>ML664185.1:27172-221430 GCA_007570785.1 Antilocapra americana
ACACACACACACACACACACACACACACACACACACACACACACACAGCTGGCAACCAAAGTAACAACACACACACACACACACACACACACACACACACACACACACACACCAGAAGCTTAGGGAAACTCAACCCTACCTTCTCTGTTTCCTTTTGTATTCCTGGCCATTATTGTCTTTCCCTGTGCTTTCTTTCTTTTTTCTAATTTGGAAGAGTGATATAATATTCAATAGCATATACGCTGTTGCTTAACTATGAGGCGTTTAACTTAGGCTACTGCAGCTGCTTAGTCGCTTCAGTCGTGTTAGACTCTGTGCGACCCCATAGACGTCAGCCCACCAGGTTCCCCCGTCACTGGGATTCTCCAGGCAAGAATATCGTTTCCTTCTCCAATGCATGAAAGTGAAAAGTGAAAATGAAGTCGCTCAGTC
Source organism: Antilocapra americana (assembly GCA_007570785.1). Classification (NCBI taxonomy): domain Eukaryota; kingdom Metazoa; phylum Chordata; class Mammalia; order Artiodactyla; family Antilocapridae; genus Antilocapra; species Antilocapra americana. Next base: position 27,605 of record ML664185.1, read on the forward strand.
ATGCCCTACTCCTAGAGACCCCAGGGACGGCAGCCTACCAGGCTCCTCCATCCATGGCATTTTCCAGGCAAGAGTACTGGAGTGGGTTGCCATTGCCTTCTCCAGGAGTTTAACTATGAGGATTCAAACGAAATTCTTAGCAGATGTCCTGATACACTATAAGGTGGTCAATAAGAGGTAGCTATTAGTACTATTCTAATCAAATAAGCACTTTATTCCTTGATTATTCTTGGAAATGTCTTTTAAAAATTATTCAATCCAGACAAATTGGAAAGAACACTAGAATGATTATTTATTGAACTATCTCTTGGAAAATGGTTGACTGTAAACAGAGTAGAACAAGACAACTTTCTGATAATTTATCCAACTACACTCTTCACCATTATGATACAAATAGCTTAATTTCTAATTGCTGAGTTAATGAGGTGAGCAACACAAAGTGAACTTTTAATGGGAAATACTAATTTTTACATATTGAACAATTTGTGCCTTGTTAAGCATTAATAGAAATATCCATATTCCTGGTCAAAAGAAATATCATTTAAAAAAACAGATTCTTCAACAATTAAGCTGCCATTCTACATTTAAAAGGCAACAACAATTCCTTATTTCAAAATAATACTGAACTTTCAAAAGGTGGCTTTTTCACACTAAATGTAATCTACAAATGTACATCAAGATTGAATGAGTGAGTGAGTGAAGTCACTCAGTCATGTCCAACTCTTTGCAACTTCATGGACTGTAGCCTACCAGGTTCCTCAGTTCATGGGATTTTCCAGGCAGGAATACTGGAGTGGGTTACCATTTCCTTCTTCAGGAGATCTTCCAGACCCAGGAATTGAACCTGTGTCTCCCACATTATAGGCAAATGCTTAACCATCTGAGACATTGGGGAAGTCATTCTTTTTATAAAAACAGTAACCCATACCACATTGCCATCTTTTATTAATGCTTTCAGGATTTTGAGAAGTGTAGAACAGAATACAATTATTGTAGGACAATTGCTCTACAATATTGTATAAAAATCTGAATGTCTTTTCCTAATTAAAATTATAATGCCTAATAATTTAGTTTTATGATATCTCTTTGAATGCCTAAAAGTCCATAATTATTCATATATTTCCATGATATATGAGGTGGGTTGGCATTGCCTTCTCCAGAGAATCTTCCCAACCCAGGGAACGAACCTGGGTCTCCCACGTGGTAGGCAGATGCAGATATGTAGATTACACCACTAATAGCAGAAAGCAAAGAGAAACTAAAGTTTGAGCCTCTTGATGCAAGTGAAAGAAGAGAGTGAAAAAGCTGGCTTAAAACTCAACATTCAAAAGCAAAGATCATGACATCCTGTCCCATCACTTCATGGCAATTAAATGGGGAAAAAGTGGAAACAGTGAAAGATTTTATTTTCCTGGGTTCCAAAATCACTGTGGATGGTGACGGAAGCCACAAAATTAAAAGACACTTGCTCCTTGGAAGAAAACCTATGACAAACCTGGACAGTATATTAAAATACAGAGATATCACTTTGCCAACAAAGGTCTGTATAGTCAGAGTGATAGTCTTTCCGATAGCCTTGTATGGATGTGATAACTGGACCATAAAGAAGGCTGCGCCCCCAAGAATCAATGTTTTCGAAATGTGCATGTGCATGCATGCTAAGTCACCTCAGTCATGTTCAACTCTGTGTGACTCTATGGACTGTAGCTTGCCAGATTCCTCTGACCATGGGATCTTTAGGCAAGAATATTGAAATGGGTTGCAATGCCCTTCTCCAGGGATCTTTCCAAATCAGGTATTGAACCCATGTCTCTTACATCTAGTGCATTGGCAGGAGAGTTTTACCACTAGCACTGCCTGGGATGCCCCTTTAAACTGTGGTGCTGGAGAAGACTCTTGAGAGTTCCTTGGACTGCAAGTAGATCAAACCAGTCAATCCTAAAGGAAATTAACTCTGAATATTCATTGGATATACTGAAGCTGAAGCTCCAATAATTTGGCCACATGATGCAAAAAGCTGACTCTATAAAAGACCCTGATGCTGGGAAAGATTGAGAGCAAGAAGAGAAGGGGATGACAGAGGGTGAGATGGTTGGATGGCATTACTGATTCAATCTACATGAGTTTGAGTAAACTCTGGGAGACAGTAGAGGACAGAGAAGCCTAATAAGGCTTCCCTGGTAGCTCAGACGGTAAAGTGTCTGCCCGCAATGCCAGAGACCCAGGTTCAATCCCTGGGTCAGGAAAATCCCTGGAGAAGGAAATGGTAACCCACTCCAGTACTCTTGCCTGGAAAATTCCATGGACTGAGGAGTCTGGTAGGCTACAGTCCATGGGGTCCCAAAGAGTCGGACACGACTGAGCGACTTCACTTCACAGAGAAGCCTGGTGTTCTGCAGTTCATGGGTTCACAAAGAGTCAGATAAAACTTTGTGACTGAATAACAACATCTTGCCATTGTCAAAAATTGATCCATCTTCCAAGCAAATGTAATTCTAAGTGACATATCAACCAATACAATAGATTTAAAATAAACTATTTTTAAGATTCATGTAGATTTTCACTATTATTCAAAATATTCTTAATATGTTTCTTACAGATCTTTCTGCCCCTTTTAACAGTTTTCCTCATTTCCTGTATTATTATTATTTACCTTTTTAATTTAAAATAATTATTGATTCACAAAATGTTGAAATATCTGTTTAAGCAATCTATTACTAAGCTTTCTCCTATAGTTGTACATTCAAAACTACACTGCATTCTCAGAATTTGGAAATTAAATCTGCACAAAATATGCAGAATTGAATTTTCATCTTTCTAAAAATTAAAATGCATATATAATTCTTCAAACATTGCCACTAGTTTGTACATTTCTTATCTATTCTTTCATGTTTATCTACTTTTATCATTAAACTGCCAACTGTTTGATGATTTACAAATTGGTAAGATGGCTTATTTAACCCCATCATGGTTAAATTATTTCAAAATTCATTTTATGAATAACATTTTACATTTCTTTTATTCTGTGTTAAGCTTTTAACTTTCTCATACTGTTATTTTTTCATTATTATTTTTACTTTATATCCCTCACCACAGTAAAATTTCTTTCTTTCATTGTGTATCTACTTTTCTATTTCATCAGCAAGAAAGTACTATCAGAAACATTGAATGTTTGCTGAGTTAGAACAAAATAGACTTAGAACTCATCAAACATATTAGCAATGTTTGTCTTGTGTATGAGAGCAAAGTTGTAAAAGATAATATAGTCCATATTCTCCATTGGTTTATAGGACAAACAAAATAATATTTTTATCAGATATTATAAGGATGGCCAAATAGCTTATATGGAAGTATGGAAGTACATAACAATAAAATATTAATTGCCTGCAGAAATTAATAATGAGGTGACAGAGTGATTATATGAAGCTTTAGTCGACCTGATTACTACAGTGTGTATTTCTTTGCATTGCAATTGTCATTGCTTTACTTTAATATGTCATTTCATACAGCTATCCCCAAGCTGAGCTCAGTTTATCTCCATACATCCCACCTTCTCCTGTGTAGGTACAAAGGCTTTTGAGAATTAATAAATCCAGCCATCAGTTTGTATGTAATATTTAAATTGGATATAAATACCTAATGTGATAGGTTGCCTCTGCTTTCCTCTTAAGCCTAGATTATAGAACTTTGAGCCTACCAAATTAGAATTTTTCTGTCTAAATAAGAAAACATCCTTTTACATAATTATTTCAGTATGTAAGTATATATTGCATATGCTTGTTTTCCCTCTCATTTAAATCACCTGAGAAACATTCACTTTGTATTTATTAGTTAGGTGGCAACGTTAATTTTCATATGTTAGCATTCATTAGGAGAAGGCAATGGCACCCCACTCCAGTACTCTTGCCTGGAAAATCCCATGGATCGAGGAGCCTGGTGGGCTGTAGTCCATCGGGTCACTGAGAGTCGGACACATCTGAGCAATTTCACTTCACTTTTTACTTTCATAAATTGGAGAAGGAAATGGCAACCCATTCCAGTATTCTTGCCTGGAGAATCCTAGGGATGGGGTAGCCTGGTGGGCTGCTGTCTATGGGGTCGCACAGAGTTGGATATAACTGAAGTGACTTAGCAGCAGGAGCAGCAGCATGCATGCATGCATTAAGTTATATGAATCTTAATAATAACTGAAAAATCAAAATAAAACTTTTAAGACTGCTTTAAAATTCTACTCCATCCCCCCATTCCTACTAGACATTTTTAAAGATAAATTACTGGCAACACTTCGAATGTAGTACCAATTTTTCTTTGGATTCTTCATTAGTTTAGTTAAGAATCCTCTGTTAATATCTAAAGTCCACCTTGTATATAGACACTTCTGGTCATCACAGGGAACAAGAGTCCCCTTATTTGTAAAAGTCACATACCAATGAAGTTATCCAAAGTGAGATGGTATTATTAGCTACAGAAATTTACCCATGGGAAGAAAACATTAGAAGTAATTGCTCATCATTTAAAAATGAAGACTTCTGCAAAAGATGACCATCTCCTTCTGCTGAGCATGGGGAAAAGTAATTTTAATAATCAGTGGATACCACAGATTATCAAAATTTATGTTAAAATCCTAGCCCACCATGTAATTACACCAGTCAGAATGGCTGCAATCCAAAAATCTACAAGCAATAAATGCTGGAGAGGTTGTGGAGAAAAGGGAACCCTCTTACACTGTTGGTGGGAATGCAACCTAGTACAGCCACTATGGAAAACAGTGTGGAGATTCCTTAAAAAACTGAAAATAGACCTGCCATATGACCCAGCAATCCCACTGCTGGGCATACACACCGAGGAAACCAGAATTGAAAGAGACATGTGTACCCCAATGTTCATCGCCGCATTGTTCACAATAGCCAGGACATGGAAGCAACCTAGATGCCCATCAACTGACGAATGGATAAGAAAGCTGTGGTACATATACAAAATGGAATATTACTCAGCCATTAAAAAGAATACATTTGAATCAGTTCTTCTCAGGTGGACGGAACTGGAGCCTATTATCCAGAGTGAAGTAAGCCAGAAGGAAAAACAACAATACAGTATATTAACGCATATATATGGAATTTAGAAAGATGGTAACGAGAACCCTGCATGCGAGACAGCAAAAGGAACGCAGATGTATAGAACAGACTCATGGACTCTGTGGAAGAGGGCAAGGGTGGGATGATATGGGAGAATGGCACTGAAACATGTTAATTACCATATGTGAAATCAATCGCCAGCTCAGGATTGATGCTGGGGGCTGGTGCACTGAGATGTCCCAGGGGGAGGGAATCAGGAGGGAGGAGGGAAGGGGGTTCTGGAGGGGGAGCATATGTAAACCCATGGCAGTTTCATATCATTGTATGGCAAATTTAACACAATAAAGTAAAGAAAATAAAAAAAAAAAAGAGGTGCGGCTTTGGGGAGGCAATTAAGACATAAGAGTGGAGACCTTATTAAAGATATTAGTGCCCTTGTAACAGAGGCAGGATCTTGTGCTCTCTGGCCCTTCTCTTTCTTCTCCCCTTACTCCACTCTCTCTCCTTTCTCTCTCTTCACTATGCAAGGATATAATGAAAGGATAGCAATCTGCAAATCAGGAAGAAGACCTTCATCAAGAACCCAGCCATACTGGTTCCCTGATCTCAGGCTTTCAGTCTCTGGAATCATGAGACATAAGTGTTTTTGTTTGAAGTACTCAGTCTATTATTATTTGTGATAGCAGAATGAACCAGAACAAAGGGTCATATGGGACTCTGATAATCCACACCCTAGCTGTCATATGGACTTTCTCACATAGAATTTCAATTTTAAGAACACTAAATATTTTAAAGTTGCCTTGAGTTCCAAGATACCACAGTTGCTAGAAAAAGGGTTCTAGCTGCAACACAAACACCACCATTTTCTAGTTGTAGTAACTCTGGCCCTGGAACAAGTATTTAGTATGCATAACTTGAAACTGGCCCAGGCCATATGTGACAAATTGCTTTCACTTTTGAATGTATTCAAAGAAGTTATATCTATAGACGTGAAAGAAAGTAAAAAGTATACTCCCAATTCTTAGATGTTAGGCAAGTGGTTTACATCTAATATTCTTGATTAGAAACCCAGAAGCAAATTCCCTTATAAGTTTGTTTTCAGTAAATACTCCTATACAGCCTGAAAGACATGGTAGTTTTTTCTTATAGTTTCAATGTACTTAATTCAAATCTCAGTGGGAGAAACCATAGTGTACAGGAATTACAAAAGAGAAAATACTTAAAAGTAAATATGTAAGTCAGTTAATCTACTTTAATTTCTGTTTAAATGATCTCTGAATAAATAACAATATGACTGTGAAAGGATGAATCTACAACTGATGTAGCAGACTCAAAGACTGACTTGCACTTCCTTTACCTGCAAGCTCAGTCATGTCAGACTCTTAATGATCCCATGGACTATAGCCTGCAAGCCTATTCTGTCCATGGAATTTTTCTGGCAAGACTATTGGAGCAGTTTGCTGCCTCCTACTAAAATGAAATCTTCCTGACCCAGGGATTGAAACGGTCCCCTGCAGGTGGATTCTTTTCCACTGAGCCACCTGGGAAGCCCAACTTGCCCTTAAACAATATAAAAAAATCTCCTTTTTGCATCTTTATAAATTAAGAGTATTCAAATTAAAAATGGATTAAAGAGCTAAATATAAAACTGGAGGATACTAGAGGATGACATAGGCAGGACACGCTTAGACATAAATCCTAGCAGTTTTTTTTTTTTCCTTTATCTCCTAAAGCAAAGGATCAGTTCCAATTTACTTTGGTTCATGGAACTAACATTCAAGGTTCCTAGGCAATATTATTCCTTACAGCACTGGACTTGACTTGCATCGCCAGTCTCATTCACAACTAGGCATTATGTTTGCTTTGGCTCAGCCTCTTCATTCTTCCTGGAGCTATTTCTCCACTCTTCTCCAGTAGCATACTGGGCACCTATCCAACCGAGGGAGTTCATCTTTCAGTGTCATATCCTTTTTGCCTTTTCATACTGTTTGTGGGGTAGTAAAGGCAAGACATTGAAGTGGTTTGACATTTCCTTTTCCAGTGGACCAGATTTTGTCAGAACCCTCCACCATGACCTGGCACCTTGGGTCACCCTACATGGCGTGGCTCATAGTTTCACTGAGTTAGACTGAGACTGAGAGTGAAAAGGCTGGCTTATAACTCAGCATTCAAAAAACAAAGATCATGGCATCCAGTCCCATCACTTCATGGCAAATACATTTGGAAACAATGGGAATAGAGGCAGACTTTATTTTCTAGGGCTTCAAAATTACTGCAGATGGTGACTAGAGCCATGAAATTAGAAGACACTTGCTCTTGGGGAGAAAAGCTATTACAAACTTAGACACAGTATTAAAAAGCAGAGACATTACTTTGCTGACAAAGGTCCATCTAGTCAAAGCTATGGTTTTTCCAGTAGTCATGTGTGGATATAACAGTTGGACCATAAAAAAAGCTGAGTGCTGAAGAATTGATGCTTTTGAACTGTGGTACTGGAGAAGTACTCTTGAATGTCCTTTGGGCTACAAGGAGATCAAACCAGTCAATCCTAAAGGAAATCAATCCTGAATATTCTTTGGAAGGGCTGATTCTAAAGCTGAAGCTCAATATTTGGCCACCTGATGCAAAGAACTGATTCATTAGAAAAGACCCTGATGCTGGGAAATTTGAAGGCAGGAGGAGAAGGGAATGACAGAGGATGAGGTGGTTGCATGCCATCAAGTACTCAATGGACGTGAGTTTGAGCAAGTTCCAGGGGTTGGTGATGTACAGGGAAGCCTGGAGTGCTGCAGTCCATGGTGTCACAAAGAGTCAGACATGACTGACTGAACTGAACTGAAAGCAAAGGACATAATAGCAAAAATAAACAAATGAAGCCTAATTAAATTTTAGGCTTCATGAAAAAGCAATACAGTGACACAAACAAAAAGACAGCCTACAGAATAGGAGAAAATATTTGCAAATGATATGACTGATAAGAAGTTAATATCCAATATACATAAATAGCTCATACAACTCACATCAAAAAAAGCAATCTGATTAAAAAGTGGGCAGAGGGCTTAAATAGACATTTTTTTTTCTTTTTACAAAGAGGAAATGCGGATAGCCAACAGCAGGTGGAAAGATGCTCAGCATTGCTAATCATCAGGGAAATGCAAATTAAAACCACAATGAGGTATCATCTCATACTTTTCAGGATGGCTATCATCAAAAAGAACATAAATAACAAATATTGGCCAAGATTTGCAAAAAAGGGAACATTTGTACACTACTGATGGGTATAAATTAGTGCAGCCATAGTGGAATACACTATGGAGGTTTATCAAAAAACCAAACATGATCCAGCAATTTCACTTTTCAGTATATATCCAAAAAAAGCAAAACACCAATTCAAAAAGATACATCTTCTCCATTGTTCATAACAATATTATTTACAGTTGCCAAAATATGGAAGCAACCTAAGTTTCCATCAACAGATGAATAAAGAAGTGGTATATGTATATATGTGTGTGTGCATATATATATGTATACACACACACACACACACACACACACACACATATACACACTCACATACCCAGTAGAATATTACTCAGCCAAGAGAATGCTCTGGTCATAGCAAACACACTCTTCCAAAAACACAAGAGAAGACTCTACACATGGACATGGACCAGATGGTTGACACTGAAATCAGACTGATTATATTCTTTGCAGCCAAAGATGGAGAAGCTCTATACAGTCAGCACAAACAAGACTGGGAGCTGAGTATGGCTCAGATCATGAACTCCAATTGCCAGATTCAGACTGAAATTGAAGAAAGCAGAGAAAACCACTAGACCATTCAGGTACGACCTAAATCAAATCCCTTATTACTATACAGTGGAAGTGAAAAGTAGACTTAAAGGACTAGATCTGATAGAATGCCTGATGAACTATGATGCAGGTTCGTGACATTGTACAGGAGACAGGAATCAAGACCATCCCCAAGAGAAAGAAATGCAAAAAAGCAAAATGGCTATCTGAGGAGGGCTTACAAATAGCTGTATAAAGACAGGAAGTGAAAAGCAAAGGAGATAAGGAAAGATATTCCCATCTGAATGCAGAGTTCCAAAGAATAGCAAAGAGATAAAAAAAAAAAAGCCTTCCTCAGTGATCAATGCAAAGAAATAGAGGAAAACAATAGAATGGGAGAGACTAGAGATCTCCTCAAGAAAATTAGAGATACCAAGGGAACATTTCATGCAATGATGGGCTCAATAAAGGAGAGAAATGGTAGGGACATAACAGAAGCAGAAGATATTAAGAAGAGGTAGCAAGAATACACATAAGAATTGTACAAAAAAGATCTTTATGACTCAGATAATCATGAAGGTGTGATAACTCATCTAGAGCCAGACTTCCTGGAATGTGAAGTCAAGTGGGCCTTAAGAAGCATCACTAAAAACAAAGCTAGTGCAGGTGATGGAATTTCAGTTGAGCTATTTCAAATCCTGAAAGATGATGCTGTGAAAGTGCTGCACTCAATATGCCAGCAAATATGGAAAACTCAGCAGGGCCACAGGACTGGAAAAGGTCAGTTTTCATTCCAATCCCAAAGAAAGGCAATGCCAAAGAATGTTGAAACTACGACAAAATTACACTCATCTCACACGCTATTAAAGTAATGCTTAAAATTCTCCAAGCCAGGCTTCAGCAATATGTGAACCGTGAACTTCCAGATGTTCAAACTAGATTTAGAAAAGGCAGAGGAACCAGAGATCAAATTTCTAATGTCCGATGGATCATCAAAAAAGCAAGAGAATTCCAGAAAAACATCGATTTCTGCATTATTGACTATGCCAAAACCTTTGACTGTGTGGATCACAATAAACTGTGGAAAATTCTTCAAGAGATGGGCATACCAGACCACCTGACCTGCCTCTTGAAAACCTGTATGCAGGTCAGGAAGCAACAGTTCGAACTGGACATGGAACAACAGACTGGTTCCAAATAGGAGAAGGAGTATGTCAAGGCTGTATATTGTCATCATGCTTATCTAACTTATATACAGAGTACACCATGAGAAAATCTGAGCTGGAAGAAGCATAAGCCGGAATCAAGATTGCCGGGATAAATATCAATAACCTCAGATATGCAGATAACACCATCTTATGGCAGAAGGCGAGGAAGAACTGAAGCGCTTCTTGATGAAAGTGAAAGAGGAGAGTGAAAAAGTTGGCTTAAATCTTAACATTCAGAAAACTAAGATCATGGCATCCGATCCCATCACTTCATGGCAGATAGATGGGGAAACATGGGAACAGTGGCAGACTTTATTTTTCTGGGATCCAAAATCACTGCAGATGGCGATTGGAGCAATGAAATTAAAAGACACTTATTCCTTGGAAGGAAAGTTATGATCAACCTAGATAGCATATTTAAAAGCAGAGACATTAACTTGCCAACAAAGGTCCATGTAGTCAAGGCTATGGTTTTTTCAGTAGTCATGTATGGATGTGAAATTTGGACTATAAAGAAAGCTGAATGCTGAAGAATTGATGCTTTTGAACTGTGGTGTTGAAGACTCTTGAGAGTCCCTTGGACTGTAAGGAGATCCAACAAGTCTATCCTAAGGGAGATTAGTCCTGGTTGTTCATTGAAGGACTGACATTGAAGCTGAAACTCCAATAGTTTGGCCACCTGATGCGAAGAGCTGACTCAATGGAAAAAACCCTGATGCTAGGAAAGATTGTGGGCAGGAGGAGAAGGGGACAGCAGAGGATGAGATGGCTGGATGGTATCATCGACTCAATGGCCATGGATTTAGGTGGACTCCGGGAGTTGGTGTTGGACAGGGAGGCCAGGCATGCTGAGGTTCATGGGGTCACAAAAAGTCAGAGATGACTGAGCAACTGAACTGAACTGAACGGCCATAAAGAATGAAATTTTTCCACATTTCACTACATGTTTAGAGTTGGAAGGCATTATGTAGGTGAAATAAGTCAGAAAAAGATAAATACTGTATGATGTCACTTATATCTGGAATCTAGGAAACACAACAAACTACTGAATATAACAAAAAGATGTAAACTCACAGATATACAGAACAAACTAGTGGTTACCAGTGAGGAGAGGGAAGGAGGAAGGGGAAACACAGGAGTAAAAGTAAAGAGGTACAAGGAATTAGGCAGAAAATAAGGTACAAGGATATATTGTTCAGCATAGGTAATAAAGCCAATATTGTATTATAACTATAAATGGAGTATATAACCTTTAAAAATTTTAAAATCACCATAATGTACACCTGTAACATATAATATTTTATAACAAATATACTTCAATTAAAAACTATCCATTCGACTTAAGACAGAGTTCACTTGTTCCTTAGAAGAAAAGCAATGACAACCCTAGACAGCATATTAAAAAGCAGAGATATTACTTTGTCTACAAAGGTCTATATAGTCAAAGCTATGTTTTTTTTTTTTTCAGTAGTATGGAGGTTGTTTAGTCGCCCATTTGAGTCTGACTATTTGCAATCCCATGGACTGAAGCGCATCAGGGAAGCACATCAGGCTTTCCTGTCCTTCACCATCTCCTGAACCTTGCTAAAACTCAAATCCATTAAATCAGTGATGCCATCCAGCTACCTCATCTGTTCCCCTTCTCCCGCCTTCAATCTTTCTGAGCATCAGGGTCTCTTGTAATGGCTCTTCACAATAGGTGGCTAAAGTATTAGAGCTTCAGCTTCAGCATCTGTCCCTCCAATGAACATTCAAAGTTGATTTCCTTTAGGATTGACTGGTTTGATCTCCTTGCAGTCCAAGGGACTCTCAAAAGTCTTCTCCAACACCACAATTCAAAAGCATCAATCCTTCAGTGTTCAGCCTCTTTATAGTCCAACCTACTATTAGGAGTAACAAGATGAGCAAAGGCATTTTTCCTTTTTCTCAGGAAGGTGGTTTTCCTTAGTTATAGGATGAGAGAATTTAATTCCTCCAATGGCATCTGTTAACTGTGTGAGTTTTCAGAATTTATTGAGGCAACTAATATATAGGATTGCTCAAGGCATTGTGCTATGTATTCTTTGTAATATTGAATTCTATTCTATTAGCTATGCACAGTTATTTTGCAAGCAGATATGTATATTTACACACACATATATCATATATATATATATTTTTTTTCTTTTATTTAAAGTTATCTGAGGCTGAGAGTAGTTAGATGCTTTTGCCCAGGTCACAGATTAAGACTAAGGACTCTCTTACTTCTAGATCCATTGCCTAAACACTTAGCAGGATTGTCTCTCATGTGGGCTTTAACATCTTAGATTTTGCTTTTCTAATTGAAAATTTAGAGGAGGAATTTTTAACATGAATAAATTTTTTGTTGTGGAGAATTAAAGAATAATTTTTTGGGGGGAGGTAGAGCCTAGAATTATATATAGTAACTGAAGACACTGAAAAGATCCTTCAAAAAGAAAAAAAAAATAGGCAAAGGTCTTGTTTAATCTTTTAGAAAGGAACAAGATTGAAATCACTGTTATGCGTAAAGTCGGAAAATATCCATATTCAGAGTATTTTAGGTCTGGTAGAATGTCATCAAGGAGGTAAAATTATAAATAGTGAGTATGAGGTAATAGTGAACTTACAATTTATGGTAGGTTGTAGGATTTAAGAACTAATAATTAGAGGTCAGGAAAATAATCTTTTCTAAGTATAGGAATGTATGAACAATTTTAAAAATTTTCTGAGGAAATGGAATGAAAATCTTACAGAAAAGTTTGCTTAAACAAGATCTTTTTAAAAACAACTTACATTCATGGTAGGAAATAAAACAACTGAGTTGATGAAAGGAAATAGGAAACATTGCATTTCCCTATAAAGGAAGTTTATTTCCCAGGATAGTCTATCAGTTAGCAGCTATGTTCATAATGAGTAAAATATAGTGTATTTTCATATTCTGTTGAACTCTGCACAGCTTCCCCCAAACACAAAACAAATGAACAAGAGCAGAACTCTAGGATTTTACTTATTTCAGTATTGCATAAATATTAAATGCAGGCAGGGAATTGTAAATGGCAAAAGGAGACTCTGCTGAATCTAAATTGTGATGAAAATACCATGGGGAAATTGTGGTCCCAATTTGCTACTTAGGAAGAAATTTTATGTGAATAACAATTCCAAGCCCCTTCAAAAACTTCCACACCATTTTATGCTGTTAGGGAGGGTCTGTTGTGCATTCTTTTACTTTTTGTAAGACAAGTCACGTAGATGTAGCTCCTGACATAAGCCTTATTCTATCCCCACAAAAATGACACATCCACTCAGTCGACTGGTGTTTTAAAGGCTGTATTCTGTTCTGTGACTAGCACAATGCCAAGACTCAATAAATATTAAAATAGATAATTAATTGACAATAATAATCAACATTCTGGTTTTAAGAGGCCCCCTCAAACACAGGTTCTGTCTAAAATGAGTTCTGAGTGTGTCATTATTTCCAGATGCAAAACAGCTTTTACACAAATCACTGAACATTGGGTTTGAAGTACCCTCTTGAATTGATTCCTTTGTTCAAAAGAAATCATCCATACCTCACTGTCTCTCTGATTTTTAAATGTTAATATTCCTTCTCACTCAGCCTGCCATTTTACTCTATAAAATAATTTAAATTCAGATTAAAAGTGTTGCTTTATAACTTGTGTAATCTTAGATATATGTGTGAAACTTAAAATATATCATTTATTTGTAAAATATCATTAACAATTAAATATGTACAAAATGAGAATATTCTGATCACTTGTCCTCAGTTCTTTTCAGAGACATTTGAGCCACAAAATATAATGTGTCCAGAATGTCATGGAGACAGTCCAACATGAAGTAGAATGCTACCTTCCATTCCCTGGTCAAAGTGCCTTTAGTACCTCCCATTATACAGGCTGCAAACTTCTCTTTCTTGCTTGCCATGATCCCCTTTTCTCTTAAGCTCATTATTTGATAGATTGGTTAGATTTTTTGGCTGAATGAATGACATGCCACTCTCTTCAGCATTAGGAAAATTAACTTTATATATTAACATGAATGGACCTCTAATATTGTAGACAAGAAAACAATTACCATTCCACACTGGTTCAAAGTTCTCAGTATGTGTTCTACACATTATTGGGAAACAGGTTAAACATACAGAATCTGCATCTCTGGGATAGGAACAAGAAAATATGCCATTTTCCAAGTTGTCTGGGTTATTCTTTCTGTAACAATTGAAAGAGAATCAAAAAATTTTACCACCATCCACCTGTGGTATGGTAAAATTTATCATAAATACTTGGAAACAATTAAAATCTATTTGTTAAAATCTAATCATGATCTTCCAGTGGAATTCACTGCCCTAAGAAATATTAATGGCAGAATGAGCAAACCTATTAATTTTCAATGGGAAAATTATTTTTCAGGATGCATAGAAATGTGACTGTTTGTATAAGCCAGGCAGCCATTTCAATGAAAAAGTCTAAAAGAAATACGATCACTTCAGGTGGCACGACAAACCGAATTTCTGCCCTAGACAAAACATTTTTCTTAGTGTCACATTATTTTTGGCCTCATTACTGTTTTCTTAAATAAATGATACAAATTTTAACTGTGTCTTCTACTCTGCAGTTTCCCCTGTCTTTGAGGTGTTGCACTTCTTTGAAATCTGGCAGGTTTTGGCAAGTCACTCATGCAAGAGATGAAAACTGATGTAGTTTTGCATGAGTTTAAAGTACAAAACTGGCCTTCAAAAAAATCAATCAATCATTAGAGTGTAATCTAATGTGTAAACATAAAAGTTATCACTGTTTTAGCTCTGTTTTTTATGAGAAGAATACAGGAATTTAAAGATAAATTATCTTCACTGGTCTCCATCTAGACTATATGCTCATGCTTTGAAACTTAGGATCTTCAGAAGAATTTAATACTGGACCACTAATATAAATTTGGAAGAGTTATGGAAAATGCAAAGCAAAACAAAAATAACTCAAGAAGTGGGAAAAAAGAAAAACTCAAAGCATCTTATATTACTGTGTCATATTCATATTTACAGTTGAACTATTCAAATCATATTTAAAGTTTATATGAATATTTCCATATATTGATTCTCACTCAGAGGAAATATACATTTCCCAACCAGATTAAATTTCAAAATACCAAGTGCTCTAGTCATTAATCTAGTTACTCATCTCATTCATGAAAGCTCCACTCTCATAACCTGATAATCACCTCCTAAAGGCCCCATCTCCTAATATCATCACATCGAAGGTCAGGATTTCAACGTATGAATTTTAGAAGATGCAAATATTTAGTCTATAATACTAGGTGGGATTCCCAGGTGACACTAGTGGTAAAGAACTATCTGCCAATGCAGGAGCCTTAAGAGATGCAGGATTGATCCCTGGGTCAGGAAGATCCCTTGGAGAAGGGCATGGCAACCCACTTCAGTATTCTTGCCTGGAGAATCGCATAGACTGAGGAGTCTGGTGGGCTATGGTCCATAGGGTCACAAAGAGTCAAACAGGACTGAAGTGACTTAGCACTCACATACTCATTATGTGACTCATAGATCATAATTTCTTATATTTACATTTAAAAATTTATTATGCTTTTAAAATCTGGAATATTTCTCAAAGAGTAAGAAAGGCTCTAGCAATTACTTAATATATCTGAATGTCTAAATCTGAATGTCTATTATCTCAGGAAAAATTTCAGAAGGGCTGGCACCCAAGTAATAAGATCAACCCTATAAGATCCATAGTGTGAGTGAGTGATAGTCACTCAGTCATGGCCAACTCTTTGCAACCCCATGGACTTATAGCCTGGCAGGCTCCTCTCTCCATAGAATATTCAAGACAAGAATACTGGAATGGGTTGTCATTTCCTTCTTCATAACCTTGTTATAATATTTTCCCCCAGAATTCCTCAATGTGTACCATAAAAAAATGTGAAGATTAGGTTTCACTTCTTAAAAACACTTTTAATCAGAGAAGACAGTCAGTTTCTACTTAATCTTCAGAGAACTAAACCAGAAAGAATTCTATGCTGTCAACCGTGCTTAGAAAGCTGACCTCAGTCTGACCTAGGCAGTTAGCAATCAGTGCTCTGCAAAATTATCCAGTTTCTGTTACCATGATAATGCCAATATCCTACACAGAGCAGCATCTGGAAAGTCAATAAAGAAACTCAAAGTCTGCATCAATGGCAGAAAAATAAGTATTTTACTAGCAGTTTATTGTTCCAGCAGGAAGTAATCCATGGTGCCTTTGTTGATTAAGAGAGAAGAGTTAGGACAAATGAATATTTTAGAAGTCCCACAGTATCAGTCTGTGGATAAATATCACAATAATTGAAAATGTAATTGCATGTAATTTCCTTCCCACATCTAAATCTAGCCCTTCTTCCATAGTACTCTCAGTGATATCCAGTCAGACATATGGGATGTAATAAGTATTGCTACTCTGGGGATGGAAGACAATGGAAAGATGTACACCCATGGCGGATTCATGTCAATGTACGGCAAAACCAACACAATAAAGTAAAGAAAATTTTAAAAAAAATAAGAAAGACAATGGAAAGATGAGTTATCTGTGTTGGGCAACATATATGAAAATGAGTTTGAATTATTGCTGTTTTCTCAGCTAATTTTCTAGCACCTAACTGAAGAAGAGATGCTACAATTATAGAAGAATAATGTGCAACAAGACAACACTCAAATTCAAATTAAAATGTTCTCAGTTTTAAGAATTCTTTTATTCATTACCTAAATGGAAAAGCAGCCCAGTTAAGAAAGTTTATGTTTCTAGCTGGCTTTCAGTAAGAAAAGTGATTATTATTGGATCAAATCAGGGAAGTTGGGGAGTCATTGCACTTACTCTAATATACATTCTCTTGTGTATCAAAAGTTATGATGGTTATACATCACTTTGCAATAATAAGCTATTATTTTATTTATGTATAAGCCAATAATTTTTCTTTTAGAAAGACTTAGAAATTTTGTGCTTTTTTTTCTTTTTAGTTATGATAGTTTCTCAAATTTAGAGCAATATTGTATTTTCTCTGTAAAATATTAAGCCACAAATAGGAATATAATAACAACAATAACATAAAATGTACCCTTTTTTCAAAATTTCCAGCCCTTTGTCTGCCCCAGAATAAATTATTACTTCTTGTTTGATGTGGAAACCTCTGGTGTTTTTTATATACTTTGATTGACACTATAAGTGAATGGACAAGTACAAACATATATTAACTTACATGTTCAAACAGGTTTACACATTGTCTCAAAGATAAGTATGTGTTTAACACAAATGAGATTCTGTTTTAGAGCTATTGTTCTATATTTGAACAACTTACAACTGAATCTTGGAGTTTGCTCGTGTCAGTTAAAGAGAGTTTATGTTATTCTTTTAAATTGCTACAATGCATTCTCTAGTACAGATTTTCAATATTTGATTTAAATACTCATATTGGTCAGCCTACTGGTAGTTCCTATTCTCGTAACAGCAAATACTGTTGTAGAAATCCTATATACATATATTTATGTAAATTAAGAATATTTCTTCAAGATGTATTCAAAGAAGAAAATGGCCTAGTAAAAGAGAGCGTGTTCATTTTCAATTTGTTGCTTCTGCTGCTAAGTCACTTCAGTTGTGTCAACCAAATTTACATCTCAAAAATTCACCAGTTTATACTCCAGAAAGAGTATAAGAGAGTGTTAACCAGGATAATACTTAAGAATTATTTTTTTTTACTTTTTTTGAAATTGATGACTGAATAAGAGCAATCTAGCTCTTTGTATATTTACAGCCATTAAAAATCTACTTGAAAATATGGGGAGTACTTGAAACTTTTATTATTTTCTTATTAATAACTGGAATCTTGACATTTTCTAATTGGTTATTATGGCCTTTATAAATACTCAGAGTACCCAAGCACACTCATTTCATTATAATTATATACACACATTTATATTTGTATATTATATGCAAAATATACCTAGCTACATTGTATATAAGTATGTTTACATATACATTTTCCTACATATATATTAGCTATTTAAGTTTTTCACTTGCATTTAAAAGTTTCTTATCAACCAGTTTTATTTTTTAATATTTTAATTGTCTATTAATTTTTTAAAAAAGCTTTGGGGTTTTATGTCTTTTTAGAAATACTTCAAATATTTTAGACATATTTGCTTATATTTTTCTTCTGAAACTTGTTTTACATTCATCTGTTTAATCAATTTATATATTGTGGGGAATGACATTAAGAAAAAGAAAAGATACATGGGATTTTAAGGGGATACGAGTCTAATAGACATGGATAGAAAGATTTACTATTGTGAAAATGTCATTTTTCTTCAAAGCAATTTCTACATTTAAAACAACCCCATTCAAAATGTTAAAAGTATTATTTGAGGATCCAGACAACTTGCTACTAACATTAATATTGATAAAGGAAAGTATAATAGAACCAAAACACATACAAAGATACATAATATGGAATGAGCACAAGTCTTATGAAAAATATTATAAACTTATGAAAAGTAAGCCAATGTTTAGAAGTAGAGAGATTGTCAAAGGATGAAATTAGGGGACACCGACCTCCATACACATGAGAGTTAATAATAATAGGGGTGGATAAAATGGATCCTTAGAAAAAGATATTTTTTCCAACAAATGAAGCTAGAAAAGTTAGTTATCTGTACCAATAATAAATGAAATAAAATAGGTCATCTCTTTACATGATACCAATCAACTCCAGAAGGGTTCAGAATTTGTATATCCAAAGTCAAATTGTAGACGCTTAGAAGAAAATACAGATTATTATTATTATGATCTTGATGTTGGAATGTATAACTGAAATAGAGCATACAAGCAGTAAACAGAAAGAAAAATACAGTCTACAGTAAACTAAAACTTTTGTTCATTATTTATTACTTGAAGGAAAGACAAGTTGAAAACAGATATCTGCAGTACATAAGCCAGGGCTTTCCAAGGGGCAGTAGTGGTAAAGAACACACCTACCAATGCAGGAGATGTAAGACTAGGGTTTGATCCCTGGGCTGGGAAGATTCCCTGGAAGAGAGCACAACAACCCATTCCAGTATTCTTGTCTGGAGAATCCCATGGACAGAGGAGTCTGGCAGGCCATGGTACATAGGGTCACAAAGAGTTAGACACGACTGAAGCAAATTAGTATGCATGCACAATACATAAGCCAACAAAGAATTAATTAATCAGATATTCATAAAAAATAAATGTAAACATGAGGGATTCGCTGATAGCTCAGATGGTAAAGAGTCTGCCTGCAGTGCTGAAGACCCAGGTTTGATCTCTGGGTCAGGAAGATCCCCTGGAGAAGGAAATAGCAACCCATTCCAGTATTCTTGTCTGGAAATTCCCATGGATGGAGAAACCTGACAGGCTACAGTCCATGGGATTGCAAAGAGTCAGACACGACTGAGCAACTTCACTTCACTTCACTTCTTCAAATGTAAACATCAAAAATATCCTCAGAAAGTTAAGGAAATCCATACTAGTAATATTCTGCTATTTGATGTTTATTTTTTAAGCCTATCAGAAATTCCATGAAACTATCAATGTTACAAGTATATAATGCTCACTAGGCCAAACTTCTCTCCCACCAGTTTAAAATTATCTTACTTAGATTTGTTTTGTTGAGATAGTTGAAGATGCACATGTAGTGGTAAGGAATATTAATAATATAGAGATATCCTGCATACTCTTTCCAGTTTTTCCCAATGATAGAGACTTGTAACTATTATAGTACAATATCACAACCAGGATATTGAAACTGATACCATCCACAGTTGTTTTTCAAATTTCCAACTTTACTTGGAAAATTAATGGAATTAGTAATTCATTACAGGACTTCCCTGGTGGCTCAGCTGGTAAGAATTTGCCTGCAATGTGGGAGACCTGGGTTCAATCCCCAGTTTGGGAAGATCACCTGGAGAAGGGAATGGCAAACCACTCCTGTATTCTGGCCTTGAGAATTCCATGGACTGCACAGTCCATGGAGTTGCAAAGAGTCAGACATTATTGAACGACTTTCACTATCACTTTACAGGCAAGTGGGGTGGGGGGCATCCTATCTTCCAAGACTTACTTGCCTAAACAGACAGAAGTATGCTACCAGCTTTCAAACCTTTCACCCAGAAAGGACCTGATATATTTCTGCTCATATGTATATTGAAAAAGGCAACAGGGAAGTTCCTAAGACAGTATTCTTGAATAGTAACAATAATTCATAGGAAACAGACTTTAGAAAATTATTCAGACTTATCTGTCCGATTTTTTCATTGGATGATTCTGGCATCATATGTATGATATTTGTTCCAGAAAGAGAAACAGTAAATACTTGGTGGCATTTCCTCTCCTGTGATTTGTGAGACCATTAAAATTACCAGCGAAATCTTCAATGTATTCTGATCCTGACAGATGTATTTTGTTGGGCAAGTGCCTTTATACACTACCAAAAAAGTGCACATAAAAAGTATTAGCACATGTGAACAATTTTCAATTCAATTAATCAACATCTACTACCATCTCTCTGGCCTAAATTTACTTCTACCTTTGGAAAAAATGATTGGTTAAAAAATACTCATCTACTTCTCTGTCTCTTTTAAAATATTTAATTCATATTTATACTACTTTCCCAAAGTTATAAAATATTGGAACCAGTAGTAGGACTTATAGTTCTATAGCTTTTCTCTTTTGTTATAATTCTATTTTTTTTTCTGTAGTGAACAGGAATTTAACAAATATAATAAAATAATTAATTCAGAAAAGTGGACATTAATTAGCTATCAAATATACCAAGAAAGAATCTAAAATATTACTCAACTTATGGTAAAATTAAGAGCCCAGGAAGGTAAAGTTGTAAGAATCTATGGCAACTGAGCATCAAAATTTGAGGGGAAAATTTTTCAGTATGTCCTCATAAAAAGTAAAACTCATCAAAAAAGGGGAATGATTTAATGTACATACATGTACACAAATATTCCAATACATACACACACACCTATAAATTATCAAACTATTTCATGTCATTCACTGAAGAATTCTCTAAAATGTATTATAAAATTAATCAATTCAGTTAAACTGAATTTATTAGGAAATTAAGAATTCTATATAATGAAGTCAGAATATCTGATAATATGAAACTTTCAATAAGTATATATAACACCAACATTCAGTAAAGTGGGAAAGAAACTTATTAAAACACAATGGATTTTTGCCAAATTGTGCTTAGTTAGAATAGAAAGGGAAGGAGAGATATAATGACATTTTTTAAATAAGGCAAGATTTAAGTATAAATATTGCAGACCATGATAGTTGTTTCATTTTCAACCATCAGGAAGTTTCCATTATTTGAAGACTCTCTAGTTGTATCTAAATGGGTTATAAACAGTTCAACTGAGGGGAGACAAAGAAACAGAAGGAATCGGGAGAAAATAAGGTATGGGAATAGAGATGGAGATTAAGGGGGAGAGGAAGAATTTAATTAGAATTCAATTGAGTCAATAATTTAGTGAAAATAAATTATTCCCTATTGACCCAAACAGCAGAACTGGGTAACACCTATCTTATCTTGCCATTCCTCTCAGCTACATATTGGCCACCTAGGTTTGGGAACTTGTTCATGCCTATACTTTTTTCTTGCATTGAATTACCCTTTGCTACCATAGCTTAATAACTCTTAAGCAAATACTAGAATTGCTGAGATTTATTGACAATATAACTTTACCAGTAAAGTATGAGATAACAAAATGACACTGCATTTTAAGTGAAGCACAATACGGTATTTCTTTTGGCTAGGAGAGTTTGCAGCTAAATTCCAGAAACATATAAAGCTATTCTTGTAAACTATATGGCTCATTCAGCACTGCACATAAAACTGAACCACTAAAGTATGCTGATTGATCAATAAAGTTTGTGGCTTCACTTGTAAAATGTGCAAAAATTAAGCCATTTCACTATTTGGTTCAGTGAGTTAAGTATATAATGGTTCAAACAGTATATTATGCATTTGAAGTCAAGCAAATTACACACTGCAATCTAGTCAACCACAAAAACATGATATTTCAGTGATTAGGCTAAGAATATTAAATTTGAAATAAAATTAGTATGTGGATGGAAAATTACACAAAATGTTAATTAGTGAATTTCTTTTATCTGTCATCCTCTTTTAAGCACTTATAATGTCTAAGAATTAATTTAACACATAGCTTTCATTTGGAAAACATCCTTCTTAATAATATGTGTGAAAATGCATTTATCACATTTTAAAATTTTATAATTTCTATGACAGAAATGAATTAATCCAATACATGAGAATGTTTTATTAACTGAACTCAAGTTCTAAAAATCTAGTTACTTATAGATTACTGGGTCCAAGACCAGTAGTTATTTCCCATACCAAGGAATGAAAATATGGAGCATTATAGGCTATGTTTTCCAAGAAAGTTCAGCTCTTTCAGTTGATTTTATATGTGGTAATGGTTATAAAATAAACATCTCTGTTGAGTGAGGGTTTTGCAAGATGCTATTTCCTTGGAACTATGGTTCAGAGTGTTCAGAGCTCCAATTAGAGCTGTGTATGAAAGCCTTGATCCACAGCTCCACTTGGAAACATTTGTAACACTGGCAAGGTGTCTGATCTAGTAACGAGTCGTTTGTCAGAATGGTAAGTGACATATTTAAGGCAAAGAGGATTCAGTTCAATTGGACAAAAGTTTATAATCCTCTGACTTGGTAAGGTTAGGCATAGAAGACAAATAGAACACAAAATCTCTTTTCTCAAGGAACCTACAACCTTTTGGAGAAACAAGCTTATGTACAGAAAATAAAACAATATGAGGAAGTAACTGTAATATTATAATGTAGGATAAAGATAACAGGTTCTGTGACTTTTTATAAATACAGAAAGCTTGTGTAATTTGCAGGACTTGAAATATTGGTAGGATTTTGTCAAAAGAAATGAACATGACATTTCTGTATCTCAACCTTGCTACATCAAGAACACTGTGAATAATTAGTTTCAAGATCAGCTTGGTTTAGAAAGAGTCTAGCCTTTTCCACACATCTCATGCCATTGGAATTCATGAGTAATTCAGCTATAGAGCTTGAAGCATCCCAATTCATCATGGTGCATGTAATATGTTGCAGAGAAAGCAGCTAATTTTGGATGGAGAATACGCTCAGATTTTGGAGTAACTGGAAGATAGATATCTTGGATTTAACCTGCTTGCGGTCAGAATTTGCTATAAGTCATTGGGAAGAATAAAAGTATGATAATTGCAGTATTTTAGGAAAATTAGATTTGGTTCTAAATAGGCTTTGAGGAAGACAGAGATTATGAGAGGAAAGTAATTAATTCATTAGCCAGGCATAAGCTTTTGAGAGCTAGAATCAGATGAGTATAAATAGAAATAAGAGAGCTGAGTTTTAATTTGAAGAGACTATTGACAGGACTTGATGATGGGGAAACAAGGAAGGAAGTGTGCAAAGGGTCTAATATGATTCTCGATTTTGAAATAATTTTTTTACATGTGCAGGGCAGAAAAGAAATGTCTTGAGAAAAATAGGACAAGGGTGTAGGAAAAGAGAGGGATGAAACCTATTAGACATATCTGTAAAGAGTTAAGGCAAATGGCCTTGGTTAGTATACGTGAAAGCAAAGGGTAGCTGTCTGAGAACTGAAATTCAGAGTGAGTTTTACCTTTGTTAAAGGTAAGGAGGAGTGTAGGAGATAAATGAAATTAATAAAACTGAAAGATGTTAGGCATAGAGGAAAAGAAGAGCTAGAAGGATGAGATGTGATAAACATCGAGATGAATTATTTTCTAAAACAGCAGTCCATTTGAAATTTACCAAGAAATCAAGAATAAAATAAATGGAAAAATCAGGTCACAGTATTTGGAGAGAAAAATCAGAGAGTGGAATTAAATCAATGAAGGCCAGTGAATTTTGTTTAAAAACTGGGAAACCTGTGAAAGTTTTCAAATGAGAGGAAAAGGGCCATCAATAAAATTATGTAACATATTGATTGAATATGTATTGTGTGCCCTGAATAGTTGATGAGGAGCACAGTGGTGAGTAAGACAGGCACAGGAATTGCTCTAATGAAGTTTACACTCTAGTAGAGATAATCAGTACATAACCAGGCAAATAAATATAATTTCATGTAGAAATAGGGACCTCCCTTGGCACTTCAATGGAAAGAATCTGTCTGCAGTATAGGAGATGAAGGAGATGCAAGTTCAATCCCTGTGTTCGGAAGATCCCCTGGTGCAGGACTTGGCAACCCAGCCCAGTATTCTAGCCTGGAGAATTTCATGGACAGAAGGGCCTGGCAGGTTACCGTCAATGGGGTCAAAAAAGAGCTGGACCCTACTGAAGCACCTGAGCATGCATGTACACACACAGGCAGAAATAAGAACATGGAAAAAGTATATTATTAGATGGGAATGGTATTTTTGATTATATAGTAACAAAGAGTCTCATGGAGGAAATTATATAATTTTTTTCAGCAAGTTTGTTGAATAGTGAATGAGGGAAGATATGTCATGAAATGAGATCAGGGTGGGTAGATAAAATCCACATTATGTGGGATCATGTGGACTTTATAAACCATTTGGTCTAAATGTTACTGCAGCCATTCTTTCATTTTGTATATGTTAATAATACAATATTTTTGTCTGTATTTAAAAGCTCACTTTTGCTAATTTACAGACCATTGTTTATGGGGTAGAAATGGAAATAGAGGAAGTTATTGGAATACACTATGTGAAAGATGCTGGTGGCTTGAAATCCATATTGCTGGGTACACTCTGTGAGATAATATGCAATGACTCTGGTTAGATGAGCACAATAAAGGACAGAAATGGTGCGGACCTAACAGAAGCAGAATATATCAAGAAGAGGTGGCAAGAATAAACAGAAGAACTATACAAAAAAGATCTTAATGACCCAGATAACCATGATGGTATGATCACCGACCTAGTGCCAGACATCCTGGTGTACAAAGTCAAGTGGGCCTTAGGAAGCATCACTATGAACAAAGTTAGTGGAGGTAATGGAATACCAGTTGAGCTATTTCAGCTTCTAAAAGATGATGTAGTTAAAGTGCTGCACTCAGTATGCCAGCAAATTTGGAAAACTCAACCATGGACACAGGACTGGAAAAGGTCAGTTTTCCTTCCAGTCCCAGACTGGCAATGCCAAAGAATGTACAAACTATCGAACAAATGTACTCATCTCACATGCTAGCAAAGTAATGCTTAAAATTCTCCAAGTGAGGCTTCAGCAGTATGTGAACCGAGAACACTCAGATGTTGAAGTTGGATTTAGAAAAGGCAGAGGAACCGGAGATCAAATTGCCAACATCTATTGTATCATAGAATAGCAAGAGAATTAAAAAAAAAAAAACAGCAGCAACAACAACATCTACTTCTGCTTTATTGACTATGCCAAAGCATTTGACTGTGTGGATCACAGCAAACTGTGGAAAATTCTTAGAGATGGGAATATCAGAGTACCTTACCTGCCCCTTGAGAAATCTGTTTGCAGGTCAAGAAGCAATAGTTAGAGCAGGACATGGAACAACAGACTGATTCGAAATTTAAATTCAAAAGGAGTAAGTCAAGGCTGTTTTTGTCACCTTGCTTATTTAACTTGTATGCAAGGTACATCATATAAAATGCCAGGCTGGATAAAGCACAAGGTGGAATCAAGATTGCTGGGAAAAATATCAATAACCTTGGATATACAAATTACACCGCCCTTATGGCAGAAAGTGAAGAGGAACTAAAGAGCCTCTTGATGAAAGTGAAAGAGGAGAGTGAAAATGCTGGCTTAAAAATTTTCAAAAAACAAAGGTCATGGCATCCTGTCCCATCACTTTATGGCAAATGTATGAGGACAACAAGGGAACAGGGACATACTCTATTTTCCTGGGCTCCAAGAAAATAATTACTGAAGATGGTGACTGCAGGCATGTGATTAAAAGACACTTGCTCCTTGGAAGAAAAGCTATGATAAACTCAGAATATTAAAAACCAGAGACATTACTTTGCTGATAAAGGTCCATCTAGTCAAAGCTATAGTTTTCCCAGTAGTCATATATGGATGTGAGAGCTGGACCATAAAGAAAGCTGAGGGCCAAAGAATCAATGCTTTTGAACTGTGGTGTTAGAGAAGACCCTTGAGAATCCCTTGGACTGCAAGGAGATCCAAGCAGTTCATCCTAAAAGAAATCAGTCCCAAATATTCATTGGAAAGACTGATGCTGAAGCTGAAACTGCAACACTTTGGCCACCTGATGTGAAGAACTGACTCATTGGAAAAGACCCTGATGCTGGGAAAGATTGAAGAATGGAGGAGAAGGGGATGACAGAAGATGAGTTGATTTGATGGCATGAGTTTGAGTAAGCTCCAGGACTTGGTATTGGACAGGGAAGCCAGGTGTGCTGCAGTCTATGGGGTAACAATGAGTCGGACACAACTGAGCAACTGAACTGAACTGACTTGGTTACACTTAAACAGTTTAGAAGATTTTAAAAAAAAAGAACAATAGCCAAATTCTCTATGGTGGGGAGGTAGATTAAATATGGACCTGAAAGATTAATAGGATGTGGGAATGGAAATAAACAGAAAGATTGAAGATGATTTTAAGCCCTTGGCTTATGGTAGAATGGAGGGAATGATGTAGCTATTAGCTTAGGTTTGGCAAGACTTGGTTTGGTGAGGTTTGGTTTGAGCAGGAAAGTGAAAGCTAGCATAACAGTATAAATTAAGTTTGATGTAGCTATTGAGTGAATATTCAAGAGAAGATATCAGCAAAGAAAATCACATGTGAATCTGAATCTCAGAAGACCTATCAGTGTTTGAAATGTAAACTTGGAGGTAATCAACATATAAAAGCTATTTAATGCATAGGACAAGTACATATCATAAAAAGAAATTAGAAAATAGATAATTCAGAGGCTGAATTATGGGGCTCAGGGGTGAAATGCAAAGAAGAGTGCAAAGGTGTATCAGAAGCTAAGTAACAAAAATATTTCAGAAACAGCAATCAGGCAGTTGCTTAAGATGATAACTGAGAAGCAATCACCTGATTGGAGTGAATTAGGGCTACAAAGAGACTTTAAGACATTGAGACAGCAAGTATAAACTTTTTTTTAAGGTACTAAAAAGAAGCAAAAGGAAACATAAGACAGAGGGGTATCATAATATTTTGAGATATAGTTAATAGTATAACTTGCTTTTAGGCCAATGCAAATAATCCAATAGACTGAAAAATGGATAGTACTGGAAGCTAAGAAATCTTGACAGGAGAAAAGCATGTGAATGGGACACCTTGGGATCCAATGAATAAATAGAATGATGCCTGCCTTTAAAGGTAAGATCAAGGAATGTTTCTTCTTCTGGAGAGACGTCAAGGGCTACAATAGTATAAATACTAAAGGAATTGTCATTCAATAGTGGAAAAATAAAGAAGTTTCAATTTGATTATTTCCATTTTCTCACTGAACATGAAAAAGCAACAAAGAAGGGAATAACAAGGAGAAGCAGAAAGGCTACAAAGTGAAGAAAGAGATGCTGGTAAGAAAAGAAGGCATTGCCTAGTGGACATAGAAATGATTTCCATATTATTCTGGAGCAGAAATAAAATTGACAGTATGTTGAATAAAATAAAACAGATTTTTAACATATTAATTGGTCATACACACAAACTTTCATTTTTCTCCTTCTAAAATTAATATTTCTGTAGAGTTCAAACATTAAGCCTCTTTATACGGTCTGGGGAAAAAGAAGATTAATTTTACTTGTAGTTGACTTCTCTAAAATATTCTTCATACCCATTTGGAAGGCAAACCTCTAGGTAATACTGCAGGATGTTAAAGTCATTTAAATACAAATGACATATGCCATATTTGCATTTAACAATTTCACTCAGGTCCATCCTACCTTTAGGGCTTTTAAAATATTACAGAAAGGACAGATAAGCAAAATCTTTCAAAGTATTGGGCTCCAAGCCTCAAAATGTAAAGTGAAATGTAGAAAGACCAATACCTCTGCTTTGATCTCTGTAGGAATTTGGGGCTGAAATCCACATTTTAACTCATCTGTGAACTGTACCTTTTCTAATGAACAGACTCGTGGTAAAATCCTTTGGGCTTGTTAGTTTATTTCCACAATAGGAATGGCTCAGGGGTAACTTGATGGTCCACACACACTAAAGATTAAGTCTTTAGATTATTAAGAAACAAAAAGAACAATTAAATAGTATACCTGCCTATGCTATGCCTTTTATGCAACTAATCAAAATTCCTCAGGCTTTAATTAAGTAGCATGAGGCTGCTCCCAATTAATTCAGCATATGCTGTTGTAAGGCTTTGCCAAATTCATGGTTATGACACATGGAATTCAATTGCAACAAATTGAAATGTCTTTTTCAATCTTTCTAATAATCCTATTGTTTTAATTCTAACCTTTCCCTGTAATGATATCCTACTGAAGGGTGACGTTATAGACATGTAGATAAATGACCGTAAGTCTGGGCAATGTCTACATGTGTAACCATTCTTGCATTACCGTTTGTGGGACGTAAAAGGTCAATCTGTCTTCAAAACATTTGATATCCCAGCTTATAACTGCTGTTGATATGCCTAGAATTATCATTATATTATGCAAATCTATGCTTTGGTAAGGTTTTTTCATTGCATTTGCAGACAGTCACTATTAAAATATTAGCATCTTCATCAGCAATACAACACTGCTCACAATACACAGATAATTAGCTAAGCTTGGAAGAAATAAGAGATTCAAGTTTGATTCTAAGAGATAATTATTCCTAGAATATTCCCCAAACAGCTACTTATAATTTCAAAAATTTAACAAGTTTAAAAACATCTGTTCTTGAAAAACTAAATCTGAGATGGATTACAAATTTTTGTAAATTATATTTTTAAAAATAAATATTAAGCCAATATCCAAAAAGCATGTATATCGTACCTTACTACTTGATATATTTCTGTTTTCTGCTTGGAGTTTTCACTAATGGTCAATATTTGTTGCATTAGCAACCAAAGAAAATTTCATCTCCAGAAAGTCAAAAATAATACAGACTGTTACTGTTTTCTGCATAGCCTCAACAAATTCAATTTCATTATTGGGATAGATACATAGAAAGAGATAGAGATTTAAGGTTTAAGATTTGTATGAAAATCCAAACTTCAAGCAATTCCTTAAAATTGCTAATATATAAAGAAGAATTCTTCATGATTTGTCCAAGATATTAGAAAAAAAATGTATTTCTACCCTGAAAAAAAAACCTACATATGAATTGCCTTATGCTGTTTTCTGGCAACAAAGGTCACCACTTAAACATTTCATCCTACCCAGGAATGATACACTGAAACCAAACTGAATAAAGAAGAAGACATTCATAAAAACCTAATAACTCTCCACTACAAATTCCATAAGCATGTGACTATGTCTTTTTTGTTATTATATTTCCAATATGCATGATGGGAAATATCACTCACCATATTTGCTATACATTGTGAACAGTTCTTAATTGAATATATGCATGAATGACGCCTTTCTTTTGCATTTAATCCTCACAGTAAGTTTCTCTAGAATGGAGACTTTTATATCACTACAAAAACCTAGGTTCAGAAATGTTTAAAGTCCTGATCAAAGGTATATGATTAGTAATTGGCAGGTACTCAATTCCAATTCAAGTCCAGTGTTGGCATCAAGTAGCTATAGCTACTTGTGATTCCTAAGTAACTAGAATCCTAAATCCTTACATTAACTGAGAATTTACTCTGTCCCAAGAACTCCTCTAAGGACTTTCCATGAATTGATGTATTTAGGTAGTATTAAAACCTATACATTCAAATATTCTGAAACTATTTTAAAAATGATCAGACAGAATCACATAGAAAACACATAAGTTGGAAAAAAAAAGTATGCAGTTTTTCAGGATTCAAGCCTAGACAACATGACATCATCTATTGTCGTTTAAGCCCTACATCATATATCTACATGTCTAGCTGATAAATCAAGTCATTAAACAAATAATTGTTGAGGCAGAGGGTGGGTATCACACTGTGTTTATTTTTTAAAATTCAAGAGGAATTCCCTTTGGCAGGTGCACAATTAAAGAAAGAAAAAAAAAGCAAATTGATGGACAAAAATTTAAAGGATATGTTTCTACTAATCTGGAAAGTTACTTCCATTAGATTCAGGATTTTAGCTTTGTACACTGCCCTATAGAATGGGAAAGACTACAGGCCTCTTCAAGAAAATGATAGATACCAAGGGAACATTTCATGCAAAGATAGGCACATTAAAAGACAAAAATGGTATTGATCTAAAAAGAAGCATAGCATAGTAAGAAGAGTTGGCAAGAATACCCAGAAGAAACTATACAAAAAAGATTTTACTGACCCAGGTAACTATGATGATGTGATCACTCACCTAGAGCCAGATATCCTGGAATGTGAAGACAAGTGGGTCTTACGAAGCATCACTTCAAACAAGGCTAGTGGAGGTGATAGGATTCCTGCTGAGCTATTTTGAATCCTAAAACATGGTACTGTTAAGGTGCTGCACACAATATGCCAGCCAATTTGGAAAACTCGGAAGTGGCCATAGGACTGGAAAAGGCCAGTTTTCATTTTAGTCCCAAAGAAAGGCAATGCCAAAGAATATTCAAACTACCTCACAATTGCATGATTTTCACATGCTAGCTCAAAATTCTCCAAGTGAAGCTTCAATAGTACATGAATTGAGAACTTCCAGATGTACAAGCTGGATTGAGAAAAGGCAGAGGAACCAGAGATTAAATTGCCAAGATTGTTGGATCATAGAAAAAGCAAGAGAATTCCAGAAAAACATCTACTTCCTCTTCATTGACTATGTTAAGCCTTTGACTGTGTGGAACATAACAAACTGTGGAAAATACTTAAAAGAGATGGGAATACCAGAAAACCTTACCTGCCTCTCCTGAGAAACCTGCATGCAGGTGAAGATGCAACACAGAACTGGGCATGGAACAATGGACTGGTTCTAAAATGGGAAAGGAGTATGTCAAGGCTGTATATTGTCAGTCTGCTTATTTAACTTCTATCAGAGTACATCATGCAAAATGCTGGGCTGGATGAAGCATAAGTTAGAATTTCCAAGAGAAATTTCAATAATCTTAGATACGCAGATAACACCACCCTTATGGCAGAAAGCAAAGAAGAACTAAAGAGCCTCTTGATGAATGTGAGAGAGAAGAGTGAAAAACCTGGCTTATAACTCAACATTCAAAAAACTAAGATACTAAGATAATGGAATCTAGTCCCATCACTTAATGTCAAATAGATGGGGAAACAATGGAAAGAGTGACAGACTTTATTTTCTTGGCTCCAAAATCATTGCAATTGGTGACTGCAGCCAGGAAATTAAAAGTCACTTGCTCCTTGGAAGAAAAACTATGACAAACCTAGACAGAGTATTAAAAAGCAGAGAGTTTGCCAATAAAGGTCTATACAGTCAAAGCTATGGTTTTTCCAGTAGTCATGTAGGGATGTGAGAGTTGGACCATAAAAAAGGCTGAGCACTGAAGGACTGATTCTTCTGAACTATGGTGTTGGAAGAGACTCTTGAGAGTCCCTTGGACTGCAAGGGGATCAAACCAGTCAATCCTAAAGGAAATCAATCCTGAATATTCAATGCAAGGACTGATGCTGAAGTTTCAATACTTGACTATTTGATGTGAAGAACTGACTCATTGGAAAAGACCCTGGTGCTGGGCAAGATTGAAGGCAGGAGAAGAAGGGGATGACAGAGAACGACATGGTTGAATGGCATCACAGACTCAATGGACATGGGTTTTAGCAAACTCAGGGAGATAGTGAAGGCCAGGGAAGCCTGGCCTGTTGCATTCCTTGGAGTCGCAAAGAGACAAAAGGTAAGGAAACCCCCTTACCCTCTCTCATGCCTAGCCTCTCCCATTATCAGCATCCTCCCACCAAGTGGTGCATTTAATTGAACTACAAGAAACTTATTATCATTCAGATCCATACTTTACATTACAGTTTGCTCATAGCATTGCACATTCTATAGGTTTGGGAAAACTTATGACATGTATCTACCATTATAGTATCATACAGAGCATTTTTATTGTCTTAAAAACCCTCTGCACTCTGCCTACTCATCCCTTCCTTCTTAACTCCTAGCAACCACTGATCTTTTACAGTTTCTATAGTTCTGCCATTTCCAGAACATCATATAGTTGATGTGTTTGTCACTCAGTTGTGTCTGACTCTTTGCAACCCTGTAGACTGTAGCCTGCCAGGCTCCTCTGTGGATGGGATTCTCCAGGCAAGAACACTGGTGTCAGTTGCCATTTCCTTCTCCAGGGGATCTTCTGGACCCAGCAATCAAGCCCAGGTCTCCTGCAGTGTAGGCAAATTCTTTACCATTTGAGCTACCAGGAAAGTATATATAGTTGAAATCATATAGTTATATAGTCTTCAGATTGGTTTCTATCACTTAGTATACTTAGTACTATGCATTTAAGGTTCCTCTGTATCCTTTCATGCATGATAGCTCATTTCTTTTAGGGTTGAGAAATGTTTCATTTTCTGAATGCACCATAGCTTATTAACCCAGTCACCTACTAAAGGACATCTTGGTTGCTTTCATGTTTGGGCAATTATTTATAAAGCTTGTCATAAACTCTACATAAAGGTTTTGGGGTGGATATGGATTTCAACAACTTTGAAACCATTTCAAGGCATCATATGGCTAGAGTACGTTTAGTTTGTAAGAAATCTCCAAAGTGTCTTCCAAAGAAACTATACCATTGTTCACTAAATAAGAGTTTCTGTTTACACATTCTCTTCATCATTTGATATTCTCAATGTCCTTATTACTATCATTTTATTTATAAGTTTAAAGAGTGAATGATCTACTCAAGTTCTAACAGATATCATGTGGTAGAGTTTAATTGAAATTCAGTAATGTTCACATCTTTGCTCTCATCAATCCTGTACATGAACTTACACACACACAAGTGTGTCAAGAAATAAAATTATTTTAAAATTTATTTTTAGTTGGAGGATAAGTACTTTACAATATTGTGGTGGCTTCTGCCATGCAGCAATGTGAATCAGTCATAAGGATACATATGTCCCCCTACTGAACCTTCCCTCAAAAACCCATACCACTCCTCTAGGTTGCCACAGAGTATTAAGGTTGTAGAGCAACTCCCCATTAGCTATCTATTTTACATATGGTAGTATAAATATTTCAGTGCTACTCTCTCAGTTTGTCCCACACTGTCTTTCTCCTTGTAAAACAGAAACTAATGTTATTATACAGATACATTTTCCTAGTCTTCAAAATATCTAATAAACTGATGTCTTAAGTGAACTATTAGGATTTTATGTAGTTTTAACATATTTATAATCACATTGTACTATATTATATAGTGCTGGTGAGGATTCTTGGATCAATAAACACTCATATACTGGGGAATATAACTTCCTCTCATACACCAGGTATGGAAATAGAGCTTCAGTAGGGCCTTTTTTCTATTTTTCTTAAAAAAAAAATAATTTGGTACTATATATAAAGATAAAAATAAAGCATAGACTACCATTTTTTTGTGACAATTCTGAAACACATACAAGAATATTTATTGCAGCATATATGCAGAAATTAAGCAAGAATATTCTTCAAGTCCATATAGTCAAGGCTATGGTTTTTCCAGTGGTCATATATGGATGTGAGAGATGGACTATAAAGAAATCTGAGCGCTGAAGAATTGATGCTTTTGAACTATGGTATTGGAGAAGACTCTTGAGAGTTCCTTGGACTGCAAGGAGATCCAACTAGTCCATCCTATAGGAGATCAGTCCTGGGTGTTCATTGGAAGGACTGATGTTGAAGCTGAAACTCCAATACTTTGGCCACCTGATGCGAAGAGCTGGCTTATTTGAAAAGACCCTGATGCTGGGAAAGATTGAGGGCAGGAGGAGAAGGGGACAACAGAAGATGAGATGGCTGGATTGCATCACCTACTCGATGGACATGGGTTTGGGTGGACTCAGGAAGTTGGTGATGGACAGGAAAGCCTGGTGTGCTGCGATTCATAGGGTCATAAAGAGTCTGGTGTGCTGCGGTTCATAGGGTCACAAAGAGTCGGACACGACTGAGTGACTGAACTGAACTGATTTTTCAAGTAATAAACAGTAAAATAAGCTATAGGTATATAGTTATGTATAAAATAAGTTTACTTTCCAGTGGTTACCTGAAAAATCATCATAAGGTTTTGCTAACTTAAAAAATGCATTTTCACAGAAAATGTTCACGTAACTATTCCATTTACGTAAAAAATAATGGAGAGGAAATTAATATATTTTAATGGAGAGGAGATTATTACAATCATGCTGCTAATAAAGGTCATTTTTAAAAAAATGAGTATGAGGGTCCATTAGCAAATAGGTATTCACATTTCATTGTATGAAATGCAGAAAAATCTACTTTTTTTGAACATTCTACAGTGAAAATATATTTGTATACTATTGTGCAAAATAAAAAAAAATAAAAATTTTAAAAATATACATGAAGAGGTTTTGGTCTACCTATTACCTCAAGATTTTCAGTTTGTAGCTCACTGGGATAGAATCTAATACACATTTGGTATAGAATTTTCAGATTTAAATCTAGTGTCTCTGCAACAGACTGACTTACTACTGTAGTAAAAAATGTTCACAGTGCTAGTCATTAGGAAGAAACAGTCAATCGTAGAAAATAAAGAAATTTTTAAAAATAATTACCCCAATTAATGTTCAGGTACCATCGTGAATTAAATCATTGCTTTTTTCATGGAGGAAAGAAACAGAAATTATCCTCTAATGGCTAAAAAAGGGTATATGCATTTATTATAGAAGGCTACTTTTCCTTTTAAGTGAGGAATGATGTTATAAAGAGGAAAAGACTATGAACAATGAACAAGAAAAAAACAGAATGAAGTTTACAGAGGTGTTTTAGAATAATTTTGACATTTTGCTGTCAGTAGCATTCACAGTTAATTAAAGAGAGGACTAATGAACCACACGATTTGCACTTTATAGCTCCAGGCTCTTTCAAGCAAATATGGGGACAACTGGGAAGAAAGTGGGTCCTTTTGATTGTCAGGATCAGACAGGTTGAAATAGTGCTCATCCCACGTATTCATCAGCATAAGCGTTTTCCCGACTTCCCCACACTCTATAGAAGTATGCCTATACATGTCTCTATACATGCCTATACAGGTCTCTAACTTAAATTGTGCAGAGTTTATGCAATGTTCAGATCTTCTTGTCTCCATGCAGCTTCTCAAAACTAATTTTTCTGAAATCTATGGAACATCTGTTCCACAAGAAATGCAAATTTCCACTCACTAAATTTGCAAGTATTAACTAAGTTATGTATATAAAAAATTTGTAAGAGAAAACAACAGTAAGAACCTATTATTTCCACCAGAGCTCTTTTGACAATATGTTAAATTGATTCTACTTCATACAACTCATGAAATCTTATATGCAGTTCCACTCACAGAATTAAGTCTAGTCCCATGATGAGGTAATGGCATCCACTATCTGTTTGAAGAAATACCACTGTGTGCTTTGTTTGTATCATTCCTTCTGTAAGAGTAGTATATAAGATTGGTAGAGAACTCAGTAATTATCTTGAAGTTCATACCAGTTAGAGAACTAATTAAATTATTTTTCTGAATCTCTCAATCGGTTAGTGAAGACAAGAACAAATGGTAAAACCATTCAGGGAGGATTTTCTATAAAGGTGGTTAAGTTGAATAACTTAAAAAATTCTTATGCTGCCTCATGTAAACTCATTCCACCTCTCTGAGGTAGAATATTTTCACTACACCTTGTTTTCAAATAAGAATTGAAATTAGTAGTTGTGACACATGGTCTTAGTTGCTCCACAGCATGTGGAATTCTCCTAGACCAGGGATCAAATTCACATCCCCTATATTGGCAGGTGGGTTTTTATTCACTGTACCACCAGAGAAGTCCTTGAGTTTATTTCTGTGTATGGAGTATTCTAATATCAATGATTTCATGAGACTGGCCAGCTTTCCCAACACCACATGCTGAACTCAAAATGGCTTAAAGACAAGTGTAACATGACACCATAAAAATTCTAAAAGAGATCATAGACAAAACATTTGATCAACATAAATCACTGCACCAGTGTTTTCTTAGGTCAGTCTCCCAAGGCAATATAAATAAAAGCAAAAGTAAACAAATGGAACCTCATCAAACTTATCAAGTTTGGCACAGCAAAGGAAACCAAGAACAAAATGAAAAGACAGCTTACATACTGGGAGAAAATATTTGTAAATGATGTGAACAAGCGCTTGCTTATTTCCAAAATATATGAACAGCTCATACAATTCAATAATTAAAAAAAATCAAACAACCCAATAAAAAATGGACAGAAGACCTAAACAGACATTTCCTCAAAGAACACTTCTAGATGGCCAATGGTCACACAAAAAGAAGTTCAACATCACTATTATAAAACTAGAATTACCATATGATCCAGCAATCCCATTTCTGAGCATATATCCACATAAAATTCTAATTCAAAAAGATGCCTGTACCCCAATGTTCACAGCATCACTAATTACAATAGTCAAGACAAAGAAACAACCTAAATATCCAGCATGAATGAATGGATAAATAAGATGTGTTCTATATCAACAGTGAAACACTACTCAGCCATAAAAAATAAAAAAAGAAATAATGCCATTTACAACAACATGGGTGTAGCTAGAGACTATCATATGAACATGGATGTAGCCAGAGACTATAACTGTGTGTAGTTCAAAAAACAGACATTTCTGTGGATTCTTTGGTGCTTTTTGCACAAGATGTAAAGGTAAATCAGAAACAGAAAGATGAGTACTACACCATATCACTTACATATGGAATATAAAATATGAGACAAAT
The DNA here is from genome assembly GCA_007570785.1 of Antilocapra americana. Classification (NCBI taxonomy): domain Eukaryota; kingdom Metazoa; phylum Chordata; class Mammalia; order Artiodactyla; family Antilocapridae; genus Antilocapra; species Antilocapra americana. The sequence goes on from ML664185.1 coordinate 64,738, forward strand.
GAACTTATTTATGAAACAGAATCATTCTCACAGACATAAAAATAATGAATGTATGGATGTAAAAAGGGAAAGGGAGCAGGGAAGGGCTAAATTAAGAGTTTGAGATTAGTGAACTGATCGCTACTAAATATAAAATAGATAAAAATCAAACTCCTACTGTATAGCACAGGGAACTATATTCAACATTCTGTAAATAGCCATAAAAGAAAATAATATGAAAAAGTGTGTGTATATATACATTCACAACTGAGTCACTTTGCTTTACACTAGAAAATAACAAAACATTGTAAACAACATTGTAAATCAACTGTGTATAGTTCAATAAAACAAACAAATGTTTCTGTGGATTCTTTGGTGCTGTTTGTATAAGATGCAAATAACTAAAGTGTAATTTTTTGCTTTATTAAATTTACACCTTTATTTTTTTTAACAGACCTTTAAGATTCTCAAATATAGTGTGAAAAAAGCATTCATAACTGTCTGAAAAGGCATGTTTTCAATATTTCAACTTCCAACATGGTGTTGCTGAAAAGATTCGTGTGTGGGAAATCTATTCATAAATCTGCTTGATGAATTAATATATATATATAGTACTGTATTTCCATTTTGCTACTATATTTTTAAATCACGTTCAGATCAGTACAGTTCAGTTGCTCAGTCATATTTGACTCTTTGCAACCCCATGAACCGTAGCACGCCAGGCCTCCCTGTCCATCACCAACTCCCAGAGTTTACCCAAACTTATGTCTATTGAGTCACTGATGTCATCTAACATCACATCCTCTGTTGTCCCCTTCTCCTCCTGCCTTCAATTTTTCCCAATATCAGGGTCTTTTCAAATGAGTGAGCTCTTCGTATCAGGTGGCCAGAATATTGGAGTTTCAGCTTCAACATCAGTCCTTCCAATGAATATTCAGGACTGATCTCCTTTAGAATGGACTGGTTGGATCTCCTTGTAGTCCAAGAGACTCTCAAGAGTCCTCTACAACACCAGAGCTCAAAACCATCAATTCTTTTGCGCTCAGCTTTCTTTAAGTCCAACTCTCATATCCATACATGACTACTGGAAAAACCATAGCCTTGATGAGATGGACCTCTGTTGACAAAGTAGTGTCTCTGCTTTTTAATATGCTGTCTAGGTTGGTCATAACTTCCCTTCCAAGGAGTAAGCGTATGAAATATTGTTGCAAAACCACAAAAAGACACCGGGAATCTTGGCCTCCAGAGGAGAAGAATTCAATCCGGGGCCAGAAATGAGGTTTGATTGCTCAGAGCTTTTGTGTAATAAAGTTTTATTTAAGTATAAACAAGATAGAGAAAGCTTCTGACATAGGCATCAGAAGGGGGTAGAAAGAGTACCCCCCTGCTAGTCTTCAGTTGGATGTTATAGAGTTGCTAGCAGTTTGCTAATGAAAGAAAGGAATGTCTCAAAACTCAGAATGGCACCAGGCCCCTCATACATAAGATGCATTTTGGGATAATCTTGGCACCAGACAGTCATCCCAGGCCATAAAACGATTGATTTGAATCTTGTAGAAAGGCAGTTTACCATACAGATAGTTTCATTTACATAGATTAGGGAAACAATGTCTGAGTATAACATATTGGTTTGTCAAGTAGGTGCTGAGCCATTTGGCAGAACTGACTTGAAGACAGAGTTTGAGGTAAATGAATAATACATTAACATAGCCTAAGACAGATATTTCCATAAGAAGAACACATTGGTTAACTCAAGGTTTGAGAATAGTTAATTTCAGGTGAAACCAGGTGTCATTACGGCAACACAGTATTTTAAGAGAAACCTCTTTTAAATTTGTATAAAGAAGGGAAATAATATCTCTAGTTTGTTTCCTCCTGCCTCTTAAGAGAGAGATAAAAATGTCTGTCACTTGCAGCCTATTTCCTCTGTCTGGAGACCCCTGGCCTTCCTGCCTGTTACCCTCTCACGTCTTTTAATTTCATGGCTGCAATCACCATCTGCAATGATTTTGGAGCCCTAAAGAATAAAGTCAGCCACTGTTTCCACTGTTTCCCCATTTATTTGCCATGAAGTGATGGGACTGGATGCCATAATCTTAGTTTTCTGAATGTTGAGCTTTAAGCCAACTTTTTCACTCTCCTCTCTCATTTTCATCTAGAGGCTTTAGTTCCTCCTCACTTTCTGCCATAAGGGTGGTGTCATCTGTGTATCTGAGGTTTTTGATATTCCTCCCAGCAATCTTAATTCCAGCTTGTGCTTCTTCCAGCCCAGTGTTTCTCATGATGTACTCTGCATATAAGTTAAATAAGCAGGGTAACAATATACAGCCTTGATGTACTCCTTTTCCTATTTGGAACCAGTCTGCTGTTCCATGTCCAGTTCTGACTGTTGCTTCCTGACCTGCATATAGGTTTCTCAAGAGGCAGGTCAGGTGGTCTGGTATTCCCATCTCTGAATGGGTGCTTAATTAATAGAAAATATTTAAAAGTTTACGGAGTTTATAATAGTTTCTTCTTCCTTTAAATATAATGTATTATTTCAATTAATTTTAATTTTATAATACTATGCCAACCTTTTATTTTGGGAATACATTTTTTTTATATATTCTGAATTGAATGTGTTTATATTTTGATGAAAAATTTTGCAAATGGGCCTATAATTTCTAGGCACTTCCCAAACTTATAATCACTTGGAACAACTGCCTTTTGACCTGTTTAATAATATTTACTGTAATTTTATTTCTATTTCACTAATTTCTGTATTATAGTTATTAGGCCCACATATTTTGCTTTTCTCAGCTTTTCTAATTTTAGAAATTAGCTTATTAAATATCTGAGTTTGTTTTCGTTTCTAGTCAAAGATAGATACTTAAGATTTTAAGATTACAAAATACCTATTTGGTTCCACTTCAGAGTCAAAGCTATGGTTTCTCTAGTAGTCAAGTACGCATGTGAGAGTTAGACCATAAAGAAAGTTGAACTCCAAAGAAATGATGCTTTCAAACCGTGGTGCTGGAGAAGACTCTTGAGAGTCCCTTGGACTGCAAGGAGATCCAATCAATCCATCCTAAAGGAGATCAGTCCTGAATATTCATTGGAAGGACTGATGCTGAAACTGAAACTCCAGTCCTTTGTCCACCTTATGCAAAGAACTGACTCATTTGAAAAGACCCTGAGGCTGGGAAAGATTGAAGGCAGGAGGAGAAGGGGACAACCGAGGATTAGATGGTTGGATGGCATCACTGACTTGATGGACATGAGTTTGAGTAAGCTCCAGGAGATGGTAATAGATAAGGAAGCCGGGAGTTCTGCAGTCCATGGGGTCGCAAAGAGTTGGATGTGACTGAACTGAAATAATGTATATTTTTCAGTTTTGAAGGTATTCTATTTTGCCTCATAGTTTTCTGGCTATTCATTATTTAGAGATGCAACCTTAAATAATCAAAATTTCAAATATTTTTCTTATTCTTCATTGTACCTCAATGTAGTCAGAGTGTGAAATCAACTGGATACCAATCTTTGGCTATGAGTCGAGTCTAGCCTTATATCCCAGTAAGGGATTGAATTTCCTAAATATCCTTTGATGACTTGAAAACTTTTGGAAAAGGCATATATAATAAAGTTTCCCACAAGTACTTCTTATATTACTTTAAATTTTTGCTTGATATTTTTAAGACTATGCTAATAGTGTGTTATATTCATACAAATTCAGAATTGCTATATAAATGTTACAAATATAAATGACTTGTTGGGTGAGCTTAAGTATGTGTCTTTCAAATTTTCAGAGAAAAATATTGGTATTTTAATATTGCCTCTTTCTCAAATGATTTTGTGTACTTTGGCTAACAGACACTGTCTTTATCCAAGGTTGACCATCAATGAGCAAGAGCTCCAAAAACTCCAATTTAAGTTTCTTTGCAACTCAGTGAGTCTATATTCAGATAGTTTGTAATCTATTGGTATAAAATACCTGCTACTGGCTGCATTAGAACAATTCCTTTTAAAATAGCCCTGTGAATGTGGATCAGAACACGAATTTCTATCCACATTTTTCAGTTTGGGCAGTTAGCTATTTTGTGTACTAGGCACAATGATATTCTGGTAAATAGTCGCACATACCTCCTTTTTTCCTAGATAGTCATTCATTGTGAAATATATCACAGAGGGGAACTAAGAAGTGATAAAAGAACCTGTCCACTACTGTGACAACTTGACTGGCTTTGTTGGAAGCATAAAAAGCTAGTACAATGACAGATTGCTAAAAACAGTTAATAATGTTAGGATTCCTTCCCCTACCCCCAAGATGTGCTGCAATGTGGAGCTTGTCACAGGGTATTTCTGAGATGATTTTTTCTGCTTTACTCAAGAACCAGAGTAATTATCTCCTGACTTTGATCCTGTTTATAAGCACCGTCTCCATTATGCTGCTACCATTAACAGACTAGTTAGGAAGGCTATCATGATCTCAAAGTCTGCTAAGTGATGAGACTCTACCTCATAAAATGTTCATTAGAGGACAAATTACCATTTTTTAAACAGAGAAAACATCTTCTCAAAATATGTCTCTTCTGATCTTCTTTGCTAACATCTCAGGTTTGTTTACTACTGCTATTCATTATTATAGCCATAAGACTAGTTAAGCCTGGAAGTGATCTTGTTCTAATATGATTTTTTTAAGCATTAAATCAACATTCACAAAATACCTTTGTGGTATCGTTTGAACAGAGGAAAAAGGAAACACCATAAACTGCCTGTCAATACACTCAGTGGATATGGTTAGAATTGTTAATATGCTGTTGAGATTGCGCTTAACAAGCATAGCTATCTATGGCTGTGTAGAGTTTTGCTACTTCTTCTCTAGATTGGAACAAAATTTGTTTATTTTTATGCTTCTTTTTTTTTGCGGGGTGGGGGGACATGGAGAAGCCCACATCTCTGCATGAATACAAAAGCATACAAACAAATTTCCCTAGTTAAAAAAGTCTAAAGAAGCCCAAGTTGTGGCCAGAAAGACTATAGTTATGTTTTTGCTATGTTAATTAACAATAACCCTATTCTCTATTATCTTACTGTCTTTCACATCTGATATTAACTTCCAATTTAAGTGAGTCTGGTGTATTCCATTATGACAGTGATCATTCTGCCCATATTAAGAATAGGATTACCTTCAATAAATAAAGAGCTGAATATCAAGTAAGGTAACTAGTTTAGGCAGATCAAAGAGAATTTCTAAGGTGGATGTTTTCTTATTTGGAATATATATTTGCAAACTTTTAAGGAACAATTACTAATAAATTGCCAAGACAAATTCAAAGTACTATTGTATCAAAGGGATAGGATATTTTGAGGGTTCAGATTCCCTCCTCTCTTTTACGTTAACGTGTCTCAGACTGGACTGTGCAATTCCTGTCAACCTGTGAAGTACTTGGAGTCTGAGCTCTCCTGAAAGTGCACAGAGCCTGAGGCAAGCTCATGCTCCGAAACAGGCTGCTTCAATTTTATACTCCATTTAACACTACGTTTTTATGCTCAAACTTCGGTTTAGTCTGCAGTGTTAAATTTCCAGCATCTACCTGATTCAGGTCGTGGAGTTGCATGAAACAGTCACAAAAGACAGTTTGAGTAAATCTTGGCTTTGATGCTGAAGAAGGAGTAAAGCCCTTCTGTTTATAACTGAGGACAATCTTGAGTTTTAAAACTGAGGACCATGAAACTACACAAAAGGAGATTTATTTCAAAAGGAGTTACAAAATATCCTTTGAATATAGTGGGAATTTCAGAGCAAATAGTCCATAGATCATTTAATTGATATGCAATGCTAATGGGAGCTGTTGGGGGGAAATATATATATATGCGGTAGATGTGCAGGGAAATTGAGTAGATATTTAAATTCAGGAAAGTGTAGAAAAAATAAGCACTGAGTACTTCTTTTAGGTTCTGAGAGATAAATACAGAAGTCTTGTATTAGATTTCCTTTGGAATGGATTTTTAGATTGTGGCTTAGTTTTCTTAGGATTGTTTACATGCCTTATTATAAAGCTGACATCATTCGCAACCTATGCAGTTACACAGCATCCATACTTAAAGAGCCCCATGCTTAGTTTAATGTTCTGCTGTGGTCTTTCTTTAAAAGTTTTGATCGAGAGTTCACAAACTGTCACTTTTGTACTGGGTGCCCCAAATTATTTTAAAAGCTTTGCTTCTTCCTGGATACAATTTTTTAAAATAAAACAATATATAAAACTTCATCTAGATGAGTCATCCTTTCACCTAAATTGTTGGTTGACAAACAAATGAAAGGAGTAAGGATCGAACCTTTGAGTAACCATACCATGAATCTCAAGGTATTTGCGGCTATCAAAACAAAGTGACAGGCAGGAACTTTTTAAAATTTATAACCACAGTTTTTGTTTTCTATAATAAACCCACAATCTGGTTAGAGAAGATAACATTATCTGTTGTTAGGTGCTTTTAAGATTTTGCCTTCTAAAAATACTAAGCACAATAAATATACACTGGCATATTGCGGTTCCACAAAAAATGACCAAGACACCTTATTGCCAGGCATTTGTTTTCCCAAAGCAAAGACAGCAAACAGCATCTCTTTGCTATAAAGTCAAGCAAAGTGAATAGAATAGAGGTAGTCCACTTGACAACAATTTTGAAGTTTCTTGATGCAGGTAGATCCTTTCAATCTCATGTATATATTAGCATCTCTCAAATGTATTGATGAACACAGAGGCTAGGATGTGTGCAAAAAAGATAGAATGTGTTAATTCCTCATGAGCCACATTGACTGAACATATTAAACATGGAGATGTTGATTATTCTCCCTCATAGTGATAAAGATGTTCTACTTTTAATTAAATATGATTCTTAAGTAGATAAGTCTAGTAAGCCTCATTCACCTAGAGGAACTAAAACTAAGATTTATTTTATCGTCCCCTGGTTAAATTCACATTTATAAATTGTCATTTTCATGACCACCTCAGGGTTCTGCTTCAATTCAATATTAAACCATGTACCATCAAATATTAATGAGAAAAGTCAGAGTCATTTATTTTTTATGCTGAAATGTAGCCAATTCTTCCAGAGTGATAATACAATTATAGAACTAATTTTGAAGTTCCTAATGGGTTTTTAAAAGTTAACTTGTCCATAATAGACTGCAGCCAGATGTTAAGTAAGATACTGGGTGAGGGAAGACCCTGATAGTGTAGCATATTAACAATTTAGCACAATAAAACCTGAACTGGTATAATCGTATGGCACTACTAAATGCATAGTAAATATTTTCTCCAACATTTTAGTTTTTTTCCCCAACATCTTCAACAAAGTCTCCTCTTTTAGACTAAGAAGTGCTTCATAAATTTAGAAGCTGTATTTAGTGAGAGGCATGGTGGGATGGAATAACATCAACAGAAGAAAAGAACTTAACATACTACATGTCTCTCTGTTCAAGTCTTCCACCTACTTCACTCTATTCACTTCCCATAATTCCATCATAAGAATGCTTCCTAAGCTCTTTAATGATATCTATATTGTTCAATTTAATGGTTTTTTTCTATCTTACCACTCCTTAGCAATGCATTTCTGATAATACTTTTTCCCATGTTACCTTCTCTGACATTACAATCTTTTCCTTCTTGTGTCTCTAATCCTCACTATTCATTTTCTTCTGAAAGCTCATCATATACTTTTTATTAAGTAAAATATTATTTCTGGTCTTGCTTTAATTTGTTCACAGGAAATCTCATCCACGCCCAAAACTTCAGGTGGTATGACAATGGCTCACACATGTATATCTCTATAATAATCAACCTCTTGGTGCTTCAAAGACACTGATTCAACCAGCTTCTTGAAACACAGATTTTTCAAAGACAATGAAAACATACGTGAAACAAAATTATAATCATTTCTTCACTCACTATTGAACACACACACACAAAAGAATAAATCTTGGTCTAGAATTGTATCTTTCAACCAATGTCATAACTATGTATTCAATTAAACATACTCAAAATTTTAGATTAATTCCTAAACTTTTCTCTTTTGTACTTGCCATTTCTAAAACTTTATCAACACAGCTTTGTTTCGTAAATATTTATAAAAATTATTCACTTATCTTTATCTCAGAAATAAACATTCTAGTCCAAATAGTCATCATTTCTCACCTGGACTAATGGAGTAGCTCTATAAAAAATTATGTTTATACTGAATTTTACTGACCTTGTTCTCTAATCTGAAGGGAGAGATATAATTTAAAAGTTAAAATTCAATAATTAAATTCCAATATTTAAATTCTCAGTAGCTACCCCATTACTCTGGGGTCAAGACCAAGATCCTTAACATGATTACCAATGAGGCCCTGCACCTTATTTTATGATCTTCAGACATACTACCTATTTTCAGAGTCACTTAAATACCAGATTCCTACATTTTGGGGCTTTCCACATGCTCTTTTTGTGCCATACATGCCCTGACTCCTCATCTCTGATTTTCACCTAGTTAACTTCCTCTTAATCTCCAGATCTCAACTTAAAAGCAAGTCTTTCATTAAAGACTTTCCTCATTTGCTATACTCCTGACTAGATTAAGTCCAACTGTTTTACACTCTGGTTACACTCATTAATTTTTAATGATTTTGTGATATTTACCTACTGACCTATTTTAGTATACCAGTTCCAAGAGAGTAAATTCTATAATTTTGATTACAAAGACTTTATTCAATAACCAAATAAATCAAAACTTATTTGCAAGAATAAACTATTTGATGAATTTCCTAGTATATTTTTAACTTTAAATTAATTTATTTTAATTGAAGGATAATTACTTTACAATACTGTGATGGTTTTTGCAATAGATCAACATGATTTTGTCATAGGTATACATGTGACCCCATTCTGAATGCCCTCCACTTTCCTCCCGACCCTATCTCTCTAGGTTGTTCCAGAGCACTGACTTTGAGTGCTGTGTTTCGTGCATCGAACACACACCAGTCTTCTGTTTTACTTATGATAATGTACATGTTTCAATGCTATTCTCTCAAATCATCCCACCCTCTCCTTCTCCCATTGAGTCCAAAAATCCGTTCTTTATGTTTATGTCTCCTTTGCTGCTCATACGTAGGATCATTGGTTCAATCTTTCTAAATTTCATATATATGTGTTAATATACAGTATTTCTCTTTCTGACTTATGTCATTCTGTAAAATAGGCTCTAGGTTCATCTCCTGCATTAGCACTGACTCAAAAGTTTTCCTTTTTATAGCTGAGTAATATTTTTTTTTGCATTTATGTACCATAACTTCCTTATCCATTCATCTCCTGATGGATATCTAGGTTGCTTTCATGTCCTTGCCATTGTAAACAGTGCTAAAATGAACATTGGGTTACATGTGTCTCTTTCAATTCTGGTTTTCTCAGGGTAAATTCCTAGCAGTGGGATCACTGGGTCATATGACAGTTCTATTTCCAGTTTTTAAGGAATCTCTACACTGGTCTCCATAGTGGCTGTGCCAGTTTGCATTCCCACCAACAATGTAAAAGTTTAAAGGCAATTTACCCAAACCATTGAGAAACATTTCAGAAAGCTAAATCAAGAACTCTAGATAGTTTCAACAATAGATCAAGCTTCTTTCCTTTCTGTTTTCCCTCCTTCTTTTTCTTCCTTTCGTCCATTTGTGCCTGCCTGGTCTTGTTTTTTTTTTTTTTTTTTTTTTCCAGTCACCGTTGAATACTTAGAATGGAGTTTTGTGCATTTTAGATGCTCAATAAAATTTGTTGAATTAATGAATCAGAATATTCAATCAAAATGTGCAAATCAAAATCAAGCCTTATATAAGAAATGACTTTGAATGTATTTTTACATTAAACTAAATCTTGACTTTAATGCCATCTCCATGGAGTTCTCTTCTGAAAGCCAGACAAATAGCAGTGGATGCACTTGTCATCAGAACAACTCTCTCACAATACTGAATGTTCTCTATGGTTTTCTAATCAAAACGTTTGGTTCTTTTATGAGTAATGTGTACTTTTGAACTTTGAGAGAGCTTGCTCAGGGCACTATTGAGGTTAAAGGGCTTAAGAGATTGCTTTCAATCATTCCTAGGGGGCAGTTAACAAAGGCAGCTACCCCAGTAACTCAGGATGGACTGCAGACAGTGCACTCAATTTCCCTTTGCTCTCAACTATACTGAGAGTAAATTCTCAACAGGAAATAAAGGTAATTTTCACGGTAAGAAGCCATTCCCCTGTTTTCTCAAAGACATTTTTTAAAATGAGGGAGTTTATCACTGAGAATCTGAGCAGTTTTCCTCAAAGAGTGAGTTACAGTCATACAGGGAGAGTTTATGCAAAAACTCTAATATAAAATGATTCTACAGCTCTATCCACTGCACTTGCCTCCTACTTTTTTCACTGTTTCTCACTGGTGATACTGATAGTTGACTTCAACCTGTCAGCTCATCTGCTTTTATCATGACAAAAAATTTAAGGCTTATCTCCTGTACTATTCCAGCATTTTAATCCCCAACCTGTCTTTATATCTGGGCCTTCAATATTTCTATTTTTTCATGCCACATGTAACCAGACTGCTATTTGGCCAGGGAAGCACTACAGACAATTATCATGGGGCAGCTACAACAACATCAAAATGAATGCCAAAGCCAAAGTCTCAGTGCACTTCTTTGGAGACACTGTTTGGTTCGTGTAATGCTAATTTTTGGCTTCTTATAAATGCTCACTGAAAACAGAGTCTAGATAAAGAGAAGAAATGGTCAACAGATGGTGTAAACAGCAGGAATATCCTAGATTTGGAGGGGAAAAAATGAGGAAAATGTGATCCCTCAAATTTTAATACAGAGTAAATTAAATGTTAACTAGAGTTCAAAAGTTATCTTAATCTCTCCAAATATACTGAGCTCCCAATGTACATTTTCTACAATTCTATTGTATTTTAGATACAAATTTACAGTGGACTATATGTTCTCTGCAGATATATATACATTTTGTATATACATATATATATATATATATACACACACATATATGTCAAAAATTAAATTAAATTATCTTCTATCACCAGAAAAAGCTAATCCTTGGGTATATATTTAAATAGTGCATATATATTATTATGACTGTACACTACAAACTGCCTTTTTAGCATGCATTTTTATTTAAGGAAGAACCATGATCATGCCTTACATTAATGAATATTATTTCACAACATCATTTTCAAGGGATAATGGCATCTAACCTAAAATATACCTTTAAAATTAATTCACCTTATTTGAACCATAGAATTTTCAGTTTCTTCTTTTTTACATGATATAGACCCCTTTGGTTAAATCTTTGTTTTTATTCAACATTATTTTCTTTGGATAAATTCCTATAGCAAATATGCCTGGGTAAAGTGAGGCAGAACATCAAGCACATAAGCATTCAATAACAATTTCTTAATTTTAAATAAGCTAATAAACAATTGTGAGAGCTGACACCTCCTTGGATATCATGCACATTCTAAAGAATTAAAAGGTACTAAGAATTAGACAGTGGGAACATTTCAGAATGTCAGACCACAGTTGACAGGCTATTTATATATATATATATACACACACACACACACACACACACACACACACACACACACACACATACCATTTATGAAAAACCTAGATGTGCCTAGCTGCTGCTGCTAAGTCACTTCAGTCATGTCCGACTCTGTGCAACCCCATAGATGGCAACCCCCAGGCTCCCCGGTCCCTGGGGTTCTCCAAGCAAGAACACTGGAGTGGGTTGCCACTTCCTTCTCCAATGCATGAAAGTGAAAAGTGAAAGTGAAGTCTCTCAGTCGTCGACTCTTCACGACCCCATGGACTGCAACCTACAAGGCTCCTCCGTCCATGGGATTTTCCTGACAGGAGTATTGGAGTGGGTTGCCATTGCCTTCTCCAGATGTGCCTAGCAGATTGTCTTAATAACACGGCTTTATTGAATTATATCTTGGTATTTAACTCAAAGTGGAGTACAGGTACACTTATGAGGAAAGATGTTCTTTCTTTCATTCAGTTTTTCCATGCACAATGCAAAAATTTAAACCGTGAGGATTAATTCTGAAATGTTATAGAATGGCAACTTTAAGATTTACATGGCAGTGAACAAATAATAAACTCTCATACAACATCTATTGATACATATTTTTTTCCATTAGAATTATCCAAATCATAAAGAAAGAGCTACATTTTGAAGCTTCATTGATGGGCTAATATTGCTCTACATTTATTTCTCTCATAGAAAATTACTACATTAAAACAATACTCTACAATAATTAGTTTCCAAAACAGCACACTCTCTAGCTTATTTTAGCTAATCACTAAGTCATGCAAATGTTATTATTGTCAGCCCTCTTACTAAATATTTGAATATTAGAATCTTTGAAAATTCTGTCATTTATATATGTCATTATATAAATTGCTTGTAATACATAACTTTATAATGGACAACACCATCAGATTTGATTATGTCTGTAGCAGTAGTCTGTGAGTTTCTTTGCTTAATGTTTTCATTCATTCAACAAATAGTCATTGAATACCACCTAAATGATTATGGCTCTATGCACACTAAGAATGCAATGATGAATAAAACAGATAAAATCCCAAACTCACTGTTCACAACATTCTCTGTGGCCTAGACTGATACTGAAATGAGCTTCTAATTTGCCCCCACTGAACTGAATTTATCTATTTGCAACCTGATTACATTTTGTATAATCATTTTCTATATTGAGACCTCAGACTTTTCCCATTTCTGAATGCTCATGATGAAGGATATTTCCCTTAGCATCTTTACACTTAAGTTTTATTACATACTTCTTCCCATGCATTTATATGAACCAAGTACTGATTTAATGGACTTGCTATTTTAGGATCCATTTATTAAACCTTCAATTTTATTTTAAAGTCTCAAATCAGTTTCATGATTGTAAACTAGCACATCATTACTCCTCCCCCCCCGTTTTTTTGCCTAAAATTGGGCATTATTTTATATTATATTTAGAATTCAAAAGTGTTCTTCATTAATACAGATGCCTGGTACTAATACATAAAAGCTATTGATTAGAATATGTTAACATTCATACACACAAAAAAAAGAACACCAATTTGGAGTTGTCACTCATAAAATATAAAAAAGGATCTAGTATTGAGAAGTGGGTTCTACTCTAAAGTCTGTTCCAAGTTTAAGATTTGATGAGGCTGTGATCCTTTTGCTTAAAAGTCAACCAATTTATAACACACAAATTTTATTATGAATTGAGTTATAACCACCTCTTATAACACTTGCTATCATTATTCTTATTAAACATTAAATATTTAATTAATGAATGAATAAATCTGTAACAAATAGTGGTTGGTAACTTTGCTGATACTATCATGTAATGACTCAAAATCAGTGATTTGCAAAAATCATTTGTCTTTGGAAAACTACCTTAGTCAAGCTAACTTTCCTGTTTAACCTTCACCGAAAATAAAGGAGATCATTTTGGCAAATAGGTGGACAATGAGGACTCTTTCAGTTGGCTTCAGAATAAGCTAAGATAGTGATCCCAAACATGGAGCATCATGCCAGAAGTTGCTCTGTGACTAGGTCAAAAGGCAAACATGGTTCCGCTGCATATAACTCAGCTTAGTTACTCTGTTCCTGTGTATTTTGTTCTTTTTCTTTTTCTGAGGGGTGAATTGGTGAAGGGAAAATATATAGTAAGGGAAAATTAAGATATTGAGGCAAGAAACTTAATTGTGCCACAGTATTGCCATCGATAAAATGGGGATGATAGCAGTACATATCTCATAGGGCTGTACTGAAGATTAAGTTAATTTATATTTATCAAGTTCTTAGACCAATGCCTGACATATAATAGGTCCTACATATGCAATTTATTATATTTAGCATGAATTCAGTTTATTATCAGATAGATAAATAAATGTATGTATTTATTATATTTATTATGTATTAATTTTATTATTGGATAGATTAATAAATGCATATATTTATTATATTTATTATCTATTCAATTTATTATATAGATGAATAAATATGTACACAAATAAAATATTGTTCTGTTTAGAAATATTCTGTTTCTCACTTTGTAAAGTGCTATTGAATATATATCTTCTGTTTTTATATCTCAGTGTGCAGAGTATCTAGCAATACAAGCTTATTTGAAAAAAGGAAGCTCAAAACAATGCTTTAAAGCATAAAGTTTGCTTAAAATCAAGAGCAAATGTCCACATTCAAAATGAATATTGTAGAAAGTAAGCTTTTGGTTTTGACTACATTTCTCAGCCAATCAAAGTTTTATCAATCAAAGTAAACGCACATCTAAGCCCACAAGAATAAACCCAAGGAAACTCAAAAAGAAAAAAAAAGAAAGCATAAAAAAAACAAATGGAAGAGACACGCGACCTAAAAAGAGGTAACCAATACTACAGGACTTCTGATCATGATATCTTATGGGCCTCTAACATTCTATGCATGTAATTACATGAGTCAAAAATTTTTATAAACTTATATGCAAGCTCTATTAATTTATCCACCTTAAAATTGATCAATAAATTAGTAGATATATACATTAACTTTAGAGGAGCTACATATGCTTATGTACACACACTCCAAACATCAGTTCATAGGTGAATGAATAAAGAAAATGTGTATCCACACACGCATGAAATATTACTCAGCTATAAAAAAGAAGGAAATTTTGCCATTTTCACAACAGGGGCAAAACAGCAGGATATTATGCTAAATGAAATAAGTCAGGGAGAAAAGGGCAAATACTACATGGTCTCATGTGTGGAAGCTAAAAAAAATTGAATGCCCAGAAGCAGAAATTAAAATGAAGATTGCTAAGGGCTGAAGGACTGGGGGAAATAAGGAGATGCTGGACAAAAGTTACAAACATTCAGGTATAAAATAAATGAGCTCTGGAGATTAATGTACAACATGGTGACTATAGTTAATGATGCTATATTGTATACTCAAAATTTGATAATAGGGTAAATCACACACATAAGAAAAAAGTAACTATGTGAAGTAATTAATTTGTTACTTACCTCGACTGTGGTAATCATTCTCCAGTGTAAATGCGTATCAAATCACCATGTTGTACATTTAAAAAATGTCATTGTCATTTATACCTCAATAAACTTGGGGCAGGGAGAGCAGGGACCAGAAAGAAAGTGAAAATTCTGGCTGAGAAGTGAAGATGAATCAGGGAAAATAACTCATCATTATGGAAAACACTTTCTGTTCATGAGTCAGTAATACCTTCCTCATATAATTGTGACACTTTATTGCTCGATGTTCTGCTCATTATGTCCCATTCATAACAATCTGTTGCTAAATCTCTGTGATCATGCTTTGAAATATGCCTGTAGTTCATAATAAGCCTCTGAACATACTGAAGGCAGTTATATAAGTACTTTAACTCAGCAACAGCTTACTTTAAGATGTGATATGTATTCTGGACCATGGTTGATAAAAGTTATGCTTGTCAAGATGCTTGAAAATTTTCTGAAATAGCTTAGAGCTTTAAGTGGCAGACACAACACAACAAGTCACATCAAGATGACTTTTCTTCTGTATTACATACAGTGTTTTTCTGTCTTGTTAAAAGGTAAAATGTCACTTTTCTTACACTGTTTCTATTAAATATTAATATCAAATATTCCCCTTTTTAAACTAATGCTTTCTCTAAAAGATTATATTTTGTACCAGCTGCTTTAAGGACTGAAAATGTTATAGTACCCTTCTCTCTGGCAACATTCATTAGATAAGTATGAGAATGATTTTTTTTGTCAACACAATATAAGAAAATTTTTAACTTCCAATATATAAGTCTTTTATACATGTACAAAAATCTAGTATTAATTATCCTTTCTCCTTTTATTTCTACTTCCTACTGCCCTCAATCTCTAAAACTATTTTAAATTTAAATATACATCAAAGGCAAAGCTAGTTTAAAACTATAATTACAGTATTAACTTTCACATAGTGCGGCAAACATTCCTTTTCCATGCTTTCTGCATTATACACTTCTGCGAACCCAAGAACACAAAGTCAGACTCAGACCAAGGATTTCTTCCAATGTATGTATATATCACATTAATACATTCTTTTTCATGTTTTTTCCATTATACCTTATTAGAGAATACTGAATATAGCTTCCTATGCTATACAGTAGGACTTTGTTGTTTATCTATGTTATATATAGTAACTTGTATCTGCTAATCCCAAATGCCTAATTTATCCCCACCACCATCCCCTTTACCCTTTGCTAACCATAAGTTTGTTTTCCAGGTCTATGAGTTTCTTTCTGTTTATATTTCATATTTGTATGTAATGATTTTACTTTTTAAAAAGATTAATACAAATATATTTTCAACAAATATTAAGTAACTACTACATACCACACATTCTATGAGGCATTTGACACATGAGTAAAATGAAAAAAAAAATTTCCGCCTCATAATGTCCATACAATTCAGTGTGGGGTGGGATAGGGCATTGACTAGTAAACAATAAGCATAATAAATAAGGACATAATGTGTTAGAAAAATGCCCTATAGAAACAAAAATCGAAAGAGAAATTGGAAGTGATGAGCTGCAGATGGATGATTGCAAATTTAAATAGGGTGATCATTAAGCAATTCATCCCATGGTTGTGAAGAGTGTTCAAAATTCAAAATCCTTGTGTTACACATACTCTGAAATTTTCATCTATATTTAGTGATTTAATATTGAAATGTGTTTGTCTTAATTTCCCAATTAAGTTTATAGAATCATATTTTGATTGTAGTTTTTCTATATTGCATTATTTTTATTTCTAATTAAGTTAATCTCTTCAACAAATTTGAAAATTACACAGGCAGGAAATGTCTTACTATAAATTTATATAAATAAAGCTCTTCTAAAAATTTGGGAATATGTTGAATAATACTTTAAACATGTAATATTATCCTCCTGACATTCAGTTAACATGGCTTTAAATGATTTAGAAAGTTATTAACCTATATGTATGAGTGATGTCAACACACCAAGCTAAAAACATGAATTCTAAGGCAGATGCCCAACTGAACCAAAATCAGCCAATCTGAGTTCCAATATTGTAAATGTACAATCACTAGGTCCCATGAAACAAACAAAATAATCTAAAATAAAAAGTCAGAAAATCATAAAATCATAAAGACTACAACATAAGCCCAAACACTCACGTATGTGTACACTTTGCAGGTCTTTTGTTATGTAGAAAAATTAAAGAGCGTAAGATTCAGCGACACAAAGTATAGAGAAGAATGGAATTGAATATGGGTATAGAGCATGACTAAAAAACATAAATACATTAACTAAGTGGGCAAATTAAATTATGCAATTATCTAACATCCAATGGGTCCCCATCCACCAGCAACTACAGATGCTAAATCTGCAACTAAGAGGCTGAAGGATTCTCTCTTGGGGAACATACCTGATTTACTGGCAAAGTCCTCTAAAATACTGACATTTGGGGTATTCCAAAGAAGTGAAAGAGTTTGCTTTTTTTTTTTTTTTGGCTCTAAAACCCATCAGTCCCAAGCACTGCGCATCCACATAGAATTTCCCAACAGATTTTAATGTTTTACTTTTAAGAAAGGACGGCCGGGAATCACCAGAATTGAGGAAATTCTCAAGAGTAAAAGAAAAAACTCAAAACACATACACGAAAGAAAGGAGGAAATACGACAAAGTAGATTTAAGTCCCTTCTATTATGTACTATAAGATTAAATTATTTTCTTTATTCTCAGAAATTTGCAATCAAATTTAATACATAGTACTTGCTCAGTAAATTTTTGTGGGAAAAAACAATATTATTTATATTTATAATAAATATAACTATTGTTTATAATAAATTTGAGTGCACACATTAAATACGTATACATGTATGTGTGTGTGTTTCTCTCTCTTTCTGTCTGTCTCTCTCTCTCTCTATATATATATATATATATATGCATCTACATTTTAATACTGATGTATTAGGTGGACCAAAAACTTTGATGAGTTTTTCCACAAAATGTTATAGAAAAACGAATAAACTTTTTGGTGAACTCAGTATAAAATATTGTATACCAGTATAAAAATCTATGTTTGTATTATTCCTTTTATACAATAATTTAAATTAGAACAAAAATGCTTTTTTTAGAAAAATGAACATGTGCTCAATAAGAAATAATAGCTGATATTTATTAAGGTTCACAAAATGATGGGTATAGTTTATTATTCTTCATACAAATTAAATCACACAATCATTATATCATTCTCAAACTCATATAGAGGTTAAATGATTTATCTATATACAGAGAGTAGGAAATAATGGAGCCAGTATTTAAATTCTAGATTTCAACCAAAGCATAAAAATAAAAGGAAAATATAAGAAAACTGTTCTGAGAACTTCCTGGGTTCAATTTTAAAGATTATAAGTATAGGGCCTTATAATATATATAAGTACAGGCCCTCCTCCAGGGGATCTTCCAAAGCCAGGGATCAAATTCACATCTCCTACATTGGCAGGTGGAATCTTCCCTGATGAGCCAACAGGGAAGCCCGTGACTCCATTGCATTTCTGATCTAAATTTTGGCTTTAACTGATTAAATGAATAATCTATGTTCAGTCCTGCATTAGTCCTTGTTATGATTTCTTCCTGACTCTACAAAAGATAGCACCTCCTTCTTGAGGAGTTCAGACCTATGGTAATCCTCTCACCTCAGGAGTAATAGAAACAAGATGTAAACTCTAAACCTTCTAGCTGATCATTAAAATGACAGTTTAAAGCACAGAAAAGTCATTGTGTTATTCCTCTTAATTAAAGGTGTTACTTATCAAACCTTAGATAAGTGATGCTATGACATTACTTCCCTTGCAAATTAAAGAAAACTCAGGGTCTACTTTCTGACACTATTTCCATAAATTAGATGAATAAGAAAAGTATGTTCTAAATTCACAGCAAGGATTGAACTCTTCCTGCCTTGCAAGACAATGAATAAACACTTAATTAGGGAAGGTCTGAAATCAGAGATAAGAGATAATAAGGCTTTCTTACATGAACAATGCAAAGAAATAGAGGAAAACAACAGAATGGGAAAGACTAGAGATCTCTTTAAGAAAACTGGAGATATCTAGGGAACATTTCATGAAAGTATGGGCATCATAAAGGACAGAACTGTAAGGACTTAACCAGAAGAGATTAAGAAGTGGCATGAATACATTGAAGAACTACACAAAAATAATCTTAATGACACAGATAACCATGGTGATGTGATCACTCTCCTAGAGACAGACATCCTGGGCCTTAGGAAACATTGCTATGAACAAAGCTAGTGGAGGTGATAGAATTCCAGCTGAGCTTTTTCAAATTCTAAAAGATGATGCTGTGAAAGTGCTGCACTCAATATGCCAGCAAACTTGGAAAAGTTAGCACTGGCCACAAGACTGAAAAACATGTTTTTATTCCGATCCTAAAGAAGGGTAATGCCAAAGAATATTCAGAGTACTATACAATTACATTCATTTCACATGAAAGCGAAAGTGAAAGTCACTGGCTCAGTCATGTCTGACTCTGTGAATCCATGGGCATACAGTCCATGGAAATTTCCAGGCCAGAATACTGGAGTGGGTAGCCTTTCCCTTGTCCAAGGGATATTCCCAATCCAGGGATAGAACCCAGGTCTCCAGCATTGCAGGTGAATTCTTTACCATCTGAGCTACAGGGGAAGCCCAAAGGTAATTCTCAAAATCTTTAAGCTAGGCTTCAGCAGTGGGTGAACCGAGAACTTCCAGATACACAAAATAGGCTTCAAAGAGGCAGAGAAACCAGAGATGAAAGTACCAATATTCATTAGATCATGGAGAAATCAAGTGAAGTGAAAGTCACTCAGTCGTGTCCCACTCTTGTGACCCATAAGTCACTGTAGCCCACCAGGCTCCTCTGTCTATGGGATTCTCCAGGCAAGAATACTGGAGTGGGTTGTCATTTCCTTCTCCAAAGTATCTTCCTGACTCAGGAATTGAACCCAATTCTCCTACATTGCAGAGCAATTCTTTACCAACTGAACTATGAGGGAAGCCGGCAGAGAAATCAAGGGAATTCAAAAAAAACATCTACTTCTGCTTCATAGACTACATTAAAGCCTTTGACTGTGTGGATCACAACACTGGAAAATTCTTAAAGAGAAGCGAACACCAGATTACCTTACCTGCCTCCTGAGAAATCTGTATGTGGGTCAATAAGCAACAGTTAGAATCTTACATGGAACAATTGACTAGTACAAAATATAGAAAGGAGTATGACATTTATAACAAAGAGTATTGTTACCCTGCTTATTTCACTTCTATGCAGAGTGCATCATGAGAAATTCTGGGCTGGATGAATCACAAGTCACAATGAAGATTGAATAGAAACTAAAGAGCCTCTTGATGAGGGTGAAAGAGGAGAGTGAACAAGTTGTCTTAAAGCTCAGCATTCAAAACACTAAGATCATGGCATCCAGTCCCATCACTTCCTGGCAAACAGAAGGTAGAAAAGTGGAAGCAATGACAGATTTTATTTTCTTGGCTTACAAAATCACTGTGGATGGTGACTGCAGCCATGAAATTAAATATGCCTTTTCCTTGGAAGAGAAGCTATGACAAACCTAGGCAGTGTATTAAAAAGCAGAAACATCGCTTTGCCAATAAAGGTCCATATATTCAAAGCTATGATTTTTCCAATAATGTATGGATGTGAGAGTTGGACCATGAAGAAGACTGAGCACTGAAGAATTGGTATCTTCAAATTGTGGTGCTGGAGAAGACTCTTGAGAGTCCCCTGGACAGCAAGGAGATCAAACCAGTCAATTCTAAAGGAAATCAATCCTGAATATTTGTTGGGAGGACTGATGATTAGGCCACTTGATGGGAAGAATCCACTCACTGGAAAAGACCCTGATACTGGGAAAGACTGAAAGCAAAAGGAGAATGGGGCAGTGGAGAATAAGATGGTCAGAGAACATCATCTACTCAATGGATATGAATTTGAACAAACTCCAGAAAACAGTGGAGGAGAGGGGAGCCTGGTGCTCTGCAGTCCATGGGATCACAAAGAGTTGGACACAACTTATTGACTGAACAACAACAATTGAAATCAGAGGATCTTCTGTTTCCAAGCTTTGGTAAAATATTATTTGGCTATAATTATGTTTTAATTAAAAATTTCTTATGCTTTACAGTTTAATGTCTTTAAGATTCCCTTACTACTTTCAGTGGAAAAGCTTCCAGTCATGAAGGTCAGTCTCCACCCTCACACTAATATTCAGAACTGAACTTAATCAGGAGATAGTCACTTACTTTATTTTACTTAACACTGATGCTAGTCTTCAATTATGTTTGGACCATTTGGTACCTGGTCAAAATGTTTCAGAGTTCTTTATAAGGCAGAATTCTCTCCAAGAAACCCACTAGTTACACTGCATATATAATATATGAAGTTAGGTTCACCCTGAAAGATTATAGGTGAGATGAATACTGCATGTCACTTGCAAAATATGGAAGTACATAATTACATCCTTGCTCTATCGATCGCATACTAATAAGTACTATAGCATGTATCGCTAGCAAATTTGATTAGACAATGATCTCATACTAATAAATACAATAGTGTATATTGCTAGCAAATTTGATTAGACAACAATAAAAGTCTTACATTAATTTTTTATTGAAGTATGATTGACATGCAGTGTTAGTTATATTAGTTTCAGGTGTATGCATTACTTGACAAATGCTTCTAACTTCACTATACAGAACTGAGAATCTATTTTTACCATTTTCCCTTGGAAATAAGAGTGTAATCTCCATTAGCCTCTGAAATATCTTCTGTTGTCCACAGAAATCGAGACCCAAATTTAACCTACTTTCAACACTGACATTTTTCTTTTGAGGCCACTTCTCAAGAGAAGGTACTTCTTATCGGCAGATACAAACATTATCTAAACTGCCTGCCAGATAATTTTAGCCTTCACCAGAGAGTGACATGTTGACATGCATGCCAAGCAGAGATACATTATACAAGATGCACTCACCAAAGAGACACAGCTTGTAAGCACAGTGCAAATCCTAGACACAGAAAAAGAAAGATTCTGAAAATCCTGTGTCATGTTTTCTGTCAGGCAATATGCCCCTCTGAGTGTCCTATTGACAGGGTTACTTATATAAGCAATTCCCATAAACATTAAGTACATACACACAAAAAAAGGCAATTTAAATCAGGACTTGTATGTCTTATCTAACAAGGGTTTCTTTATGCTTTTATAAAAATTGAACTCAAGTATTGTATTTAAACTTTATTTCGTTTAGAAAAAAAATATTACTTATAGGAATCTGATGCATTTTCATATAACATATTATAATAAAAGTAGTCATTTCTGACACCCTGATGTTTTTCAATGTGCTAAGTGGGTATATTTTTAACTTTTTGAGATAATTGGAGCTTTTCATATCATTTAAAAAATGATAAGAATGGTCTTATGTGCCTTTAACCTCATTGCTAGCAATGGTAACATCTTGGAAAATTATAGAACAGCATCGCAGCTAAAATACTAACATAAACAGTAAAGATTCGAAATATTTCCATTGTACTAAGATCCTTCATGTTGTCCTTTTATAGCCATACCTACCACCTTCCCACTCCTATCTCTTCCTTTACTGCTGGCTACTGTTAATCTGTTTTCCATTTTTAAAGTTTTATCATTTCAAGGCCATTCTGTTACTGTAATCATACCATGTGTTGCCTTTAAAATTATGTTTTTTCTCTCAGTATCATTCTCTGGAGATGGATCCAGGTTGTTCTATTCACCAATAGTTCATTCCTTTTCACGTTGAGTAGCAATCCATGGTATGAATGTGGTATCACTTGTGTAACCATTCATTCATTAAAGAACATTTAGATGGTTTCCAGTTTGGGACTGTTATCTATAAAGCTGATATGAAGATCTGTGAACAGGTTTTTGCATAATCATAAATTTTCATTTCTCTAGGATTAATTTCAGGAGTACAACTGTGAGTCATATTACAGTTGCATGTTTAGCTTTGTAAGAAACTATCAAAGTATTTTACAGAGTGGTTGTATAATTATATATTCCTACCAGCAATGTATGATTTAAATAGTTTCTCTATATCCTTACTAGAAGTTGGTGTTGTAACTGAATTATTTTAAGAAGAGTTTATTTTATTTTATTATAAATAAGAACTGTACAAAAATGATCTTCATGACCCACTCAGATAATCACGATGGTGTGATCACTCACACTCACCTAGAGCCAGACATCCTGGAATGTGAAGTTAAGTGGGCCTTAGGAAGCATCACTACAAACAAAGCTAGTGGAGGTGATGGAATCCCTGTGGGGCTATTTCAACTCCTAAAAGATGATGCTGTGAAAATGCTGCACTCAATATGCCAGCAATTTGGAAAACTCAGCAATGGCCACAAGACTGGAAAAGGTCTACTTTAATTCCAATCCCAAAGAAAGGCAATGCCAAAGAATGCTCAAACTACCACACAATTACACTCATCTTGCATGCTAGTAAAGTAATGCTTAAAATTCTCCAAGCCAGGCTTCAACAATACATGAACTGTGATCTCCCAAATGTTCAAGCTGGATTTAGAAAAGGCAGAGGAACCAGAGATCAAGTTGCCAACATGCGCTGGTTCATTGAAAAACATCTATTTCTGCTTTATTCACTATGCCAAAGTATTTGACTGTGTGGATCACAATAAACTGTGGAAAATTCTGAAAGAGATGGGAATAAGAGACCATGAGACCTGCCTCTTGAGAAACCTTCATGCAGGTCAGGAAGCAAGAGTTAGAACAGGACATGGAACAACAGACTGGTTCCAAATAGGAAAAGGAGTATGTTAAGGCTGTATATTGTCACCCTGCTTATTTAACTTAGATACAGAGTACATCATGAGAAATATTGGGCTGGATGAATCACAAGCTTGAATCAAGATTGCCGGGATAAATATCAATAAACTCAGATATGCAGAGGACACCACCCTTAGTCCAGAAAGCGAAGAAGAACTAAAGAGCCTCTTGATAAAAGTGAAGAAGAGTGAAAAAGTTGGCTTAAAGCTCAACATTCAGAAAACTAAGATCATGGCATCCAGTCCCATTACTTCATGACAAATAGATGGGGAAACAGTGGCTGACTTTATTTTTCTGGGCTCCAAAATCACTGCAGATGGTGACTACAGCCATGAAATTAAGACGCTTGCTCTTTGGAAGAAAATTTATGATCAACCAAGACAGCATATTAAAAAGCAGAGACGTTACTTTGCCAACTAAAGTCTGTCTCATCAAGGTTATGATTTTTCCAGCAGTCATGTATGCATGTGAGAGTTGGACTATAAAGAAAGCTCAGTGATGAAGAATTGATGCTTTTGAACTGTGGTGTTGGAGAAGACTCTTGAGAGTCCCTTGGACTGCAAGGAGATCCAACCGGTCCATCCTAAAGGAGATCAGTCCTGGGTGTTCATTGGGAGGACTGATGTTGAAGCTGAAATTCCAATCTTTTGGCCACCTGATGCAAAGAGCTGACTCATTTGAAAAGACCCTGATTCTAGAAAGATTGAGGGCAGGAGTAGAAGGGGATGACAGGATGAGATGGTTGGATGGCATCATCAACTCAATGGAGATGAGTTTGGGTAAACTCTGGGAGTTGGCAATGGACAGGGAAGCATGGTGTGCTGCCAGTCCATGGGGTCGCAAAGAGTCAGACATGACTGAGAGGCCAAACTGAACAGTTATGTGTGAAATAGGTGGGCAGTGATGCCTTAGTTTTAACTTGCATCCATTTACTGGCTAATATTGTTGAAAATCTTTTCATGCATCTATATCTTTGGCAAAATATCTATTCCTGTTTCTTGTCCATTTTTATCTGATTTGTTTCCACTCTTGTGTATTGAATGTTCTTTTTATGTTCTTGATACTATCCCCCTTTTATGAATCTGGTTTGCAAATAGTTTCTCCCAATCTGTAGCTTCTCTTTTATTCTCTTACCAGGATATTTTACAGAGCAAATAAATTTTTCATCTTGATTAAACCAAATAATGTTTTCATTTCATAGACCATATATTTTGATGTCAAGTCTAAGAAATCTTTGACTCACTCTAGATCCTGAAGAGTTTTCCTCAGTTTTCATTCTAAAAGCTTTATAATTTTATCCTTTACACTTTACCAAATGATTCATTTTTTTGTTTGTTTTTAATAAGGTGTGGGGCTTGAAGCTTATCTTTTTAGTGTGCAGCTTATCTTTTTAGTGTTCAATTTCTCCTGCACAATTTGCTGAAATGTCTCTCTCATCTACATTTAATTGTTTTTGTAGCTTTGTCAAAGAGCATTAGGGAGTTATCTGACTAGTAGGGTTATTTTCAAGTTCTCTGTTTAGTTCTATTGATCTTTATGTCTATCCCTCTGCCAAAATCACACTGTATTGACTATTGTAGTCATATAATTATCCTTGAAGTAGTGTTGACAGCTTTCCCTCATTTTTTTTTTCAAAATTGTTTAGCTCCTCCAGTTCCATTGCCTTCATATATTACTTTTAGAATGATATTGTCTCAAATGTTATGGGATTTCATTGAATAGACATTTTGTGAATTTATATATCAATTTAAAGAGAAATGACATGATTTACTGTGTCAAAGCTTTCAATCCATGACCACAGTTCAGCTGTCCATTGATGAAGGTCTTCGTTCATTTCTTTCATCATTACCTTGTAGTTTTACTGAACGAACCTTATATGTTTCAATAGAATTGCTTTTCATTTTATTTCAAGAGATTTTAAATAGCAATATAATTTTGATGTGGTATGCATGTATTTATTTTTAATATGTAGAGACACAATTTATGCATATTTATCTTGGATTTTGTGATATGCAGTATCTGTGATATTGATGATCTCACTTATTACTTCTACGGGTTCCTTTTCTGTAGATCCCTCAGGATTTTTTATATGCACAGCCATGCCATTTGTTTATAGGTACAGTTTTCTTTCTTTCTTTCTGATTTTCTTTTCTTGAGTTTTTAATTTCCCTCACAGCATTGAATAAGAATGGGGGCAAAGAAACTTGTGTTGTTCATAATCTTAGTAGATACATATTCAGTCTTTCAACATTAATTAAAGTATTAGCTGTAGTGCTTTTTCAGATGCTCCTTATGATACTAAGTTCTCTTATGTATTAGTCAAGACTCTCTAGAAGAAATAGATAGATAGATACTATGCTCAGTCAAGTCAGACTCTGAGATCCCATTCATTGTAGCCTGCCAGGTTCCTCTGTCCATGGAATTTTCCAGGCAATAATAATGGAATGACTTGCAATTTCCTACTCCAGAGAATCTTCCCAATATATAGATTGAACATGTATGTCTTGTGTCTCCTACATTGGTAGGCAAATTCTTTCCTACTGAGCTACCTAGGAAGCCCAGAAAGATATTGAGAGAAATCTGTTTCAAGTAATTGACTCATGACATTGTAGAAGCTGGCCGAATTTAAATTCTGCAAAACAGTCAGGAAAAAGTTAGGCTGATTTTGCATCTGGAGCCCCAAAACAGACTGCAGGCAGTATTTCCTTTCCTTCAGAAGGAGTTAGTCTTTTATCTCTTTAGATCTTTACTAGATTGGAAAGGTGAGCACAATAAAGGACAGAGTGGTATGGATCTAACATAAGCAGAAGATATTAAGAAGAGGTAGCAAGAATACACAGAAGAAGTGTACAAAAAAGATCTTCATGATCCAGATAACCAAGTGGTGTGATTACTCACCTAGAGCCAGACATCCTGGAATGTGAAGTCAAGTGAGCCTTAGGAAGCATCACTACGAACAAAGCTAGTGGAGATGATGGAATTCCAGTTGAGCTATTTTAAATCTGAAAAGATGACGCTGTGAAAGTACTGCATTCAACATGCCAGCAAATTTTGAAAACTCAGCAGTGGCCAGGAGACTGGAAAAGGTCAGTTTTCATTTCAATCCCAAAGAAAGGCAATGCCAAAGAATGTTTAAACTACCACACAATTACATTCACCTCACACACTAGCAAAATAATTCTCAGACTTCATTAAGCCAGACTTCAACAGTGTGTCAACCACGAACTTCCAGATGTTCAAACTGGAATTAGATAAGGCAGAGGAACCAGAGATCAAATTACTGACATCTGTTGGGTCAGATTTCAGTAAGCAAGAGAGTTCCAGAAAAACACCTACTTTTGCTTTATTGACTACACCAAAGCCTTTGTCTCTGTGGATTACAACAAACTGAGGAAAATAGTTCAAGAGATGGCAATACCAGACCACCTGACCTACCTCTTGAGAAATCTGTATGCAGGTCAAGAAGCAATAGTTAGAACTGGACATGGAACAACAGACTGCTTGCAAATAGGGAAAGGAGTACATCAAGGCTGTATATTGTCACCTGCCTTATTTAACCTATCTCCAGTGTGCATCATGTGAAATGCCAGGCTGGATTAAGCACAGCTTGAATCAAGATTTCCAGGAGACATATTAATAACGTCAGATACACAGATGATACCACCCTTAAAACAGAAAGTGAAGTAGAACTAAAGAGTCTCTTGATAAAAATGAAAGAGGAGAGTGAAAATGCTGGCTTAAAACTCAACATTCAGAAAACTAAGATCATAGCATCCAGCCCCATCACTTCAAGGCAAACAGATGGGGAAACAATGGAAACAGTGATAGACTTTATTTTCTTGGGCTCCAAAATCACTTTCTTTGGAAGAAAAGTTATGATCAAACAAGACAGCATATTAAATAGAAAAGACATTACTTTGCCAATAAATGTCCATCTAGTCAAAGCTGTGGTTTTTCCTGTAGTCATGTATGGATGTGAGAGTTGGACCATAAAGAAAGCTGAGCTCCAAAGAATTGATGCTTTTGAATTGTGGTGTTGGAGAAGACTCTTGAGAGTCCCTTGGACAGCAAGGAGATCCAACCAGTCTATCGTAAAGGAACTTGGTCCTAAATATTCATTGGAAGGACTGATTCTGAAGCTGAAACTCCAATACTTTGGGCACCTGATGTGAAGAACTGATTCACTGGAAAAGACCCTGATGCTCAGAAGATAGAAGGTGAGAGGAGAAGGGGATGATAGAGGATGAGATGATTGGATGGCATCACCAATACGATGGACCTGAGTTTGAGTATACTTTGGGATTTGGTGATGGACAGGGAAGCTTGATGTGCTGCAGTCCATGGGGTCAGGAAGAGCTGGACATTGAGTGGCTGAACTGAGATTGGATGAGGCACATCCACATTATGGAAGGTAATCTACTTTACTCAAAGGCTAGTTATTTAAATGTTAATCTTGTCTAAATTATATCTTCACAGCAAGAGTATTTAAACAAATACCTGGATACCATGGCCTAGCCAAGGTAACCTTCAGAAGTCCATCCTTCAGATGGCATTCATAGACATCTCATTAAACCATAATTTACATTTAAATAAAGATGATAATAATACTTTCACTAAACTTGATACAATATCCTGTACATAACTAAAAATGTACAAATCCTTTCCTCAGAGAAGAGTTCAAATTCTTTATTGATATTCACTTTTCCCAAGATCATGTACCTTAAGTTCTATGATGCAGAGTTAACAATATATATGTATTATGATATAAAGTTATTTTGAGGTAAAATTTGCTAGTGGTCAGTGTATAACTCTGAGACCTCAGTCTTGTTTTCAGTAAACATCCTGACCTATTAACCTAAAACTATATCCTTTGTCACAGATTCCTTGAATGTGACCTTAGTCTGGTAAATTATAAGCAGTCAGATCCAGGGAATGGCAGTAATCAACTTCTGTTCCATATGCTTAAGGGAACAAAAAACCAAAAAAATCTGTAGATCATTAATCCTAAATCCATACATTCTGTCCATTGTAAAATGGCCAGGGGGCATGAAAAAGGATTGCAACTTAATCCAAGGATCAAGAGAAGCCATAAAGATGTTAAGTTAAGCATCTGGACCTTTAAACTGATTGGTTAACATTACATATTTTAAGGAGTGAACCAAAAATATACAGATTAAGTATATAAAAACTGCTGTAAGTCCCGCCTTTGGGAACTCTTTACCCCTTCTCAGTGTCTTTGCTAAGAGCTTTGTAATTTTCTCCTCCCTAATAAATCCCATTCACTTGCTACCGTGAGTGTTTGTGTATTCGTGGATTCTATTCTTTGGCTCTGTGAACAAGAACTCAGATTCCCATTTCAAATTCATCCTAAATTACAGAATAAAAGGACACACACATATATTCCTAACAAAATAAGGGAGAAATAAGTATACTCATGACCATTACATACCCCTTGCATCTGCAACTGTTCATGTGGTCATAGTCGGTATTTACCTCCTTCTATGACCTTTTCCACATTCCTGTTGCCCTAAAGCAAACACCTCTGATAGTCATGGTTCTTTTCTTGGTGTGGATATCCAAACCTTCATTCCTGAAGGGTGTGGACTATTATTAATAGTAATTCTGTCTAGATTATCTTGTTATAGTTTTCTATTAACTTTAATCAAAGAGAATGATGGTACTAAGACAAACCCTTAATGTTGGGACTTCCCTAGTGTCTCAGACAGCAGGCTACATACCTCCTGGTGGGGCTACAGCCCATATGGTCACAAAGAGTCAGACATGACTGAGCTAAGAGATGCCCTAAAAGATCCTCTGTATTTCAGATATACTCTTTATTATATCCATCCTTTGTGGAATAACAGTCTACTGTTTTCATGGTAATCAGGATGAATCATCACCAGGTCACATAGTTATGTTTTTTTGTCTGTTGATACAAGCAAAGAATGCTTGCTGTGGAATCCAAAGTGGCAGTGTGGTAGTCTTAACCTGTTCAAAATGTTTACCAATTATGGAGCTATTCAAATGACATGTTTCACACTGGAAGATTTTTTTTGATAGTTGACATTTTTTGAGAAATCAGTCCATTTTGTCTAAGTTATCAAAGTTGTTTGTATTTTTTCCCTTATATCCTTTTGATTTCTACAGAGACTCCCTCTGAATTGTGCCCATCTGTGTATGTGCGTTTTTTTTTTAATGTCAGTCTGCCTAGAAGTTTGTCAATATTATTGATATTTTCAAAGAACCAGCATCTTATTGCACTTATTTCTCTCAATGGATTTCTTTTTGTTCTCCATTTCATTGATTTCTGATCCTAACTTTATTAGTTCCTCCCTTCTTTGAGTTTATTTTGCTCTTCATTTGCTATGTTCTTGAAGAAGGACCTTACATTATTGAGAGTTTTCCTTTTTTCTAATATATGCATTTAATGAGATAAAATTTCCTCTCAGAATTGCTTTAACCATGTCTCACCAATGTTGGTATGTTTAAGGTATCTTGCTGGGGAATGTGGTTTGGCCTTTGCTGGTATATTATAGCAGGAGAACATGGACATAGGTGATAATTTTATTATCCTTAAGCTGTCATAGCACTTTAAAATTCACAAAATATATTTATGAGCATTACCAAAGTTTATCTGTATAAACATATAATAAGGTTTATTTTTATCCTTATTTAGCAAAGGTGAAAATTGGTATTTCTCAATTGATATTTCTTCCTCAGTGCTGGACAGCAAGGGAAACAATTCAAATCAGGTCATTTCATTCCCACTGAATAGTTTTGCATTGCCTGTTTGTACCAGACATGATAATATGTTCCAAGAAAACAAATAAACCACATGTAGTTCTTTTACCTTTCCTTCACTGTGTTTTGCTGTGCACAATGGCAAGGGTAGCTCTTGCCATGAGAGACTATAATGCCAGGAGACCACAGCTGTCTGCAGGTCTTTACACTGGTAGCAAGGCTATGCCATGCTGCCCCTCTCAGCCTCTGCCATAACAGATGTTTCTGCCTGGCAGGAACATATTATTTGGTGGTGATTCTAAAACTTCTCATCATTGCCTTTGGTTGACATTCCCTTGCAATTCATATGCTTTGTTTGAGACAAAGGTCACAATTAAAATTAAATAATGAAGCAAGGCAGGCCTAATTCAACTGATGGGTCATGAGCAAACCATCTAACCACAAGTCTGGGCTCATTCTTTCCCTTCTGGAAATTCCCAACACAGTGAATTTTATGCAGTTGTACTCATTGAATGAACCAACGGATGGCTCAGAATGGCCATTTGAGAGATCAGCTAATTTAACAATTAGTTACCTCTTTGTTCCATATTGGAGAAGGGAACGGCTACCCACTCCAGTATTCTTGCCTAGAGAATTCCATGGACTATAGTGCATGGGATCAGTCAGACGTGACTGAGCAACTTTCATTTATTCCAGATGGAATAGTAAAGCAGTGGCATATTATAGATACCTTTTTCACAGGCAGCTTTATTTATTTGAGAAATATTGTGGGCTCAAACCCTCTGGTTTTATGAGTTTTCAAAACAACCTACATATAAGCTACTATGAAAATACTTTCAATATGTGGGAAATAGTCCAATGTCTGTGTCACACTGAGTAAAAGAATTTGATATTACTCTTCTGTAATAAAGTAAGATATAAGAGAGGCTTGTAATGTATAAATACAAAGAATTGTGAGGTATTGCCATGCAGATTTAGTACATGAGGCTGTAACACATATTTAAAATTAACCCTACTTTATAGATGAACACTGAAGCCAGGTCACACAAAATAGCGGAAACTAGCTCAAACAACTGACTAGCTAAGTGCAAGTAAGAACTCCAATCTTTTACTAACTAGTTCAGAACTCTTACATCATTTCATGTGTGTGTGTGTCTGTGTGTAATTATAATATACTGATAATATATATAACCCAGGTTAACTTGATATGTGTGTGTGTGTGTGTGTGTGTGTGTGTGTGTGTGTGTATAAACATAGAGTTAGCCAAAAAGTCCATTTGGGTTTTTCCATAACACTTTATGAAAACCCAAACAAACATTGACCAACACAATATATAATGTATATAATGTTGAAAGCGATAGTTTTTTTTTTTTTTATTGTTTTTGCCATACATTGTCATGATATCACCATGGGTTTACATATGCTTCCCCTCCGGGTCCCCCCTCCCTCCTCCCTCCCCCCCGGGAAATCTCGCTGCACCAGTCCCGAGCATCAATCCTGGGCTGGCGATTGATTAGACACATGACAATTAACATGCTTCAATGCCCTTCTCCCATATCATCCCACCCTTACCCTCATCCACAAAGTCCACGAGTCTATTCTATACATCTGCGTTCCTTTTGTTGTCTCGCATGTTGGGTTCTCGATACCGTCTTTCTAAATTCCATATATATGCGTTAATATACTGTATTGTTGTTTTTGCTTCTGGCTTACTTCACTCTGGATAATGGGCTCCAGTTTCATCCATCTGAGTAGAATTGCTTCAAATGAATTTTTTTTAATGCTGAGTAATATTCCATTGTATATATGTACCACAGCTTTCTTATCCATTCATCAGTTGATGGGCATCTAGGTTGCTTCCATGTCTTGGCTATTGTAAACAATGCAGCGATGAACATTGGGGTACACGTGGCTCTTTCAATTCTGGTTTCCTCGGTGTATATGCCCAGCAGTGGGATTGCTGGGTCATATGGCAGGTCTATTTGCAGCTTTTTAAGGAACCTCCACACTGTTTTCCATAGTGGCTGTACTAGTTTGCATTCCCACCAACAGTGTAAGAGGGTTCCCTTTTCTCCACATCCTCTCCAGCATTTATTGCTTGTAGACTTTTGGATGGCAGCCATTCTGACTGGTGTAAAGTGGTACCTCATCGTGGTTTTGATTTGCATTTCTCTGATAATGAGTGATGTTGAGCATCTTTTCATGTGTTTGTTAGCCATTTTTATATCTTCCTTGGAGAAATGTCTGTTAAGTTCTTTGGCCCACTTTTTAATTGGGTTGTTTATTTTTCTAGAATGTAGCTGCAGGAGTTGTTTGTATATTTTTGAGATTGTTTGTCTGTTGCTTCATTGGCTATTATTTTCTCCCATTCTGAAGGCTGTCTTTTCACCTTGCTTATAGTTTCCTTTTTGTGCAAAAGCTTTTAATTTTAATTAGGTCCCATTTGTTTATTTGTGCTTTTATTTCCAATATTCTGGGAGGTGGGTCATGGAGTATCCCACTTTGGGTTATGGCAGAGAGTGTTTTGCCTATGTTATCCTCTAGGAGTTTTATAGTTTCTGGTCTTATGCTTAGATCTTTGATCCATTTTGAGTTTATCTTTGTGTGTGGTGTTAGAAAGTGATCTAGTTTCATTCTTTTGCAAGTGGCTGTCCAGTTTTCCCAGCACCACTTGTTAAAGAGGTTGTCTTTTCTCCATTGTATATTCTTGCCTCCTTTGTCAAAGATAAGGTGTCCATAGATGCGTGGATGTATCTCTGGGCTTTCTATTCTGTTCCATTGATCTATATTTCTGTCTTTGTGCCAGTACCATACTGTCTTAATGACTGTGGATTTGTAGTATAGCCTAAAGTCAGGTAGGTTGATTCCGCCAGTTCCATTCTTCTTTCTCAAGATTGCTTTGGCTATACGAGGTTTTTTGTATTTCCATACAAATTGAGAAATTATTTGTTCTAATTCTTTGAAGAAGACCTCTGGTAGCTTGATAGGAATTGCATTGAATCTATAGGTTGCTTTAGGTAGTATACTCATTTCCACTATATTGATTCTTCCAATCCACGAACACGGTACATTTCTCCATCTGTTTGTGTCCTCCTTGATTTCTTTCATCAGTGTTCTATAGTTTTCTATATACAAGTCTTTTGATTCTTTAGGTAGAAATACTCCTAAGTATTTTATTCTTTTTGTTTCGATGGTGAATGGAATTGTTTCCTTAATTTCTCTTTCTGATTTCTCACTGTTAGTGTATAGGAATGTCAGGGATTTCTGTGTGTTGATTTTATATCCTGAAACTTTGCTATATTCACTGATTAGCTCTAGTAATTTTCTCGCAGAGTCTTTAGGGTTTTCAGTATAGAGGATCATGTCATCTGCAAACAGAGAGAGTTTTACTTCTTCTTTTCCAATCTGGATTCCTTTGATTTCTTTATCTGCTCTGATTGCTGTGGCCAAGACTTCCAAAACTATGTTGAATAGAAGTGGTGAGAGTGGGCACCCTTGTCTTGTCCCTGAATTCAGGGGGAATGCTTCCAGCTTTTCACCATTGAGGATAATGTTTGCTGTGGGTTTGTCATACATAGCTTTTATTATGTTGAGGTATGTTCCTTCTATTCCTACTTTTTGGAGGGGTTTTATCATAAATGGATGTTGAATTTTGTCAAAGGCTTTCTCTGCATCTATTGAGATAATCATGTGATTTTTATTTTTCAATTTGTTAATGTGGTGTATTACATTGATCGATTTACGAATATTGAAGAATCCTTGCATCCCTGGGATAAAGCCTACTTGATCATGATGTATGATCTTTTTGATGTGTTGTTGGATTCTATTTGCTAGAATTTTGTTGAGGATTTTTGCATCTAAGTTCATCAGTGATATTGGCCTGTAGTTTTCTTTTTTTGTGGCATCTTTGCCGGGTTTTGGAATTAGGGTGATGGTGGCCTCATAGAATGAGTTTGGAAGTTTACCTTCGTCTGCAATTTTCTGGAAGAGTTTGAGTAGAATAGGTGTTAGCTCTTCTCTAAATTTTTGGTAGAATTCAGCTGTGAAGCCATCTGGTCCTGGGCTTTTGTTTGTTGGAAGATTTCTGATTACGGTTTCAATTTCCATGCTTGTGATGGGTCTATTAATATTATCTATCTCTTCCTGGCTTAGTCTTGGAAAGTTATACTTTTCTAGGAATTTGTCCATTTCATCCAAATTGTCCAGTTTATTTGCATATAGTTGCTGATAATAGTCTCTTATGATCCTTTGTATTTCTGTGTTTTCTGTTGTGATCTCTCCGTTTTCATTTCTAATTCTGTTGATTTGGTTCTTCTCCCTTTGTTTCTTGATGAGTCTGGCTAACGGTTTGTCAATTTTATTTATCTTCTCAAAGAACCAGCTTTTGGCTTGGTTGATTTTTGCTATGGTCACTTTTGATTCCTTTGCATTAATTTCTGCCCTGATCTTTAAGATTTCTTTCCTTCTACTAGACATGGGCTTCTGCATCTCTTCCCTTTCTAGTTGCTTTAGGTGTAAAGTAAGGTCATTTATTTGATTTTTTTCTTGTTTCCTGAGGTGAGCTTGTATTGCTATGAACTTTCCCCTTAGCATTGCTTTCACAGTGTCCCATAGGTTTTGGGCTGTTGTGTTTTCATTTTCATTCGTTTCCATGCATAACTGAATTTCAGTTTTGATTTCTTCTGTGATTTGTTGGTTATTCAGCAGTGTGTTGTTGAGCCTCCAAATGTTGGAAGTTTTGAAAGGTTTTCTCCTATAATTGATATCTAATCTCACTGCATTGTGGTCAGAAAAGATGCTTGGGATGATTTCAATATTTTTGAATTTATCAAGGTTAGATTTATGGCCCAGGATGTGATCTATCCTGGAGAAGGTCCCGTGTGCACTTGAGAAAAAGGTGAAATTCCTTGTTTTGGGGTGGAATGACCTATAGATATCAATTAGGTCTAGTTGGTCTATTGTTTCATTTAAAGTTTGAATTTCCTTGTTACTTTTCTGTCTAGTTGATCTGTCCATTGGTGTGAGTGGTGTATTAAAGTCTCCCACTATTATTGTGTTGTTGTTGATTTCCCCTTTCATACTTGTTAGCATTTGCCTTACATATTGTGGAGCTCCTATGTTAGGTGCATAAATATTTATAATTGTTATTTCTTCTTCCTCGATTGATCCTTTGATCATTATGTAATGTCCATCTTTATCTCTTTTCACTGCCTTTATTTTAAAGTCTACTTTATGTGATATGAGTATTGCCACTCCTGCTTTCTTTTGGTCTTTATTTGCATGGAATATTTTTTTCCAGCCTTTAACTTTCAGTCTATATGTGTGCCTAGGTTTGAGGTGGGTCTCTTGTAGACAACATATATAGGGGTCTTGTTTCTGTATCCAATCGGCCAATCTTTGTCTTTTGGTTGGGGCATTCAGCCCCTTTACTTTTAAGGTAATTATTGATAAGTATGATCCCGCTGCCATTTATTTTATTGTTTTGGGTTCCAGATTATCTATGAAAGCGATAGTTTTTTAAAAATATTTTTGGTTTGAAAGATTTGTGGAAGAAGGTTTGGAGTCAGTCAAAACCAGGTTGAAAGGGAGGTATACTAAATTAGATGAAAAGTATCAAATTTTGATTGTTCAATCTATTACTATTGAGTTGCCCAACTGAAAGTTTAGAAAAACTCATTCAAGCTTTGTTTTTTCTAATAGTCCAATTTGCTAGGATAGCAATACAAGTTTTGTACCAATCAAAGTATCTTATCACCCTAGTGAGTTTTGAGGTAAAATATGTTCCCCCCTATATTTTGAATCTTAAACTCTAGGTAACAAGGGATGTGCTTGGTAAGGGCATAAGTTATGTCATATTTCCTCTCTACAAGTATAATCCTCAGGAAAGAAGTCTTAAATACAAAGGAAGTGGCAGTAAAAACTATACTAATAGAGCATTCTCTGAATGCCAGAACTTTGGGTATTCTACAAATTCAAAGTGTCAAGAGAGCCTGGAAGTGAGTAAGAAAATAAGTAAGGGTAAGAGAAGTTGCCACTTAATAGAAACATCACAGATTTAATAAAATCCTAAGTTACTCAGCTTTGGAACTTTTGTAGGTGATGATGGTACTGATGGCCTAATTAATCTGATAGAATTTAAAAAGAAATGAGCTGTGAGATTCTCTCATGGATCCTTGATTTTGAGATGCATGTCCTTATAAATGACTCTCTTGTACAAGACAGGAGTCAGGAATGGAAAGACCAAATTAAATAATGTTTAAAATAGGTGTACCAAAGAAAAAAATGGGATGGAGAGATAAGTTGGGAATTTGGGATTGACATATACACACTACTATATATAAACTAGAAAAACAAAAGACTACAATATATGTTATTATAAGATATATTTAATATCTTATAATAACCTATAATGGAAAATAACTTTAAAAATAATATATATATACACAACTGAATCACTTTCTTGTATACATGAGATATTATGAATCAACTATTATGCTGCTGCTGAGTTGCTGTGTCCAACTCTTTGTGATCCCATGGACTGCAGCATGCCAGGTCCACCTGTCCTAAATAGGCAAATAAACTATACTTAAAATTAAAAAAAAAAAAGGTATTCTGTAGTAAACATTAAACTCCATTCTTTTCAGATGATATCCTGAAATGATTTCTGCTCCTCTGTCTCTGGATTGGAAAAGATCTAGGGAATAACAGCTATTGGACAGAGACTCCAGGAAGAGTCACTGAACTTTATTGTGAATTCCACTATTCTAAGTGGGAGAGTGCCTTACCTATAAAATATGATATCTGAGAGGATGTTACCCAGTTCTGAGATAAAGATATCAAACTGTGAGGCCAGGAAAATAATTTGTTTAAAATTATATTATAAATATATACATGTATGAATATGTATAACTGAATCACTTTGCTGTATAACTGAAACTAACACAATATTGTGAATCAATTATACCTCAATTAAATAAATATAATGAAAGAAAATTAGATACTTTGATTCTACTTTTATCTTAATGTTTGTATTGTCTCTGCCTCCCTCTCCCCATGCCTCAGACAAACTAAAAGTCATTTATTCATACTTCCCTTAGTGATAGCAAAAACCAGCTATTCCCAAACTATAATCAGGCATCACCTCACACCTAAAAGAATGGTCATCATTAAAAAAACCTACAAACAATTGATGCTGGAGAAGGTGTGGAGAAAAGGGAACCATTATATATTTTTGGGGAGACTATAAAACAGTACAATCATTATGGAGAATAGATGGAAGATCCTTTAAATATGGAACTACCATGTGATCCAGAACTCCTACTCTTGAGCATATATCCAAAAAAAAAAAAGAGTTCATAAAGACATGCACTTCAGTGTTCACTGTAGCATTATTACAATAGCCAAGACATGGAAGCAACATAAATGTCCATCCACAGAGGAGTGGGTTAAGATGTGCCACATAGATACAATAGAATATTATTCAGCCATGGAAAGAATGAAATAATGCCATTTGCAGCAGCATGAATAGACCTGGAGATTGTCATACTGAGTGAAGTAAGTCCATTGAGAAAAACAAACAGCATATGGTATACTTATAGATGGAATTAAAATTAAAAAAAAAAAAGGTACAAGTGAACTTATTAAAAAAAAAAAAGAAATAGAATCACAGATGTAGAAAACAAACTGTTACCACACCCCTCTCCTCACCCCAATAACATGGTAATATACAGTTACCATGGGTGAAAGGAAGAGGGATAAACTGGAAAATTGGGATTGACATATATATAATACTACAAAACATAGATAGCTAATAAGGACCCATGTACAGCATAAGGAAATGTACTTGATACTCTGTAATGACCCAAATGGAAAAAAAAATAATAAAAGAGTGGATGTGTGCATATGTATAACTGATATACTTTCCAGTACATTTGAAACAAACACAACACTGCAAATCAGCTATACATCAATTATATATATATATATATATATATATATATATTTTCAATTTTCTATAGGGAAATAACAAAAACAAGCTGTAATTCTATCTAATGTTCTATTAAATAGTAATATACCATTACAGAGTTTTACTAAAGCAAAATTACATTGCTAAAAACATCTACAGATATTTATATAGGGTTGTAATACAGTTATAAAGATAAGCAAAATATGAAAATATCAGTTCCAGCTATTTAGAACTTGTGACCATGCTTTATCTGGAAATCACTTTATGTGGAAAGCAATATATTTACTCTCTTTTATCCCAGCAACTTGAATGTGAGTCACAAAGCAATACATATGGGACCATAAACAATAGTCTAAAACAAAAACTGCTTAGCTTGAAGAAAGAAGCTAAAAGAGTCAATGTATTTTAATGTTATAAGAATACTACAACTTAAGCCTACTTCAACTTTCTGGGTAAAATACAGGAGTCATAATTTAGACATCTTTTAAAATGGCTGCTCTTTTAGCTATTGCTCTGCAAATCTCAGTTTTAATATGTTCAAGCTATGTAATATTCCCTATCCATGATGAGAAAGTTAAAAGACGTATCATTTGACACAGCACTTGCATTAAACACCCTGTTTTTCAGGAACCTAAAAAAGGAAATCTCTAAACAAGTCTTTGGAGAAGGCAATGGCACCCCACACTAGTACTCTTGCCTGGAAAATCCCATGGACGGAGGAGCCTTGTAGGCTGCAGTCCATGAGGTCGCTAGGAGTCAGACATGACTTGAGCGACTTCCCCCCTTTCACTTTTCACTCTCATGTATTGGAGCAGGAAATGGCAACCCGCTACAGAGTTCTTGCCTGGGGAATCCCAGAGATATGGGAGGCTGGTGGGCTGCCATCTGTGGGGTCGCACAGAGTTGGACACGACTGAAGCAACTTAGCAGCAGTAGCAGCAAACAAGTCTTATCTACCAATCACTCAACTTTCTCCATTCCTTTGTTACCTTTAATATTTGTTCACATTTCTTTCCATGCCTGAAATGTTCTCTCACTCCCTGCCACCACCCTTGCCGCCTCCCTGGGTACATTCATATTTTCCTTTCAGGGCTAAGCTTAAATACGTTCTAAGAGATCTCAGTATCCTACAAAATGTACCTCTCATTTGTTTACATTAAAAATCTCTATTTACTATCAGATGAGCAATCTGTAATTTTTCCATTTATTTATTTCTTATAAGTCAGCCTTCTTGCCTAGAATGTTAACAGGAAACATATTTATCTTGTTCACTGTTATGTCCCCTGCATGTGTCTGGCACGTAAGAGGTTATAATATATTTTTGTAATTGTCCCATTCATTTAGGAGTATTTTTGAATACACATAGTGAAAGTGAAATGAAATGAATTCAATCACCTAGGGAAAATGGAACGTTGAATCCCTTTTTCGTCATATGAAATGTCATTGTTAATTTTAACCTATTTGTAATATAACCCAGATTAGTTTGAAATTGAGGAATTTTGATTAAATCAGTTAAATTACCAAAAAAAGTTAGCTTTTGTTATATTAAGGAAAGAATAAAAAATATGCATCCACACCACCCACCCCCTGCACACACACACACACACACACACACAATTTTATTATACCTGTTGTTACAGCATGTACTGGAAAGTTGGAAATTAATTAGTGAATCTGAAATGGTAAATCAGTTTTGTTAGGTTTCACAATATGTTCCTTAGTAGCATAAAATTCAGTAATTCACGTTGCTTTTTATAATGCTTTTAAAGTTTCCATGAGAAATTGTCTCATTATCTGTACACTTACTGGTAGACCTGTAAGTATACAGATGGGACAAAGTAAAAATATGGGAAAGCTTTTCTCAGTTTTTTCTATCTCAAGAATGGAAGACTATATAAATGAGTTATTCAGTCTGAATCCATCAGCTTGATAATAAGGGAGTCCCTTAATGCAGGGGATTCTAGAACTCTGCATTCAGACAAACTCCTATATAGCAGTAATTACAAACCCATGGGATCACAAAATGTAGGACAGGATTTACCAAATAACACCAGCAATAATGAATCTTGAGTATTTTCAGTACAGTAATTATATTTATTTTTCTATCCTTCCTGCCTATCACAGGGATTAACATATATTAACACTCCATATACATTTGCTGAATTCATTTAATCAAATGATTCTAACCAGATTAGTTAGAATCTAACATTCCTGAAAGTTTATGAAAAGGATACAATCTTACTTTATTAGAATGTTCATGAAATTGAACTTCCTGGAAATATTGGAAGATTGAATAAATTTTTGAAGATTAATGATTAGGTGGTGTGATAAATTACAGGGTTTCAAAGAAAGACTCAGAAGATGTGTGTTTTGGATCATCATCTGAGACCCTCTGTTCTTCTGTGTAGCAAAAGGGTGAGATAAAGCATGACTCAAAAGTCTAAACTCCAGCCCAAACCAGAACTAACTCTCTGTGGACCCCTGAAATGAGAAATGGGAACTAGATGACTGCCAGTACTGTTACAATGGCAAAAAAAAAAAAAAAAAAGTTGTAATTATCAAATGTTCACAGTTATACATGAGAATATTCTGTTTTAATATTGAGGTACTCAAATATTAGGTGACAATTGGT
Source organism: Antilocapra americana (assembly GCA_007570785.1). Taxonomy (NCBI): domain Eukaryota; kingdom Metazoa; phylum Chordata; class Mammalia; order Artiodactyla; family Antilocapridae; genus Antilocapra; species Antilocapra americana. Next base: position 106,041 of record ML664185.1, read on the forward strand.
GATATATCAATAAATCATTCTATTCTACTAAACCAGGTCTCTGCACAAATACAAAGCCCTTCTGATTTTATATGCTGTGAATCAAGGGAGCAACATTCTATTAAAAGAGGCTGTAAATATGGGGATAGTGAATTTCATCTGCTGTGAGTCACTATTATGGCAAACTTTTGTATTAATTGTGTTTTCATGCTGCTCCAGGGCAAGCTGCTGAAAGGAGCTTATTGTAAATAAGCCTTTGGTATAAAAACCCATTTATGCCATATCAAAGAAAAAAAATCAAAAAAGCTATTTATTTTGCTTTGCCAGCTAGCTATTTAACTCATGCATCCTGGTGTTTTTCTGTTGTAGTTAAAGGTAAGAAATGCCACATGAACCCAGTGTAAAAGGGTACCAGTTATAAAAGCAAGCAAAAACATTCTAGGATAAAAAGAATATTTTGCATTGCTTAAGACATGCTAAAATCTTAAGGAATGTGAGAGAAAGAGATTCATCAGTACGTATACAGATAATGAGACAATTTTCCATGTTGTAGATAGCAACCAGCAAGATGGTATGCACTAATAATAGATGTAGTCTACTGTGGGACTTCTTTTTTAAGAATACAAAAATGTCAGAGTTTCCCATGTTACATTTATTGTGATTCTTTATTATGAATTTTGACTGTTCTGATAATTGTAGAATGGAAATATTTACAAGTTTTATTATGGGCCCCTATGCTGTATTTAATACAGAATGATAATCCAAAATCTAGAAACTAGATTTCTTCAATTCATTATATCTTTTCTTGGCATAAAAATAATAGCGGAATAATGGAAAGATGGAGGTATATACTTGAATCCACCAAAAAGCAAGGATAATTAAAACATATTCATACAAATAATAACATAATTCAACAGATGTTTACTGACTAGTGACAGGGGCTGCATTTGAGAATAAAAGATAGAAGTCCTGCCTTTATAGACGTTAATCTCAGAACATTAAAAATCATTAATTTTTCATGTCATGAAAACAGCTTCTTTTCCGCTGCAGAGGTTCCTTTTTAACTGCAGCTCTGAGTTGAGGGGATTGATAAGGGGGAAATTAACCCCCTCCTCCAAAAAAAATGTTGTTCTTAGGCTTTTTTCTTTTAAGATATCCAAGAGTTTAATTTAATCTCAGTGTAAGAAAATTGTTTAAAAATGAAACTATGGAGAACTGACAATAGATGGTTTTGTCAAAAAGGTTTCCCTTTGAGGTGACATAATAGATATCTAAACCACAGAACAGTAAAAACACAAGCTTCTATTTTTTTAAAGTTTGTAAGTTGACCATCATTCTCTAGCATATGCAGCAATTAGTCTGTGAATTAGTAGGTAGATACAAACTTCCAAGTGGTTTGGCTAAGCTCTAAAAGGACTTCTGTTTGTACATTTCTTTAGGTTATTTACTATATATTGATTTATTACACTGTACATTCTGCTATAAAATGCTACATGTGAGACTATTGTGTTAATAAAGGAAAGTTATATGGAGTCATTTACACTGGCTAATTAAATTTAAGGGGTTTGGATAAAATTGCTGGACCAATTATGTTGAAAAATAAATCGTCTAATTGAATTTGAATAAAAATACACACACCCATAAAAATTCATCACTTGCTTTTTATATATAAAGAAATGATTTTCAGTGCTTGAAGTAGACAGTATATGGGAACAGGGAAAGGGGAAATCAGAATCATTTGTGAATCTTCTTTTTTTTTTTTTTACAATACACCCAATCTGTTGGTAATTACATTTAACCTTGTCTAAACATTGTTTCAAGCCACAGATAATTAGATAATTAAAAACTCTGTGTCAAGTATTAGGCTAAATGCATGGTACATAATTATCTCATGTTATCCCTACATCATTTACATAAATTAGGAATATCTTCCTTTAAAAGCTGAGGCTTATTGAATTTAAATTATTGAACTAATGATGTACAACCAGTTCATGGCAGATGTGTCTGGTTGGCCAAATAGTTCATTTGGATATTTCCATAACATATTATAGAAAACCCTGAACAAACTTTCTGGCCAACCCAATAGATGTAAATGCAGATTTATTCTGTCTCCAAATCAAATTCTATGTGCTTAGCCACCTGGTTGTATGTAATGGTAGGAAGTTAAGAGGAACTAAAGAACCTCTTGATGAGAGTGGGAATAGGAGACTGTAAGGGTTGGCTTAAACCTCAACATTCAAAAGACTAAGATCATGGCATCTGATGCCATCATTTTATGGAAAATAGATGGGGAAGAAGTGAAAGCTTTGACAGATTTTATTTTCATGGAATCCAAAATCACTGTGGATGCTGATTATAGCCTCAAAATTAAAAGATGCTTTCTCCTTGAAAGAAAGCTATGACAAGCCTAGACAGCATATTAAAGAGCAGAGACATCACTTTGGTGACAAAGGTCCATATAGGCAAAGCTATGGCTTTTCTAGTAGTCATGTATGGATGTGAGTTGTACCATTAAAAGGCTGAGCACCAGGAATTGATTCTTTCCAACTGTGGTGCTAGAGAGGACTCCTGAGAGTCCTTTGGACAGAGAGGAGATCAAACCAGTCAATCCTAAGGAAATCAACTCTGAACATTCATTTGAAGGACAGATACTGAAGTTGAAACTTCAATACCTTGGCCAACTGATGCAAAGAACTGACTTATAAGAAAAGACCCTGATGCTAGCAAAGACTGAAGGTAGGAAGAGAAGGGAGTGACAGAGGATGAGATGGTTGGGTGGCATCACCAACTCAATGGACATGAGTCTGAGAAAACTCTGGAAGATAGTGAAGGATGGGGAAGCCTTGTGTGCTACAGTCCAGGGTGTTTCAGATTTGGACACACATTTGTGACTGAACAAAAGCAACCTTCTGATATAATTGACAGCATGTTCCATCCATGCTCACCCCAGGAAACTCCTCTTTCTGAGATGTTATGTATTACAGTGTCCTTTCCTTTTATACATTTTTGTCTATTATAGACCTAATTTAGCATTTTCTGGTGGGATAGAGGACAAACTGGTGAGAACAATTGGCAAGAGAAGATATCTGAGATACAGACAGAATACCCCTTAAACTCTAGTCCTCACTACAAGGTGAAAAATTCTGGGTAACTAATTTTTGGATTAATAGAGTATATAGTTATTTCTTCCTTTCTTTTGTTTCCTGGCTTTGCCATTATGACTTCAGTCATTTTCTATATTTCAGTGTCCCCCGAGGGGAGGAGAAAATCTCAAATATCTATAATTTTTTAAAAGTTCACTTTATTATAGACAGTCACTACTAACAGATTAAAACCTCAATATTACATTTATTAAAAACTGTTTAGTTTTTTAAAAACAGCACAGTAAATTTAATCTCACTGTCCCCACATGAGTCTTATCTTAAATAGCTCAGTTATATTTTTCCACACTCAAGTTTATTGAATTTCCATAATATACCTCTTGAAAATTATTCAGAAAATTTGGAAGAGAATTTCTATATTAAAATAATACTTTAGCCTTTTGCACAATGATGATGACATTCAGAGTAAAGTTATTGTACTGCTAAATATTGTTTTCTCAGTTAATTAAAGCAGTTGGCTAAAATATCAAGAACCAAGAAACTTCCTGTATGGATACCAAGTGATTCATTAAATTGATGCACAAATGTATTTTGTTTATTTATAATCACATCAGATGATTTCTATTTAAAGACCAGAAGGAAATAGGAGTCTAATTTTTAGACTAAGACTACATAATATTAATGTGCATTGTTATTCATTAGATACATATTATTTTATTGTAATAGTAGATAATAATGTAGGATAATACATGATTATTCCTGGATTTCTAAAGCTAACCTACTCACAACTAGGACTTGCCATTTTCTTAGGTTATGTTATAAAATAATCTATATATGAAGAAGTTCAAGAGTTTTGCATAATTTTTATAAATGTGTTTAACCTGATAAAATCAGAAAAAAATAGTAAAATTTATTACAATTTAAAACTGTTGTTGTTGTTCAGTTGATAAATCATGTCCAAGCCTTTGGGACTCCATGAACTTTAGCCTGCCAGGCTCCTCTGTCCATGATAAACCCAGACAAGAATACTGGAGCGGGTTGCCATTTCCTTCTCCAGGGCATCTTCTTGACCCAGAGATCAAACTTGAACCTCCTGTTTGGCAGGAGAATTACTATTATTATTATTATTATTATTTACCAAGGAACCACCAGGGAAGCAATTTAAAAGCTATTAGATATTAATCCATATGCTATATAAGAGGAAACCTTAGTAAAAAGTATTTTCAAAGATGTAAGTTATAGACCAAAGTTACATATGTGACAACTAATCTAGTCTGTGCTCTGTCTCCAGTCTCCTTCCTCTCATAATAATCCTCCCATCTCTTATCCATAATTATACTGTTACTTCTGTGCCCTGATATTATTTTCTATTCCACCCCATTACAGTTCCTGTATTTATGTATTTGGTAAGAAACTATGCTTCTGATTACACTCATCTGTGCAAGGTAAAAAGACTAGGCTTGCATTTTCAGCAATTCACAGCAGTAAGGAACTCTGCGGTCTTTCTACAGAAATACAAAGTGATTCTAGACAATAGAGTCATACAAAAGTTAGAGCTCAAAGTGTTCTCTGTGAACAATATATGCTTGACAGTCTTCCACTTTCTGTATTTTTAAAAAAATTAGATCTGATACACGAAGAAATATGCAACTCTAAATTAATAATATTGTCTCAGGTGATTAGCAAAACCTTAAAACTAAATACCAACTCGAGTATTATTCTCAAACCCACTGGAATTACTTGAAGTGAACTTACAGCTTGATATGACATAATTAAGAAAGAGACTTGATAACCTTAGTTAGCCTATTATTTGAAATCTAGAATTACACACAAATGATTTTCAGAACAGTCTAAATGGTAAAAATCTTAACATGTATAAATAAAACCTGTAGAATTACCAAATTCCAGTTCTAACATTTTGTGAGAAAGCATGTTGATTTTTAAATCAGCTGCAGAATATTAAGAACATTTATGAAAATTCTTATTGCTTCCTATTAACTCTTTAAAAAGTCTATCATGTATGAACTTTTTACAGGCTTTCCTGAGTCTACTTTAGTTTGAGTCTATGTTTGTTTTGAGATCTACATAAATGGAGGAAGATTAGATGAAGGGACTAAAAGCATACTTTGGAATCAAGTACAGATTATTATAACTCCCTTTTCTAATTCTTGGCACTGTTCTTTGAGCAAATTACCTCTTTCTAAGGTTCAGTTTCCTTTTCTCTAATATAGGGACAATAATATGATCTTCATAATGTCATTTGTAAACTTAACATGCTGGCATTAAATTTCTTTGCATAGTATCTGCAATATAGTTAATCAATAAATCTGTGGCTTATATTGTTCTGACTATTATTCATATAGTTCACATGCCAAGCTTTTCCCCAAGCACTGGACACAGATTAATAAATTCTGCTAGCTTTCAAGTCTCAATTTCTAAATATTATGGATCCTCTTTACCTATATAAGCAAATCCTTCCTCAAAGCTAACCTAGTTTAGCTCATGGCATGGGAGAAGGCAATGGCACCCCACTCCAGTACTCTTGTCTAGAGAATTCCATGGACAGAGGACCCTGGTGGCCTGCAGTCCATGGGGTCGCTGAGAGTTGGCCACGACTGAACAATTTCACTTTCACTTTTCATTTTCTGCATTGGAGAAGGAAATGGCAACCCACTCCAGTGTTCTTGCCTGGAGAATCCCAGGGACAGCGGAGCCTGGTGGGCTGCCATCTATGGGGTCGCAGAGAGTCAGACACAACTGAAGTGACTTAGAAGCAGCAGCAGCAGCAGCAGCAGCTCATGGCATGAATACCTACTCACAGCCACAGCTAAGAAGAACTTAATTGGCCCCCATGCCAACTAGCTGGGAACCTGGGCAGGTGAAAGGAGAGAAGGGAACTGAACTGTAATTTAATTATCTGTAAAGTAGGAACATTTTAAACTATCTGTGAGGGTTTGCGGCATAGATATATAATTAAATATGTTAATATACAGAAATCACTTAAGCTTATCAGCCACAAAGTAATGATTCAAAAATCTTAAATACTGTAATATTGCATTCTATTGTCTTTTAAAAATGTTTTTTTTCCCCCTCTTCCCCATTCAATTCTTCAAGTACATTGTGTTCTCCATTTAGGCTATTCTGTTCTACAAACTCAACACTACATCTATAACCAAATTCCATGGCAATATACATTTGAAAATACTATTTTGGCATTAGACAATCTAATTTTCAAGTAAATCCTTGGAATAAAAATATGTCACAGAACTTTACATTTTAGTTCAGCTAATGTTTCCCTTCAACCATAAATGTATTATTTTCCATATCAAAGAAATGAATATAGGTATTTTCCCCCTGTAGTAGCAATTTTCTTTCTTATGCTTACCAAAATCTTAGCCTTTTAATAATTTTAAGAGCCCAGGAAATATAAGATTCAGTGGTGTTTGTTTGCTCTCATTAAGATTATTTCTTATCAATGAGATTTTAATCAATAATGAACTTTTAAGAAAGTTTTCAGTAATTGCAGCTTGAAGCTCTTCATAATTTAAAACTCTAGTGCTCCAACATGAAAGGCTGAAGAAGCTATTTGGACAGACTTCTCTCCTAGTACAACCATCCAGAAAGGGTAGCTAAAATATAGCAATAAGAAATTTTTGATATGCAAAGTCCAGCTTAAAAGGGAACAGACAAAGAGAATAGAAAATTCTCAGTTGTTGAAAGTGGAAAGTGTAATCAAAGAAAGGTGAAAAGGGGTAGAGAAAACTTTACATCTGAGTGAAGGCAGAAGGAGTTGATCTCCAGAACCCATGAGGTAACTGGAGAGATGTCTTCTGGATTATAAAAAGCAAGGTAACTGGAACTAGGCTAGAGATTTCTAAAAATTATTCTTTCTGTGAAAATAAGAGGGGTGAAGATCTGATTCACTAGGTGACAATGGTAGGAAATAATTTTAGCATGTATAAAGTCTTGAGTGAAGAATCAGAAGCACTGACCTGTAGTTTGTATACACACAGAGTAGTAAGAGAAGCTTCAAATTGAGAACATAAAATAACAATTGGACAAGGACAATTGAATTCCCTGCCCTGGTGGAGCAAAATAAAAACCACTCTGTTGGACATTTTTATAATGTGGTCATTCATCTACACAAGAAAAGCTGAACTTGAAGAAATTCAGGTTCACAATTTAAACACATATGGGGGAATATCAATGAGCCCAAATAGTAAAAGAAGGCTAGTAACTAGATACAATAATCTGATAGAGAAAACAAATTAAATGTGCCCAAATAAGAAAAAAAATATGGAAGACTCAATGAAATGTAGTTCACTTTAGAAACAGAAAAAAAAAGAGTTTAAATAAAAGAATACTTAGAAATCTAGAAATGGTGATGAAAATGAAAATCTGCATGGATAAGGCAAAGAACAGATTAGACAAAACCAAAGAAAAGAAAATGACCTGGCAGTTAGAAATGAGGAAGACACCCAGAATTCAATGCCAAACACACACACACACACACTCACAAAATGAAAGAGGAAAGAAAAGGCAAATTTAGAAAACCTAAGTAAATTATGTTTAAAAAATGAGGAGCGAAAATATCTGAAACTATAACATTTGATAAAGTTGCTTAAGCAAATACATGGTTTCCAGACTCAAGACATTTGAGTCTGGTGAAGAGAAATAAAAGCAAAATATGCAACTAGATGTATTTTGGTGAAATTGCAGAATAACAAATTTCAAGAAAACTTTAAAGTTACTTTCATCAAACTGAGCACGTGTAAGAGGAGAAATAATTTCTTCACTGAGAAACTATAATTGTATCCTGACAATCACATAGGTTTCCAAATGAATTTCTTATTATCAATATTGTCTGAGCATTTCTAAGAAGTGAATCTAAGCTGTAGTGGCTAGGAGTCATTATGCCCATGTACACCTTGCAAAAAGAATCCCAATTCCTCTCTGGAGTGGTACAACTTTAATACTGGTGAAGGAGTTCAAGTTCTAAGAAAAGTTAGCAATTCATGGATAAACAATCTCTAAGGACACAAGGACCAAAAAACACTATAGCGAGACCCAAAACAAAAATATATATATATAAAAAGAAAATACAGTATACTAACGCATATATATGGAATTTAGAAAGATGGTAACGAGAACCCTGTATGCGAGACAGCAAAAGAAACGCCGATGTATAGAACAGTCTTGTGGACTCTGTGGAAGAGGGCAAGGGTGGGTTGATATGGGAGAATGGCATTGAAACATGTTAATTATCATATGCAAAATCAATCGTCAGCCCAGGATTGATGCTCAGGGCTGGTGCACAGTGATGACCCAGAGAGAGGGAATCGGGAGGGAGGAGGGAGGGGGGTTCTGGAAGGGGAACATATGTATACCCATGGCAGATTCATGTCAATGTATGGCAAAACCAACACAATAAAGTAAAGAAAATTTAAAAAAAAAATTAAAAGTAATTAAAAAAAAAGAAAAAACCCTCAGACCTCCGGAGACTTCAAATATTGGAATTATAAAAAATATAATTTAGAAAATAATGTTTGATATTATATACCAAATTATATGTGGGCTTCCCAGGTGGCACTCAGTTTAGTTCAGGTGTTCAGTCATGTCCGACTCTTTGAAACCCCATGAACCACAGCATGCCAGGCCTCCTTGTCCATGACCAACTCCTGGAGTCCAGCGCTAGTGGTAAAGAAACCACCTGCTAATGCAGGAGATGGAAGAGTGGTCTGTTTGATAAATGGGTTGGAAAGGTCCCTTGGAGAAGGAAATAGCGACCCAGTCTAGTACACTTGAGTGGGAAATCCCATGGACAGAGGAGCCTGGCAAGCTGCAGTCCATGTCCATGGGGTAGCAAACAGTCAGATGTGACTGGGCATACAAACACACACACAATAAATTATATACCATAATATATATACATATCTTCGTATCAAAAGAAAGTAAGAAATTTCATTTGAAAATTAAACAAAACTTCTAGAAATGAAAAGTAATAAATTTAAATTTAATACATGTCTTAAAAGACAGATTTTAATTAAATAAATAGTTAATTGGAGAATAAATCTGGAGTTATTATACAGAATGCAACAAGATATAAAGGTATGGCCAATAAAATAAGAAAACCTACCACATTTCTTACAGAGATAAAGAGAGCTATATTATAAAAATTAGGGAAGAGAAATTTTTAAGATTTAATGCAAAATAAGCTTTTGGTTGGACTCAAGGTAAAGAAAAAAAAGCAAATTTTTACCACAACTGAAAGTGAGAAGATCACTGCGGAGATAACATGCTTAAAGATAAGAACACATGTATACACATAGCAGATTCATGTTAATGTATGGCAAAACCAACACGATAATGTAATGAAAATTAAAATAAATTAACTAAATTAAAATTTAAAAGAAGAAAAAAAAACAACTTATGAGAAAATTTTCACTAATGAATTTAAAACTTTAAATGACAGAGGAATTCATAGAAATATAATCTCAAATTGAAAAAAACAAAAATATTTTGTTTAAATATTAAAAATTGACTTAAGTATAGAAATCTTCCCCCTTCAAAGTAATTTGAAGCCTATACACTAATATGGTTGAATTATAACAAGCAATTAAGTAAAAAAATAACAGTAATAATATATAATGCTTTCAGCATACTTTAAAAAGAAGTACTCCTACATTTATTAAGCCAGTATAATCTTGGTACCAAGAGTTAGTGGAAATTAGGTTATTTGCCAGTTGATCTTTCTCATGAATATAGATGCAAAGATTATAAACAAAAATATCAAATCAATTCCACTGAGGCAGATGTATATGCATGGTATATCTCAAACAAGGTGAGATATTCAGGAATTTAAGTCTGATTTACAATTTTAATATAGATTGACAGTTTTACCATAATGATAAAAAGTGAAAACAAAATTGAAATATTTAGAGGAAAAAAAAAGATTTTATACAATTAATTACTACTTGAATTTTCTGAATATTACAAACTAGATTTAGGAGGAAACAATTTTAATCTTACACAGGTATTTACGAAATTACAAGCATACATAAGAGAATATTGAAAAGTTTCTCTTTTGCATTTGAGAATGCAGAAAATCTATGTTTTCATTACTTTTAGTCAACATCGATTGGGGATCTTACTTTGTGCAAGAAGAAAGAACAAAAATTTAGGAATGTAGGATTGGTAGAAAAAGAAAATTATTCATTGTATGTAGTTTGTTGGTACATACAGAAAACCCAAAATAATCTATTGAAAAGTAAACTTAGAAAGTTGGTTACAGCAATAGACAAAAACTGTGATCTTATCAGGACAACAGTTATAAACAAAAATATTACAAGATACTGTTTACTAGTATATTTCAAATGTGTGGGAATAATTCTAGTAACAGATGATCAATGTCCAAGATCCAGTTTTCCATTTATAAAATTAAGAATCCTTATTGATGGAAACTAAAGAAGAACTGAATAAATGCAAAGATCTATCATTCTTATGGATTTGGAACACGCAGTATTATAGTTATATCATATATCATGATATTTGGATTTAACAAAACCTCAATATTTCCAACACAGTAATCTGTGGAAATAGAGAAAATAATATTAAAGTTTATGAAAATGCAAAGGGACAAGAATAGTCAAGAAACTCTTTAAAAATAAAAATAATGTATGATGTTCATTTTATCAAGTATACAGGTATTCTGCACATATATAAAAAAATTAAATGTTAACAACACATATATAAATGACTCAGTTATCTAGAAATAAAACATCATGAAAAGATAGAAAACAGTCCTCAGAATCAATGCCATTCTCCCATATCCCAGAGCCACATCACAGAAAGGCACTGATATAGGGAAGGTTTGTTCTATAGATAAATAAAGAAATTATAATTTTTTAAAGCTATGTTAAGTCAATAGCATATCCAAAGAGGTAAAGTATGAAATAACTCCTATTAAAACTATGCACAAAACTCCAAACACATTTTATATTTGAATATAAAATGCAAAGCAAGAAAGAAATTATAATTTATAAATTTAGAAATTACACTAAGATACTGTATTTTGACCTTAGGGCAGGAAAAGAATCTTTAAACAGTTCAAGAACAAAAACTAACCATAAATTATTTTGTTAAATTTAAGAATTCTATTCTTTAATGACACATAAGAGCATTAAAAAGCAAGCCATGAAGTTCAAGATCTGTAAGACATGGAACTGGCAAATATCTTGTTTCAAGAGAACATTTAAAATTCTTGACATCATTAAAAAAAGAAAAGAAAAGAAGCAGGCTGATTGAAAAAACCACAATACAGTTATAATGTCTGAATGTTCAACAGCTACATGAAAATGCTCTGACTTATTAATAACAAAATAAAATCCATTATAAAGTGAGCATTGGGAAGCATCATTACAAACAAAGCTGGTGGATATGATGGAATTCCAGTTGAGCTATTTCAAATCCTGAAAGATGATTTTGTGAAAGTGCTGCACTCAATATGTCAGCAAATATGGAAAACTCAGCAGTGGCTACAGGACTGGCAAAGGTCAGTTTTCATTCCAATCCCAATGAAAGGCAATGCCAAAGAATATTCAAACTACCGCACAATTGCACTCATCTCACATGCTAGTAAACTAATGCTTAAAATTCTCCAAGCCAGGCTACAGCAATACATGAACCGTAAACTTTGAAATGTTCAAGCTGGTTTTAGAAAAGGCAGAGGAACCAGAGATCAAATTGCCAACATCTGCTGGATTATCGAAAAAGCAAGAGAGTTCCAGAAAAAACATCTATTTCTGCTTTATAGACTATGCCAAAGCCTTTGACTGTGTGGATCACAATAAACTGTAGAAAATTCTGAAAGAGATGGGCAAACTAGATCACCTGACCTGCCTCTTGAGAAACCTGTATGCAGGTCGGGAAGCAACAGTCAGAACTGGACATAGAACAACAAACTGGTTCCAAATATGAAAAGGAGTAGGTCAAGGCTGTATATTGTTACCCTGCTTATTTAACTTATATGCAGAGTACATCATGAGAAATGCTGGGCTGGAAGAAGCACAAGATGGAATCAAGATTGCTGGAAGAAATATCAATAACCTCAGATATGCAGATCACATCACCCTTATGGCAGAAAGTGAAGAAGAACTAAAGAGTCTCTTGATAAAAGTGAAAGTGGAGAGAAAAAGTTGGCTTAAATCTCAACATTCAGAAAAGTAAGTTCATGGCATCCGGTCCCATCACTTCATGGCAGATAGACTGGGAAACAGTAGGAACAGTGGCTGACTATTTTTCTGGACTCCAAAATGACTGCAGATGGTGATTGCAGCCATGAAATTAAAAGATGTTGACTTCTTGGAAGGAAAGTTATGACCAATCTAGACAGCATATTAAAAAGCAGACACATTACTTTGCCAACAAAGGTCCATATAGTCAAGGCTATGGTTTTTCCAGTAGTCATGTATGAATGTGAGATTTGGACTGTAAAGAAAGCTGAGTGCTGAAGAATTGATGCTTTTGAACTGTGGTTTTGGAGAAGTCTCTTGAGAGTCCCTTGGACTGCAAGGAGATCCAACCAGTCCATCCTAAAGGAGATCAGTCCTGGGTGTTCACTGCAAAAACTGATGTTGAAGCTGAAATTTTAATATTTTGGCCACCTGATGCGAAGAGTTGACTCATTTGAAAAGACCCTGATGCTGGGAAAGATTGAAGGCAGGAGGAGAAGGGGATGACAGAGGATGAGATGGCTGCATGGCATCATTGACTTGATTGCCATGGGTTTGGGTGGACTCCAGGAGTTAGTGATGGACAGGGAGGCCTGGCACACTGCGGTTCATGGGGTCACAAAGAGTTGGACACGACTGAGTGACTGAACTGAAGTATTACTACACACATAATAGAAAATCTAAAATAGTTTTTTTTAGTACCAATTTTGACAGTTATATGGAGCAACTCAAGGTTTCATTTGAGGCCCATGGGTACTTTATTGCAACCACTGCAGGAGACAGTCATCTTGACCCAGGAAATTTGGATATATGCATTATCTATGACTCAGTAATTCTATTCCAAAGTATATATATCCTACAGGGCATGTTCACGGACACCTAGAAAAATATAGAAGAATGATCATGGCAGTATAATTAATAATAATCTCAAACTGAAACAACACAAATGATCACTGAAAGTAGAATGGATATAGCTTAATGATACATATTATTATAAATATTAGAACTAGAATAATTCTCAAAAAGGATAAATATCCCAAATATACAGACATTACAGAAAAATCAGAACTAAAGAATATTTTCTCTGCACATATATTATGGAAACTTAAAAACAAAAGGCAAACTTTAACCATATTTTTAGGGTTTCATATTTAGTTTGTAAATGAAAAAACAAAGAACTGATTTACATCAAAATCAATAAAGCTGTTTGTTTTATGGGAAAAAGAGGGAGCACCAAGAGGCAGGCATTAAAGTGGTTCCTGGTGTGTTGAACATCACATTGTTGCACGGGTGTTCCCTCAATGGAAAATCACTAAGTTGTAAATATTGAATTTGTGCACTTTTTATATACATGGTGTATGTTAAAAAATGAAGGAAGGATAAAAACAAATTGTACTGTTTTACTAACATTCAGTTCAGTTGCTCAGTTGTGTCTGACTTTTTGTGACCCCATAAACCACAGCATTCCAGGCCTTGCTAATGTTGCTATGACTTAATGTAGCAAGCAATTTCATCTTAATTTTAAGTTAAATTTAATCGTATTCCCTGGATTAAAGCAGGCTTTTCAGTGTCAACTTTTCTTCACTTCAAGATCCTTTTACTTCCTAGTAAATTTTAGGGACTGCTAACGAACTAAGGTGGGAAAAAGGTGGCAATTGCTATTTTGTTTGACACTCCATGACAAGATTGAAACAAAGTAATGATTAGTAAATATTTCCTAAGAGGAAACTTTACCACCTTTATTAAATTTCTGTCAAATTTGTTTTATGCTCAGACATCACTATGATATGGATTACATAGAACCTGTCTAAATCTCACAGATCAACTGTTTTTTCTTTGCGGTTCTTCAAGGTAACATCTAAGAATAGTTTATATTAAAGGGCATCCTAATGAAAATCACAGACTGGGAAGAGAGAGGCAATAAATACTCAGGTTAAAGTAGAGGAGGAGACAATGTTAGGGGAGAGCTTTGCCTTTCTTCATGGTCTTGGTAGAAGACTAATGTTTACAGGACATGACTGCAACATAAGCCAATGAGACTAGGCCTGTAAGAAGCTAGGATCAGAGACTCATTTGAAAATTGAAAAAAAAAAATTGTGTTTCCCCAAGCATTGCAGGGAAACAGCTGCTATGCTTATTACTGAAAGGCTCTGCCTCTTGAGGTGATGGTAATTAGGGATCTCCAAAATCACCTGAACTTAGACAACCATAGATCTCTGTGGATAAAATTATAGCTATCTATGTATGTATATATACACAACTATATATATAGTAGAAAACTGTTTATATATATATACAGAAATATATTTTAAAATTTAGCTATATAGTTATCCTAAGAAATAATTTGTGAACTTATTTTGCAATACACTCATATGGAAAATTCATTTATTATCCAAAAAATAATTGATCAATTTATCATGAATAAATCCTTTCATTATGTGCTTTAAATATAAATTTAAATAATACATGTTCTATGAAAACAAGAATCATTGAGCAGAGGAGAGAGAAGTAAAATAAATATGGCATGAATAGTTCTTAAAATATAGTGTAGGGACCCTTGAGGTCCACAAGGCATTTCATGTATTTTGAGATTACATCTATTCCATTAATATTATTATACTTTTCTCTCATTTTCTGATGCTTACCATGAGATATGGTAGACTTCTACATATTTCTAGAGACTACATATGTTGTGATGACACTGTTGATGCTGATATCTAGTGAAATATGTATTTGTACATTCTTCTGTTTAAAATTTCAGTTTTAGTTTCTAATAGGATCAATCCTAAAGGAAATCAACCATGAAAATTCGTTGAAAGGACTGATGCTGAAACTGAAGCTCCCATACTTTGGCCACCTGATGCAAAGAGCTGACTCATTGGAAAAGATCCTGATGCTGGGAAAGATTGAGGGCAGGAGAAGGGGATGAGAGAGGATGAGATGGTTGGATGTCACTCAATGGACATGAGTCTGAGCAAACTCCAGGAGATGGTAAAGGACAGGGAAGCCTGGCATGCTGCAGTCCATGGGTCAAAAAGAGTCAGACAGGACTGAGTAACTGAACAAATAGGGTGATAGCAACGCATACAATCCACATAAGCAAAGGCTCTTTTAGACCCTCAATTTTCTGTGTAAAGGGGTCTTGGAATCAAAAAAGTGTGAGAGTCACTTGTACACACAGAGCATTAGTTCTGTGGAAAAAAATGACAAGGTGTTTGGGGAAATAAAGAACAATTACTAAGAAAATATCAACATGTCAAGGGATCAAACTGAGAGATTATTATATTAGACTCAGGTTATCCCCCAAAATGTACTCGGGTTTATACAACTTTATCTCTCAATGACAAGGAAGCCTATAAACAAGGTAAAGGTCACAAAGAAAGGATTTGCACACAATCATAGGATACACCATAATATAATTTTCTTAAATACAAAATTAACTTAAAAATATGGAATAATCATTAAGAGTTTAAGCTACAAGGCCACCCAAGAATTAATGTTTTTCTATACAATAGGCAGATAGATAAATGGTTGTCTAATATCTTCCAAAATCTATTATTGTGGTAATTATATGTTTTATTATAACAACACAGACTCTGATGTGGTACTTCATAATGCAATTACCACATTATTAATTGCTATTTCACTGATTCATGTTGCTTTGTTTTTCATTGTAAAACAGATATCTCAAATGTTCTAAATAGAATTTAAAACTCTTGATAAAAAACATCAAATCTTCTTAGAAATTTACAAATGTACTATTTCAGTGATTAAGCATCTTTAACAGTAGATTGTATCCAACTGGATGCAGAATTCTAGAGAATAACAGAAAACCTTCAAAGTGAATGATGCAATGAAATAGAGGAAAACAATAGAATGAGAAAGAGTAGAAATTTCTTCAAGAAGATTGGAGAAATCAAGGGACCATTTCATGCAAGGATGGGCACAATAAAGGGCAGAAACAGTAAGGACCTAACAGAAGCAGAAGAGATTAAGAAGAGCTGGCATAAATACATAGAAGAACCATACAAAAAAGATCTTAATGGCCCACAAAATTGGAAAAGGAGTACGTCACGCCTGTATATTGTCACCCTACTTATTTAATTTATAGGAAGAGTACATCATGTGAAATGCCAGGCTGGATGACTCACAAGCTGGGATCAAGATTGCTGGGAGAAACATCAACAACCTCAGATATGCAGATGATACCATTCTAATGGCAGAAAGAGAAGATCAACTGAAGAGCTCTTGATAAGGGTGAGAGAAGAGAGTGAAAAGGCTGGCTTTAAAGCTCAATGTGCAAAGAACAATGATCATGGCATCCAATCCCATCATGCCATAACAAATAGAGGGGGAAATAGAAACAATGATAGATTTTATTTTCTTAGGCTCCAAAATCACTGTGGACAGTGTCTGCAGCCATGAAATTAAAATATTATTACCTCTTGAAAGAAAAACTATGACAAACAGCATATTAAAATGCAGAAACATCACTGCCAACAAAGGTCCATATCATCAAAATTATGGCTCTTCAAGGCATCATATATAGACATGAGAGTTGTACCATAAAGAATATTGAGCACTGAAGAGACTGTTGAGAGTTTTTTGGCGAGCAAGTAGATCAAACCAGTTAATCCTAAAGGGAATCAATCCTGAATATTCATTGGAAGGACTGATGCTGAAGCGCCAATACTTTGGCTACCTGATGCAAAGCACCGACTCACTGGAAAAGATCCTCAGGCTAGGAAAGATTGAGGGTAGGAGGAGAAAGAGGTGATACAGAATGAGATGTTTGGATATAGCATCATTGACTCAATGGACATGATTTCGAGCAAACTCTGGAAGATAGTGAAGGACAGGGAAGCCAGGTGAGCTACAGTCCATGGGGTCACAAAGAGGCAGACACAACTTATTAACTGAATAGCAATAGTAGAGTTCAAAATATTTTCTTTCATATTTAATACCTAGTTATTTGAAGGTTTCATACATGATTCTAAGTTTTTCAGATCTCAAGAGAGCTAAAAATAAGCTTTATTTACCTGAGAATCAATTATTAGTCTGTCTTATATTTGACCACCTTATAAAAGGCACTGATAACACCTCCACATACACATAGACCCAATTTACCAATTTAACAAATGAAATATTGATAAAAAATTACCTTCATTAGGTATTATTTAAAACATTTTAAATGGCACTAGTGGTTGATTTTCCTTTTCCAAAAGAATATTCTTTTTAATTGTCTTCTATGGTTTTTACATGCATTTCCACTAAAGACTAGAAATGTATAGGGCTGTCAAGTCCCAATACATTATTTGAATATTAGAGCTGTTATTTTAAACACAAATTAAGCAATTTCCTATATTTTACACGACACATTTGCAATTGTTCACTGAGGATAATCACACAGGCCCTTTATAATAAATGTCTATGTGTGTGACTCATTATCATATATTATGGTGTTTGTGTCAAATGAACACCAGCAAAGCTTAGCATTTTATTTCTAATGCCAAAAGATTCTATCGTATGAATAAAAATAAGTGAGGTAGATTGATTTTTCTTTATGTAAAATCTGAGTGAATATTCTCATCTTTTGTCTTGTTCACGTGTTAATTTTGAACTGTCCCAAATACTATGTGGACTCAGGAAGTTCTGAAGGATGAATCATTTCCACTGCCCTATCCAAGGTCATTGAGTGTAATTACTCCTGATATATTTTCCATCATAGTTAGTGCTTCTTAGGAAATCCTCTTTTCTAGAGGAAAACAATTCTATAAGCAATAGCCTTTCTCTTTCATCTGTTAATTTTTCCCACAAATATTTTTCAAAACTTTCCTTCCCAGAAGTAATAATTTGTGTCACTATCTGAGTAGTATATATTCTTCCAAAATATAGTATATACCGCTCAGAAGTATAATTTTTGTATTTCTTGGTAATATTTTTAAGAACCATTAGTACCACTGTTTGTGACATGCTATATGTGATACTATTTCATCAACCATGATTTCTTTTTTTTTTCCCTTTTATTGTTTTTGCCATACAATGCCATGTTATCACCATGGGTTTACATATGCTCCCCCTCCAGAACCCCCCTCCCTCCCCCCTCCCTCCTCCCTCCCCCCTCCCCCCGGGAAATCTCATGCACCAGCCCCGAGCATCAATCCTGGGCTGGCGATTGATTAGACATATGATAATTAACATGTTTCAATGCCATTCTCCCATGATTTCTACATGTACTTTAGATGTACTTTTATCCTCTTCAAACAGTTATTAATATAACTCATGTTTCAGAGGTTCTACAATTTTTACTTTGGGAATGATAAAGAGAATATTTTTTCAGAGAAGGAAATTGGTATGTACCCATTCTAAGAACGTAAATACTTTCTACTGAGAATCTATTGAAAACCTAAGCAAGGAGCTCTGAGAATCCTTCCGAGAGAAGTGTAGAGAAGAGAGTCCACAATATCACACAAGGATCCACTTCGATATAAAACACAGTCATGCAGCTTTCACTGAGGAAACTAGCAATAATGACAGGTAATGGGATTTAAAAGATGGTAAAACACACATCTAATACAGTCAATTGCACTTAACTGTATAATTTACACCTGACAGTGGAAAAGGAATCCAAGAAGAAGAAACTGATAATGACACAGAAAATAAACAATCACACGTGTTCATTACATGGGAGTTAACATCAAAACTGGCTGTCATTTACAATCACTATAAGAGAATTTAACTTTTAAAAAATTGACATGAAAGAATAAGTAAAATCAAGTAACATGATATTTCTTTCTCCACCTTATTGTCAATTATTTGTGAAGAACAATATGTTTTACAGATTATTTAAGAGGCTTAATTCTGTTACTCTCACAAATATTTGACAATACAGATAGCAAAAAGAGGTGGAGGTATACATCTTTTATTTAAAAATTATGACATTTTTTATTTATGAAAATATTTTATAGGCCTCACATATTATGGGAGATAATGGGCAGTTAATACAATTTAAGATTCAAAACAAAGACCAGATATCAAAGGAAATTACTTGAATCAAGTGGGAATAGGGAGAACCCTAGCCTTCCAGCCACCATGACCAAAGATAGGCAACTTGCGCAGTGTTAGTAACAACTGAAAGAGATTAAAGTAACTGAAATCCATTAATTCAAATTGACACTAAAAACATACCTTAATGTTCACGTATGGAGAGTTCTAGAAAACCAAATCATTAATCACAAAGAGAGTAAACACAGATAATGAATAAAACTCATCTTGGTTTGCTTATGTAAAATGCATCCTAGGATAATAATTGAGGAGGGAAATTAATTTTTTTGAAAAATATACACTCTTAGCAATTAATAAAGAAATAATAAGGTAGCATATCAATTTTAGTCTATAATTAAATAAATGAGCTAAAATTATAATATAAAATATCGAACTTCATAATTAGATCACGCTAATCAAAACTGAACCCAGTTATAATTTTAACATCCCAACGAAGGGTAACCTATAATTTAAGTGACTTCCAATGAAAGTAATCAATATCACAGAATAAAATCCAATCAATCTGAATAAGAAAAATAATAATTTAGATGAAATACAGGGGTATGCTGATTATGTGTTGTGTTGTGCTTAGTCACTCAGTCTTGTCTGACTCTTTGCAACCCCATGGACTTTAGCCCACCAGGCTCCTCTGTCCATGGGGATTCTCCAGACAAGAATATTGGGGTGGTTTGCCATGCCCTCCTCCTGGAGATCTTCCCAACATAGTGATCAAACCCAGACCTCCCCATTTCAGGCAGAATCTTTACTGTCTGAGTCACAAGGGAAGCTGATTATGTTAGCAAAACTCAAAAAGCAGAAAACTCTTTAGAACAAATAACTCAGTACCCTTCCCCAACATTATATGACAGTGAAAGACAACTAAGTAAATGTAATTTATTTTTAACAAACAAGCCAATCAATGAAAATGAAGATGCATCTGAGATGAACTGAGCCCTGGTTGGTTTGGTTGATATTTCATGCTATCAAGAAAGCCTTCAGATATGCCATCACATGAACATGGATACTACTTTGAGCTATTTATTCCTCTTAAATGTTCAGAGAGCTGCCCCTATTTGCTAATGAACAAAGATAGAAAGCCATATATTAAAAAAAATACTTAATGTTTTAATGTAATATAATCATGATTATTTTTTAAACAATTCCTTTTTTTTTATTAGTTTTGCCATACAATGACATGATATCACCATGGGTTTACATAAGCTCCCCCTCCAGAACCCCCCTCCCTCCTCCCTCCCTCCTCCCTCCCCCCAGGAAATCTTGATGCACCAGCCCCGAGCATCAATCCTGGGCTGGCGATTGATTACACATATGATAATTAACATGTTTCAATGCCATTCTCCCATATCATCCCACCCTTGCCCTCATCCAGAGTCCACGAGTCTGTTCTATACATCTGCATTCCTTTTGCTGTCTCGCAGGCTGGGTTCTCGTTACCGTATTTCTAAATTCCATATATATGCATTAATATACTGTACTGTTGTTTTTCCTTCTGGCTTACTTCACTCTGGATAATGGGCTCCAGTTCCATCCACCTGAGTAGAACTGATTCAAATGATTTTTTTTTTAATGCTGAGTAATATTCCATTGTGTATATGCACCACAGCTTTCTTATCCATTCGTCAGTTGACAATTCTTATATTTTAGCTATTTACAGAAGATACTATATGATGTCTGGAATATGCTTGAAAATAGCATAGTTGGGTAAGTAATAAGATTTGCCATGAGATAATAATTGTTAAGTCGTTGAGGTGTAGGACATGTGCACTGGGTTTCCTTATGCTACTCTTTCTGTGTATGTAATTTTTCACCAAAAAGATTTCAAGAAACAAAACTAAAGTGAAACCATAAAATGTGATGTAATGGCGTTTTTTTTCCTATCATTTTTAAATGCATCATATCTAAATGTAAATGACTATAAAGCTTGGGAGTCTTATGTGTGCAATAGGGAGACAATGTAAACTGGAAAATCTATATCATCCCTTATTTATTCTAAAATAAATCATGAAGGCCTTTTTTATGTTGCTTTTGTTTTTCATCCTTTAAAAATAATGATTTTATTTTCCCTGAGTGGCATTTATATTTGTGACTCATATAGCATGCTAATCTCAAGCCCCTGGGTGTATACATATTCAGTGTGTACACACTATTAATTGGATTGACAGATGTATGACTTTGAAAACTGACTTCAGTTTCCTGCTTCCTTGCTGTGCAAAATTAGATTTCTCTAAATTCATGATTAATCTGCCTGCATTTTATTTCACTGGTTCCTTTTCTGGAAGGAGTTTGGATTCTCACTGAGATTGTCTGTTTCCTAAAAATATTTGAAAAATTTGGTACTCAAATACCAAAAAGAATGTAAATTATTTATTTTGAAATAATTTCAATTTGGTATGAAGATATTTCTAAGAAGTTCTACAGAGAAAATAATATCTTTGGTGATAAACTGTAGAGGTAATTTATGCACAGTACTCTGAATACTTTAAAAATAATTATTACATCATCATATAGTGTCAGTGTATCATGGTATTGTCTACATGTTTATGAACTGCTTTTAATAAAAATCTTAAACAGCTGATTGAAAAAAGTTAATTTCTATTTAGGCTTCAGAAGTAGTGAACCTTCAGAAGTAGTGAACTTCAATCTATTAGTAGTTCTCAGATTTAGTTGCTCCTTCTAAGAATCTATAGCCCTTTTTTATTTGCTTTGATTCTCAATAAGAGCAACAAAATCCAAATGTATCACTCAGTCATTTCTTTCATTTTCAACTTATAGAAATTGCAATCAGTGATCTCCTATTGGATCTGCCTCCTGGTGAAGTTTGGAACCTGCTACTACTGCCTTACTAAAAATTGCAGAAATGGAAAGAAAGGGAAATTGTGCAAAGTGTGTGAGAATACCAGAGAGTGAATAGACACAAATGATTTTAAAGGAAAGAGAAAATTGTTAGTTAAGTGTTCAATGATTAGGAGATTTTCTAATGAAACATAAAAGGATGAAAGGGAAGAAAATTACATGGCACCTTAAAAATCTTTAAAATATTTTCTCTTTCCTGGGTGATTCACGGATGACTATTAGAGGCTGGCATTGCATAGTGATAATTAATAGCAGTTTGATTGCAGTAAGCAAGCAATTAATATGTGTGTGTGTGTGTGTGTGTGTGTGTGTATACACACACTTCTGGATAAATCAAGAGCAAAACACTGGTAGTAGTTCTCAAGGACTGATAAGATCAAATAGGACATGCACAATTTGTTATTATAGTTATCCAGGCCAATTGCCAAAGGCAATTATGAAGTGTGAGTATTTTTTCTTTAAACCTAAAAAAGATTAGAAAATTGCTTGTATTTCAAAGGCAACATTTCTTATCCTGATAAAGTCGATTGCTTGTAGTACTTTGTAATAGCTATACTGTTAAAACTTTAGTATGATGAAGAATCATCTAAGAAGCTTGTTTAAAAAGCAGATACTTGGGGAGGAATAAGATGGCAGGAGGCTGTGGAATTCTTCTCTCCTCACAAGTGCATCAAGAATACACCTACAAATGAAATGATTCCCACAGACCATCTGCTGAACATTAACAGAAGACTTTGGACACCTAAAAAGACAAGAAAAATCTGTCACAACTGGGTAGGATGAAAGGAAGAAAAGATGAATCAAAACAGGGACAAACACCCTGACAGGAAGCTTAAGGTAAGGAGAGGTTCTTGAACTAAGAGAAACCCCCTGACAGTAGGGAAACCAGCTGGGATAGAAAGTGGTCTTTGGGGGATAGAAGAAAATATGGAAGGCAGGACAAAGTAAGAAATGGGCATGTGGTCTGTGTAAAGTAGAATACACTTCTGAATTGCTATGGAATATTCTCCAGAATAGAGTACATCTTGGGCCACAAATCAAGTCTTGGTAAATTTAAGATAATTGAAGTCATATCAAGTATCTTTTCAGACCAGAATACTATGAGATTAGAAATCAATTACAGGAAATAAATTGTAAAAACACAAACAAATAGAAGCTAAAGAAGAGAATAAACTTGAGATTATTCAAGGTTATTGAATAATAATATTATTATTGAATAATAATAATACTGAATAACCAAGAGATCACCAAAGAAATCAAAGAGGAAAAAAAAAAGGGAAACAAATGACAATGAAAACATGACAAGCCAAAGCCTATGGGATGCAAGAGAAGCAATTCTAAGAGGGAAGTTTACAGAAATACAATCCTACTTCAGTAAACAAGAACGATTTTAAATAAACAACCTAACCTTACTCCTAAAGCAATTAGAGAAAGAAGAATAAAAAAAACCCCTCAAAGTTAGAAAAAGGAAAGAAATAAAAAGATCATAGCAGAAATAAATGAAATAGAAACAAAGAAAACAGCAAAGGTCAATGAAACTAACAGCTGGTTCTTTAAGAAAATAAACAAAATTGATAATCCTTCAGCCACAATCATCAAGGAAAAAAGGGGCTTCCCTGAGGTTCCAACAGTTAACGGTCTGCCTTGTAAGGCAGATACCAGTTTGATCCCTGGTCTGGGAAGATTCCACATGCTGCGGGGCAACTGAGCCTGTATGCAACATCCACTGAGCCCATGCTCTAATGCCTGCAAGTCTTAACGACTCATCCCTTGCGATGCAGCTACTGAAGACTGTGTGCCCTAGAGCCTGTGTCTCCACAATGAGAAGCCACCACGATGAGAAGCCCATGCACCGCAACTAGAGAAAATGTGTGTGCAGAAACAAAAATCCAGTATGGCCAAAAATAAATAAAAGAGAAAAAGAAAAGAAAAAAGGGAGGACTCAAATCAATGAAATGAGAAATGAAAAAGAAGTGACAATGGGCACTACAGAAATGTCAAGGATAACAAGAGACTACTACAAGTAACTGCGTATCAATAAAATGGACATAGAGATGGTCAACAAACACATGAAAATATGTTCAACATCACTATTGCATTTAAATTAGTGTAGGCATTTAAATTAGTGTAGCTACTATGGAGAACAGAATGCAATTATTTAAAAGACTAAAGATAAAACTACCATATGACCCAGAAATCCCACTCCTAGGCATATACCAGAGAAAATCATAATTCAAAAAAATACATGCACCCGAATGTTCATTGCAGCATTATTTACAAGAGCCAGGACATGGAAGCAATCTAAATGTCCCTCAACAGAGGAATGGATAAAGAAGATGCAGTACAGATACACAGTGGAATGTTACCCAGGTATATAAAACTGAGTCATTTGCAGCGATGTAGATGGACCTAGAGACTATCATACAGAGTGAATTAAGTCAGAGAAAAACAGATATATTAACACATATATGTAAAGCCTAGAAAAATGGTATAGATGATTTTATTTGCAAAGCAGAAATAGAGACACAGACATAGAGAATATACATATGGATATCAAGGGGGAAAGGAGGAAAGGGAGAGGTGGAATGAATTGGGAGCTTGGGAAATGACATGTATAAATTATGTATGAAATAGGGAACTATTGAGAATCTGCTGCATAGTTTAGGGAACTGTACTTGTTGCTCTGTGGTGACCTAAATGGAAAGGAAATCCAAAAAAGAAGAGATACATGTGTATGCATGACTGATTCACTTTGCTGTACAGCAGACATTGACACAGTGGTGTAAAGCGATGATACTCTAATGAAAAAATAAGTAAATTAAAAACAATAAAAAGCAAGTTCTTAGGCATCCATACCTACCCTCATTTTATGATTCAATGACTGTGGGGTGGCTTTATTTTTGTTGATTTGTGCACCAAAATTTGAAAAGCATTTTTACATTTTATAGAAAAAATTTTCTCAAACTGAGCACTTTTGATGCTTTGGTCCAGATTACTGTTTGTTATGAGCAACTGGCCTATGTGTCATGTATTGTAGTATGTTTAGCAGCATCACTGAACTCCACCTGCTAAACGCTAGTGGCAACCTCCCACCCCTGCCCCACTCCTACCCCATGTATACCCCATCCTCTCCTCACTCCCACTAGTTGTAACAGCTAAAAATCTATCTACACATTGCCCAAAACATCCCTTATGCAGTGGGGTGGAATTACTTCCAGTTTAGAATTTCAAAAATATCAGAACTTTTTAAGACAGAATGTATTATTATAGACAAAATAAGGAACATAAACTCAAAGATGAACAATAAAAAGTTAAGATAAAATGAAAAATAAAAGAACCCTAAGAGTGCAGTAGATTGGGGAGAGCTGGAGTGATAGCTAGAACAAGATGACAAACATGAATCTTTTCAGAGAGAGTAGTATTTAGACATGAAGAGATATCTGCAGCCCCACAGAACATTGATGAGCTCAGAGGAATCACATACAGGGTCAAGAATATAAAACTGTTTGCTAGTCTCAGACTTCATAGAATGCCTGCTATGTTCTCCCTTTTCTTGCTGGCAAAGCCCAGCTTGATTCAAGTAAGGTAGTACTTTCCCCATACCAGCTGGATCAGCACACTTTTCACATTTTATCTTCCTTATTCCCTCCCCTCCTCCTTACTCTGCTTCCTTGCTTCCCTCCCACCTCTGCATTGGCTGGCAGAAAAAGAAAAAAAAAAAAAAAAACTTCTCCTACAGTGAAAACTGTAGGATATGAAATTAACAAGTTTAAGTGGTAGGCACTTTTCTCTCTCATAGTGGGGGAAAAAGCCATTCTCCAATGAAAGAGAATAAAGCTCACAAGAATACAAAAGAAAACAATATAGGGTTTAGAGTGGCAGAGAGCCAGTATATCATTAAAGTCTTGGCACCAGTTGATTCTGAGGTCAAGCTATAAGCCTGAGATTTTAGTGTATACCATTACCTTGTAGTCTATGACACAATTATTCCAGTTTTTTTATCTAGTTCAGTATACAATGACTCCAATAAAGAGAAGATGAAACATAGCACTTCTGAAGACAAATAACAAGTATTATACAATGTTTGGTTTTTAAGAGCAGATGCTATATCTTATTTAAAAAGAAAACAAGAAAAGTTCCCTACAATAGAATCTGTTACTCATGTAGGTAGAAAGGACTGAGTTTTGATACTTACTGACTCTTGTTGTTTAGCAATTTAAAATCATGACTTTGGAAATAATGCCTTCCTGAGCACAGAACTGACAAATACTGGAGTACACAGGATACATTCCTTCTTTCTTCAAATTTGTAATTATAATGTGGAAAAGATAGTCTAAGAGGACTGGATATTAATTACTACAATAGAGCAGAATAATTGGTCCCTAGCAAGAGATACATTTACATGTCTTATATTAGTCTAATTTGACAGAGCATACTTTAAATAGGGTGAAATATGTATCAAAATGTATTTATTACTAGCTTGACAAATGCCCAAGTCTAGGTCTCTAGCTATATATTATAAGGCCCTGTCTTACAATTTTATTTGTTTAGCATCTATCAATGGCTTTTCTAAATAAATATGTAGAGGGTACATTAATTCATATTTTTTGGGACATGAATTTGAATAGATTATGATGACAATAAAAATACTTTAAGAAGCTAGAAAAAAGAATGTAATGAGGACTTTACATTTTCTTCATTTGGGCCAAGGAGCCAGACACAAGAATGCTGAATGGCAAAGTCTAGTTCTATAAATCGGAGCGTGTAGAAACAAGATTTGAGGGTTTACTTAACTAGAAACAATATATTTCAGTAGCATAATAAGAACATGAAAATGTTCAGTTGGGTTAATCAATGTATAACCAAAGGCAATGAAACTTCTTTCCATACCACATTAATCAGATCAAATCAAGAGTTTTATAAATAGTTCCAGCTCACAATGCAAAAACAACATTGGTAAGCTAGAACTCATCTAGAACACTACTATAAACAAGATCACAAACTGTTTTGAAGCCATTTTACATAAAGGATAGTTCAAAGTTGGGACCAAAAAGTACACATTTGGGTGTTGTCAGCTTCTAAATAATTTATAAAATGATTCATCCACTTGTATTGATTTAACCTAGAGATATATGGAAGAAACTTTAGTATATAGTCATGTCTGATTCTATGAGACCCCATGGACAGAGGAGCATGGTAGGCTACAGTCCATGGCATCGCAAAGAGTCAGACATGACTGAATGACTTCACTTTTCACTTTTAGTACATAGAAAGGAGTTTAAGAAGAATACACGATGAGTATAATGTAATTGCTTTTTCCCTGCAGTTTGGCTATGGAGGGAGTTTTTTCTGCTTGTGAAAACTTACCTGGAAACAACTAAGAAAACAAATGTAGTTGTTTTATAAAAGGGAAAAATAAAAGAATTGCCTGTATCTGCCTAATTCAATGCAGCATTGTACAAAAGCAACTCATAAATTATATAGTACTTTTTTACTTTTATTCAGCACTAAATGAACATATAAATAGCAAAACATATATATATATAGTATGTGTGTATATATATATATGTATATATATATACACACACTATATATAATAAACATTTTCTATTATATATTTGGATATACTACATAATATGTATTTGCCAGTATGATGTATGTCTGTGCATGTGTGTGTGTGTGTGTGTGTGAGTATATATATCTGTATATATATATATATGTGTATGTATATATATCTGTATATATATATATGTGTATGTGTATATATATATATATATATATATATATACACACACACACACACACTAACATAGGGGATTCCCCGGTAGCTCAGCTGGTAAAGCATCCACCTGCAATGCAGGAGACCTGGGTTCAATCCCTGGGTTGGGAAGATCCCCTGGAGAAGGGAACAGCTACAGACTCTAGTATTCTGGCCTGGAGAATTCCATGGACTATACAGTCCAGGGGGTCACAAAGAGTCAGACACAAATGAGCAACTTTCACTTTTACACTCTACTAACATACCTATTTTTCTGTACTCAATGAGGCAATATCTGTTATACCCTCAGTACTGTTGAAATTGTTTTTACATCATGTACACTGTTAAAATTATACCAATTTAGATGATAAAGAATATGGTCAGTTACAATGGGAAGCTAATTATCTCATATTAGTCTCTTCTCATTTGGCATTTGTTATGTTCTAGGGTATATGCCATTATCATATGTAACTTCATGGTTCTGCAGGGTACTGATGCCTTACAGAATAATTTGCAACAAAAATCACGATGAAAATAATATAATGTATCTCTTTACCACAAACTTCACGAGTTATTCCCAAGAAAAAAAATGTTACTTAATCAATTGTTAAATCATAACATAAAGAATCTTATTCTCCCAAGTAAGAAAATATAAGTGGGGAGATTTTTTTTTAACATTTTTTTATTAGTTTTGCCAAACAATGACATGATATCACCATGAGTTTACATATGCCCCCCCTCCAGAACCCCCCTCCCTCCTCCCTCCCCCAGGGAAATCTTGTTGCACCAGTCCCAAGCATCAATCCTGGGCCAGCTATTGCTTAGACATATGATAATTAACATGTTTCAATGCCATTCTCCCATATCATCCCACCCTTTCCCTCATCCACAGAGGCCCTGAGGCTCAGTCAGTAAACGATCTGCCTGCAATGCAGGATACCTGGATTCAATTCCTGGGTTAGGAAGATCCCCTGGAGAAGGAAATGGCAACTCACTCCAGTAATTTCACCTGGAGAATCCCATGGACAGAGGAGCCTGGCAGGCTACAGTCCATGAGGTCACAAGAGCTGGATATAACTTAGTGACTAAATCACCACCACCATGGATAACATGAAATATAATGGTGAATCCACAGAATTCTGTTATGTTTCAGGCTAATGTAAATACCTGTATTTCTCAGGATTAAAAAAAAAAAGTTAAAGGAGTTCTCTGTGCCTAATGATTAGAGGTTGATTTGATATTTTCAGTGAAACACTCATTTCAAATACAAGACTGCAGTTCATCAAAATACACCAGTATTCCAAAATATATGCAATTTGTGATCTCATTTTCTTCTTTTTTTCCTCTGTTGTAGGAACTTTATGAATATAAAGTCCTTATATTCATTTTTAATTCTTTTTATTACAACAAATACTTTAATAGTAATTTTGATTAGTCAAATAGTGAAGAGATTTTTCTTTATTTTTTTAATTAATCAATTTATTTTCACTAAAGGATAATTACTTTCCAATATGGTAGTGTTTTTTGCCATACATTGACATGAATCAGCCATAGGTGTATATGTGTCTCCCTATTCTGAATCTCCCTCCCAACTCCCTCCCCACCACATTCCTCTGCATTGTCCTAGAGCACCAGCTTTGAGTGCCCTGCTTCATGCATAGAATTTACACTGGTCATCCGTTTCACATATGGTAATATATGTGTTTCAATGCTATTCTCTCAAATCATCCCACCCTTGCATTCTCTCACATAGTCCAAAAGTCTTTTCTTCACATCTGTGTCTCTTTTGCTGCCTTGCATATAGTATCATTGTCTTTGTAATTCCATATTTATGCATTAATATACTGTTTTGGTATTTTTCTCTTTCTGACTTATTTCACTCTGTATAATAGGCTCCAGAAATATACCATGTCCGTGGATTGGAAGAATCAATATAGTGAAAATGAGTATACTACCCAAAGTAATCTTTATATTCAACAGAATCCCTATCAAGCTACCAATAGTATTTTTCACAGAACTGGAGCAAATAATTCCATAATTTGTATGGAAATGCAAAAAAACTTGAATAGCCAAAGCAACCTTGAGAAAGAAGAATGGAACTGGAGGAATCAACCTTCCTGACTTTAGACTATATTACAAAGTCACAGTCATCAAAGGAGTATGGTTCTGGCACAAAGACAGAAATATAGATCAATGGAACAAAACAGCCCAGAGACAGATAAATCCATGCACCTATGGATGCCTTATCTTTGACAAAGGAGGCAAGAATATGCAATGGAGAAAAGACAACCCCTTTAACAAGTGGTGCTGGGAAAACTGGTCAACAACATGTAAAAGATGAAACTAGAATACTTTCTAACACCATACACAAAAAATAGACTCAAAATGGATTAAAGATCTAAATATAAGGCCAGTAACAATAAAACTCTTAGAGGAAAACATAGGCAGAGCACTTTCTGACATAAATCACAGCAGGATCCTCTATGACCCACTTCCCAGAGTAACAGAAATAAAAACAACAATGAACAAATGGTACCTAACTAAACTTGAAAGCTTTTGCACAACAAAGGAAATTGTAGCAAGGTTATAAGGCAGCCTTCAGAATGGGAGAAAATAATAGCAAATAAAACAACCGATAAAGAATTAATCTCCAAAATATATAAGCAGCTCAATACCAGAAAAATTAACAACCCAATCAAAAAACGAGCCAAAGAACTAAACAGACATTTCTCCAAAGAAGACATACAGATGGCTAACAAACACATGAAAAGATGCTCAACATCACTCATTATTTGAGAAATCCAAATCAAAACCACAATGAGGTATCGTCTCACACTGGTCAGAATGTCTCCCATCAAAAAGTCTACAATCAATAAATGTTGAAGAGGGTATGGAGAAAAGGAAATCCTCTTACACTGTTGGTGGGAATGCAAACTGGTACAGCCACTAGAGACACCAGTGTGGAGATTCCTTAAAAACCTGGGAATAGAACTGCCATATGACCCAACAATCCCACTGCTGGGCATACAAACAAGGAAACCAGAATTGAAAGAGACACATGTACCCCAATATCCATTGCAGCACTGTTTACAGTAGCTAGGACACGGAAGCAACCTAGAAGTCCAATGGCAGATAAGTGGATAAGGAAGTTGTGCTATATATACACAATGGAATATTACTCAGCTATAAAAAGAACACATTTGAGTCAGTTCTAATGAGGTGGATGAAACTGGAGCCTGTTATACAGAGTGAAGTAAGTCAGAAAGAGAAACACCAATACAGCATATTAACACATATATGGAATTTAGAAAGACAGTAACAACTCTCCTATATGCAAGGCAGCAAAAGGGTTTGTGCTTTAATACTACACACTGAGCTATCATGGGCTTCCCTTATTGCTCAGATGGTAAAGAATCTGCCTGCAATGCGGGAAACCTGGGTTTGAGCCTTGGTATTTTGGTATAAAACCAAGTTCTTATATTTTTACAGGTCTTATCTTTCATTTTTAAAGGCCACCATAATTCTATACCTCTCCTGTGATCTGTAGTATCTATGTAATATATTAGCTTACCCTATATAAAATAATTTTAAAATCCACTATGAAAAAATTGGCTGCATCTACAGTATATATGAGAGTAAGTCACTCTAATACTGTAACAAATTAGTACAATGTGAAATAGAGTTTCATGAGAATGTGTTTGTCAAGTTAAGAAAAGCATTCATTATATATTTTCCATTTCATTAAATAACTAGGTGCTTTAAATGCATCAAATTGTATAATTTTCACAACTATCTCATGAGATTGGTATGATTATATTTTATAAGTGAGCAACTTGTTTTGTATTGACTAAAGTAATGTATTATAACTTAGATTTGAATGGGATTAGAAGGTTAATAGTATTAGCCAAGTCAGAAAATAAATACATCAATACATCCAACTTGCCCATTTACTTGAATATACATCTACATAACAATAAAGGTAATAATTCGATATGCTCAACAGAATGATTATTCCAGTGTACTATACCTTCTTACCATGGGACATGAAGAGAGACTCTGAA
Source organism: Antilocapra americana (assembly GCA_007570785.1). Classification (NCBI taxonomy): domain Eukaryota; kingdom Metazoa; phylum Chordata; class Mammalia; order Artiodactyla; family Antilocapridae; genus Antilocapra; species Antilocapra americana. Next base: position 138,088 of record ML664185.1, read on the forward strand.
AAGAAATAAGCTAAAGAGAACATATTTCTGGAAGTTAGAAAGAGGAAAGGGGGTGGGTAGGTTCTGTCCTAGATGCTGCAGGTCCTCCCCAAGGAAGCAATAGGATCTCAGAGCTTAGCGAGGGCTGTGAACTGCTTCTGGGAAAGAAGAACCAGCTTTTAGAGAATGCTGGCGTTCTCATTGACATTTCCTACGCTCCAAATGTAGAATGGGAAGACCAAATACACAGAAGTGTAAAGAGCCAGGCGGATTGGAACAAATTGCTTGTCAACAGCACAGTCTAAGCAGGCAAAGTTGAGTGAAAGCAAAAGAGAAAAACAAGCAACTAGATTTGAGTCACAACCAGCTTAGAAGGAAAGTTTCCTGAAGGCAAAATCCAGGTAATTTACTGTAATGAAATAAAGGATATCCTTAGCTGAATCAGACTGAAATGAATGTGCTCCACAACTCTGAGGAACAGATATATTTAGGCTATCTCAGACAAAAGGTTTACTGTGTTGTTAAACAGGGCTAGAAATTGGAATCAAAATGGCGATGCCTCTAGTGACTAGATTTTCTCTCCTAGTGCCTTACTCCTTTTGTTTCATTCTCCTTCTTTTACCAAGTATCTTTTTCTCTTTTCTCAAGGCTTCTTTTCCTTCTGATTCTTTATCTCTTACCACACCACTTCCAGAATTTTTTTTCTAAGAAAATAAACTTTGTACTTTTGTTCCTAAGTATAACTCACAAGATTCCTATAGTTCTCAATTCAAATCGCTGAAAATAGATTTTGCTTGATTCAGCTCATCTTCTTAACAAAAATCATGTGCCTATGATTCTTAATCACTAAACATCCATGAGTTGGCTGGTAATGTGATATGTGCCCAACCCTCATCAATTTGCATTGGTAGAAGACGGAAGTAAAGAATTTACATGGTTAAAACAAACATTCATTCAAGCAAGCAATCAATTAAGCAAATAATCAATCCTTAAACATGTATTATGAATCAGGCATGTTCTATGCACAGTCAATAAACAGTTAGCAAAACAGATAAAACTCCCTGTGCTCACAAAACTTTTACGGGAAACAAAATAAAACCATATGTAGTAAGTTAAATACATTGACTATTACATGGTATGAGCTGCAGAGAAAAATAAAGCCCTGACAGGTAATGAAGAAGAGGTATTCTGGTATTACACAGAGTGGACAAGGAGATATTTATTGAAAAGGTAACATGTGAGTTAATACTTGAAGTGAGTCAACAAGCCATAAAAATACCAGGTCAAAAGGATTTCCAAGAAGAGGAAATAGGAAGCATATGAGGACTTAGATGAAGCATGCCTGAAAATGTTCAATGAATAGGAATACCACTGTGTCTGGAGTGGAATGATTCTGAGAATTTTAATCAAAGTGATATAAGCAAGACACTGAACATTTTTGATCTAAGAAATAACACTTATTTTTAACAGGTTTTTATCCTAGATACTGTGTTGTGAGCAAAATGTAGCAGTTTGGGGCAAAGCATAAAGATGAATTAAGAATTTTTGCTGTTGCTGTTTTGCAATAATTTAATTAAGAGATGACAATGATGAGGACCAGACCAATGACAAGGACAAAGATATTTTACAGATAGAAATTTTGCGAACAGAATTGATGAGATTTTCTAAAGAATGGTACATGATATATGGATGGAAGAGTGAGTAGTCAAGGATTCCCCCAAGGTGGGGTTTGACCTATGCATTATGTAAGAGAGAATAGCCAAAAATTGAGGTGGAAAAAATTTTCCTGTAAAGCAACTTTAAAGGAAAAATCACTAGAAGCTCAGTTTTGGTCAGAGTTTGCTTCGGATATCCAAGCAGGGATGTCTAAGAGGTAATGGGATGTAGACTTAAACTAATAGGTCTGAGCAGAAAAAAAAATAACTATCATGATTACTGTGTAGATTGGGTTTAAAATTATGTGACTGAAAGTGAACATCAATAAAAGGCATGCAGAGTAAAGAAAAAGTGTCCAAGGACTGCATTCTGGAGCTTTCTGAGCAGAGAGGGTAGGATGGTGAGGTCCCATTTAGGAAATAATGAAGACATGGTGATGTCACATGGATGGCATAATGCATGACATTAGAGAAATATTCTATTGACCTTCCTTTTCTATTTTTTTAAGGATTTTGCATAAATCCTTTTTGGATCACCACTTACTTCAAGATAATAATCTGGGAATAGAGTTTATTAAGAATTAATCTAATATATCTGCCAAGTGTCTTATTCAGCTAACATATAATAGTCCATGATCTTTTTACCTAAATGACTCATCTCCAGCCATCATTTATCTGACTCTTAATAATACCTATTGGAATTTTAACTACCAGTTCTCATTCTTCCTGAAAGGTTGTTGACAAATCACCTCTCTGAGTCTTTTTTATCTTTCATCCCTACTGTACTCATCATTACTACAATAGCCTTTCTAATTATCCTCAATTGTTTCATGAGCAGGACTTGCTGATTTGTCCTTATCTTCATGACAAGTGGTATATCCTTTGATGGCTCAGACTGTAAAGCATCTGTCTGCAATGCAGGAGGCCCAGGTTCAACCCCAGGGATGGGAAGATACTCTGGAGAAGGAAATGGCAGCCCACTCCAATATTCTTGCCTGGAAAATCCCATGGATGGCAGAGCCTGGTAGGCTACCATCCATGGGGTCACAAAGAGTCAGATATGACTGAGCAACTTCACTTTCATGACAAGTAATCCATTCAAATAGCTACACTTCTCTATCATCTTTTTTTTTTTTTTAATCACTGTCTCCCTTTTTCATCCTCAAGAAATGGAGAAGTAGTCATGATTTCCTGAGAAACTTCCCTCCTTCTCTGTTTGCTTTTATATCTTCCCTTCTAACAGATTCCTCCACACTCCCTTCTCATATCTTCATGACTGTTGATCACATTTGAACTTGCCCGTCACTTGTGTAAGCAGCTGAATAAACTGCTCACCTGCAGGTTATGTGCTACACCATGCTGCTTTAATTCTATTCCAATCTCTATCCTCTCTCAAAACAGAAAATCTTCCCCATAGTGGTTCCATTTGCTACAGCTTCTTCAGGCTGTAACTTCCACTAGCTCACAATGTGTGTGTAAGTTTTGACTTTCATCCGTGAATTCCCTGAATGTTATTTTAATTTCTGAAAATACTTGGACTATTTTGAAAGGTAAATAAAGAAAAATTATAAATCAGAGAAAATGCATATCCTAAATCTTTGTCAATAGACAAATTTTAATTTGCATGATTTTAGATAATGCTTTGGTTCCATCAAATTACTTAATAGTTCCATCACAGACTACAGACTGTCAACATAAATATTTCCTGGATATTTTTCCAGGAAGCAGAGCATATTATATTTTAGAGTACAGAAATTAACATTTGTGATAATGACTTTAATAATCTACTAAACAAGCTTAAGATTTTTTCACAAAGATTGTTTTTGCATCTGCTTTGCTAAATATTAAATTATAAATGGAAATTTCAAAGCAGGATTTTCCAGGTTGTGCTTTCAAGACAATAGTTTTACAAAATACTCTTGCAGGAAATGTGGGCAGATTACATGGTCAAATAAATCTGAGAAACACATTCTCTTTTCAGAAAATGAAATTTTCCATTGCACATCACAACTTAAGGACTGTCCAGGGTTATGCTAAAGAAACTTAGTTAACAAGGTTAAGCCCATGTTCCAAGCCTATATAACTACAGAAAGCAATTTTTAAATGAATCATTACCTACCAGCATCCTCCAGGACCTGCAGGGCCATCGCTATCACTCACTAAATTAAAGTAGCAAACAGCTATCTAAACTGTGCTTTACTCATATGATTTTTGTGAATTTTGAAGTATGATAGCACAAGGACTGGCACATTCTATGTATTCCACACAGTTTAGTCATTTTTATCATTCTCTGAGGTAGAAATGCCTTTTGGAATCTTTATAACTAGAAACTCATCTAAATGAGAAAAAGTCACAATTCTGATTTTAATTCTTATACATTAAAATAATATTTTCACTTATTTTGGGCCTTCCTGGTGGCTCAGACAGTAAAGAATATGCTTGCAAAGTGGGAGACCTCAATTCAATCTCTGGGTTGGGAAGATCCCCTGGAGACGGGAACAGCTACCCACTTCAGTATTCTAGCCTAGAGTATTCCATGAACAGAGCAGTCTGGCAGGCTACAGTCCATGGGGTTGCAAAAAGTCGGACACGACTGAGCAATTTTCACTTACTCACTCACTCACTCACTCACATTATATGCTTTATAAGAATAACAGGACATGTTCTATTAACTGGCCAATTAGTGTTTAACAAACAAATTTAACAGTATAAATGCAAATTACATCATATTCATTATTATTGCTGAGAAGTTAGCTTTGAATTCAGACATTCAGATTTTACTGCTTTTCACTAAAAAGCGGCAAGTGGAGTATATAAAGTCACAACATTTCAATGGCCAAATTTCTTTAGTAAACTTGTTTTAATAAATCATAATAATTAAGGATATAATTTTAAAATTAAAGTACTTGCCTACATACATCAGGATAAACTATCCATACCCTCAAGAAACATACAAATATGCTAGGTGTGTATGGGGGTTGTTGGGGGGTGGAGTCCAACGTATCATTGAATTTCAGATGTGCAAGAATAAATGTATAATTTCCCACAGGAGAAAGTACATGAGAAAGGTGCTAAAGTATGAATTATTTAGGAAGATTAGAAGATAAAGACTGTCCAGACAAAGGAAACAGCATGTGAAAAGCTACAGAGGCATGAAACTGAACGTTCAGGAAATTACATTTAATTTCATTTTGTCGATATCGGGGGTGTCCTCATACCTGCTTCATTTTCAGGGCCTAAGTTGACATTTACAGGCATCGACCGATGGTGAAATTACATGAGTTTTATTAAAGATCTCACTGCATGCAGGTATGAGAGGATATAAGTGGGGTACAGGCATGTAGGAATTGTGTTTAAGATCTAACAATCTACCTCTGCACCATGGTTAGGAGGCAGAAATACAAGGTAGAAGCCAATATTGTTGTAGTTTACACTAAGGCTGTACATATAGGTTCAGAGGAGATAGAATTAATTACAAGTACATAAATTAGATAAAATAGATAGGATCTAATTGTTGCTTGGATACAAGAGGTTTTAACAATGTAAGACTCTTAAACAAGATTCCAGATTTCCAGTTTACTTGCTCTGATAGTGGTTTTTACTTAGATGCTAGTTTTGTTCATTGGAACTGAGGTGGGAGTTGGGCAAAGTGGAAAGGACATGACTGAATTCAATCATGGATGCTTGGCAAATGTTTCCCTGTGTGGGTGCTTGGATGCTGGATCATGAATGGAAATTGGTGCTGGAAAAATCAGGAGTGTATACTGAAGTTGGCATCACTGAACTTGAATAAAATTGACCACAGAGATGGGATATGGGGAAAAAAAGAAATCAAAGGGTAGAGGGTCAAAGATACAAACTTACAGAAACACAAAAATAGATCTTAAGGCTCAAATGATAAGACCAGAAAAGGATAATGGAACAAAATCAACAGAGAGATAATTTTGCCTGTGTTATCTCATTTTTATTTACAATAAATAATGATAACAAATAAAGCAGGTAAGTGTGTCCTCATTTTAGGAGAAAAAAAAGCCTCAGAGAGGTTAAAATATTTAAAGTTATCTTTTGAAGGCAATACAGGTAAGGTCTTAAATGCAATATAGTTCCATAGTGCCAGCAATGTAATTTCTTCCTATAATTTTTATTAAATAATCTCTCCACTATTCTATGTGACAATATTAAAATATGGTAATGCTACATTGATAGATAAATTTACTTTTGATAAAGTCAGTTAATCTTTCTAGAAAAATTGTATTTGCTGCCCAAGACATAATTAAATCATGCCAAAAACCAGCATATTCATCTACGGTGCCCAGTGGTGGATTGCTGTTTAAACACTGGATGTATATCTCAGTGTTTGAGGCTGCCATTTCAAGGCTCCCAAAGCGCCATCCATCATAATGCTCTATAAAATGAAAGGTGGACTATTTTACTGTGAAAATAACTATATAACACCACTTCAAAGCCCTAAGCCAGAGTTGAACTATGGCAATTCCTACACTCTCTTGTCAGTTCTACACTCTATAAATCAGACTCAAATCATTTCAGAAAACATCAAGTTATAATTTACACTATCTTTAGAACTTGTAGGTGGAAAATCATTTTTTTTCTAATTCTTATTTTCAATAGTGTATTATGTATGACCCACCTGTTTTCTTCTTTTGTGATGCTATTTTTATGTTAAAGATACTGTTTTCTATAATAGCTTAGCTTGCCTTTATGAGGTATTTTATTTCCTTACAATCTTTTTATGTAGCCTAGGGAAAAAACATCCAAATGTTTAGAGTAGATGTTTGTGGTTTTTTCCAAGCTATATATATACATGTAAAAATAAATATATTTCTGTTACATTGTCTTTTGTTATAGTAACAGAAATAGTTTATAATGATGTGTGTACTATCTACTGTGGGTGATATTAATGGGAATTAGAGAGCTTACCATCATTAACTCATAGTAAGTATGAAACAAGACCTAAGAGTATTTCAAAAAGAAGCCCAGCAGAAAAGAAATGTGATGCCAAATTAATAAGCCTTAGCTAAATAACAAATAAACTGATCTTATTTGACATTTACTGCTACACTACAGTTCATTTGTCATTTCTAACCCACACAAATGAAACCTATGAATACTTATGTGAATGAGGTAAATAACCGCCCTAATCAAAGAGCGAAACATTAGTGAACATGCAAAAGTATCAAAGGAAAATGAGCAACGTGGCGACTTCAGATAAGGACGTTTCATACTTTATGCACTGCAATGAAGACTAAACTCATTTTACCACAAATCTGTGTCTACGTAATTTTCTTATAGCAGGGGAGTCTGCTGAGGTCAGGAATATAGAAGTAGGAATCTAACTCTGTAGTTTTTGTTCTTTCTAAGATAAACTTTTCTTTCTTCCTGCCTAATGGACTCCAGTTTTAAAGTGAGGTGTGTGAAGATCCAGAAAAGACCTTACTCCCTGCTCCAAAGTTAAAATAGTTCAGTAGACTTTAACCAGATTTAATGCACTCAAAGATTCAGTGTTAGGCAAGTGAATAAGGTGAAAACATTGAATCCCAGGAACTTTTCAGTGATTGCAGAAAGAAGAAAAAAACAAACATACTTTGGAATCAAGTGGCACACATTAATGCAAGTTCAGTTAGCCCCACCTTTGAACTTTTGAACTTCAGAGTCAATAAATTCATATTAAAATTCAAGTCAATGCAAGTGAGTGAAAGTCGCTTAGTTGTGTCCGACTCTTTGCAATCCCATGGACTATTCTCCAAACTACAATAATGAAGTGGGTGGCCTTTCCCTTCTTCAGATGATCTTCCCAACCCAGGGATCGAACACACATCTCCCACATTGCAGGCGATTCTTTACCAGCTGAGCCACAATTACAAGTAGTACATTACCTTTCTTGCAAACAACAGCCTCTTAACTGACTTATAGGTCTACTCTGGCTAATTATGATTTCTCCAAATTAAAGATGCATGTAATAGAGAACAGACTGAGGGAGAGGTTGGTAAATTAGAGAGATACCTTAAATGGGTAATTAGAATCTAGGAGGAGGATTAAAAAAGTATAGTGGAAAATTTTGTTTGGTAAGCTGAAAGAGCTTTACCTATGCAGTTATATAATATGCTTACTTAGAAGGCCAAGGACTAATGAATTGTTAGTTTTTACTTCAGTGATAATTATTAATCTTAGCCAGTTTAGTTATTGCCATTTAGTCTCCTGAAACATATAAATTAATAAATAAAAGTACTTATTGATGGCTTATGCAATCATATTATAAACATATTAATACATACACAAAATATATATTATTTTCTTTTTTGGAAAAAATTAGTGGCTTAATCCCACATAAGTACTTCAACAACAGGTTGTAATACATTTGTATTAATGTAAATCCATTATCCTTGGATGGTAAAGATATGATTGCATTGTTATAAATTAAAACTTGTTGTATACCAAATACATTTAACCTGTATCTAATAATTTCATTGGCAAATATGTATACAGTTATCCCTCAGTATCCATGGTGGTATGACCCCTGCACATGCTCAGAACAATCAGCTCTCCATGTCCTTAGCTTCCTACATCTGTGGACTGTGAACACCAGCCAAACATGAAATTGAATGGACAAAGTATTTAACTATAAATCCCTTACATAAATCCATTCAGATTTTTGCAACACTAGAAACAACTGTTTAATATATACTTTGAATATCTGAAAATCAAAATCCTCATTTATTTTTATTTTCATTTTGTTCTCAGTAATTAAAAAACAATGTTTACCTATAAACTTATATGTTCCAGTAGCACATAATTAAACTACAAAGAAGAAGTCAAATGAGGTTTTTGGAGTCAAAATTGAAACTTTTAATAATGTAGTAACACCAGGACACTCATTTCAAATATAGCAGTTTCAATGGGACATTTAAAAAATGTTAATTGCACAATAATATTTTGCCCAGTATGCTCTGCTAATAGGCTTTCTGATTCACCTGTATCGTTATTGCCCCATGTTACCTGTCCAATACAGTTGAAATGTGGCTGTTCAAATTTAATTTAATTAAAGAAAATAAATACAACCCAGTTTACCTAGCCACATTTTAGATGCTTAATAGGCTCATTTTTCTAGTGGCTATTGTATTACACAGCACAATATAGAATGGAAATATAGGCAGAAATATAGAATGGTTCCACCATTACAGAAAGATGACTGGCAATGCTATACTAGTTATTTTTGCTTGAAAAACAATCTTCTGTATTTTTGCTTCCCATTCATTCTTTCATTCATGCAATAAAAATTAAGATTCTATGAATTCTAGACAATGAATTTAGTAATGAACCAAACAAACTTCTGCATTTATATACTTTTCATCTAATGGATGATAAATTAAATACATAAGTGTTTTGAAGAAACTAAAACAGTAGGTGATAATAAGTGAATCAGAAAGGTGTACTAGAACATCTGGTTAGTGAAGAATGAGATGCCTCTCTTGAGTGAAGATCTGAATGAAGGGCTGGAGAAAACTATGGGCGTTTATGCATAGAATATTCCTCATGAAGAGAACAATAACTACAAAGGTTTCTCTTCACTTTCTTCCATAAGGGCGGTGTCATCTGCATATCTGAGGTTATTGATATCTCTCCTGGCTATCTTGATTCCAGCTTGTGCTTCATCCAGCCCAGCACTTCACATATAGAAAGTATTTAAGTTTATAAGAAAATAATCAGGTCTTTCAGTGTCCTCACAGAAATATATAGTGCTCTGATTGCTGTACATCCTCACCGGTATTAGGTATTGTTAGATATATTTTAAGAAGGCATTCTCATGAGTATGTAGTGGTGTCACAGCATGGTTTTAATTAATTTCCTTAATGGCTAGGGATACTGAATATCTTTACAGAGGATTGTTTATCATGTTTATATTCTTTTCATTACAGAGCCTGAAGGTTTATCACCTATTTGTTAAAAAATGAGTTTTTATTTTATTATCAAGATCTTCTAGAAATAACACCCCCCAAAGATGTCCTTTTTATCATAGGGGACTGGAATGCAAATGTAGGAAGTCAAGAGATACCTAAAGTAACAGGCAAGTTTGGCCTTGAACTACAAAATTATACCCACAGGCATTTGGATAGATATAAAGTTATATACAATACACACAGAAGAACTATACAAAAAAGATCTTAATGACCCAGATAACCATGGTGGTGTCTAGAGCAAGACATTCTGGATAGTGAAGTCAAATGGGCCTTAGGAAGCATCAATACAAACAAAGCCAGTAGAGGTGATGGAATTCCAATTGAGCTATTTCAAATCCTAAAAGTTGATGCTGTCAAAGTGCTGCACTCAATATGCCAGCAAATTTGGAAAACTCGGCAGTGGCCACAGGACTGGAAAAGGGCTGTTTTTGTTCCAATCCCAAAGAAGGGCAATGCCAAAGAAATTTGAAACTACCGCACAAATGCACTTATTTCACATATAAGCAAGATCATGCTCAAAATCCTCCAAGCTAGGCTTCAATATTACATTAACTGTGAAATTTCAGATGTACAAGCTGGATTTAGGAAAGGCAAAGGAACCAGAGACCAAATTCTACACATTAGCTTTTCTCTAGAAAAAGCTAGAGAATCCAGAAAAAAAAAAAAAAAAGAATTTAGTTCTGCTTTATTGACAATGCTAAAGCCTTTGACTGTGTGGATCACAACAAACTATCTAGTCAGTCTCACTGCATTCAGTTGTTAGACAGGTAAACTGAGATATCTACAGCAACATCCCAAGATCATATCATTAGTACTAGAACACTGAGAATTGAAACCAGTTTTCTCTTTGCATTCAAGGCGGTATACTTAACCATTCACTTGGTCTGCCTCTGCTATGTATATGTTTTGCATTTAGGGTAAACATATACCTTTGTTTTTAATACTTTGCAATTTTAAGGAAGCCTCCACATATAATTTGAAAATAAGGAAATAGTATTCTCTAGCAAAAACATAGAAAGAATCAGAAAAAAATTGTGTGAACAAAAGAAAAAACAGTTTACATGTCAACAGGAAAGGATAGATAGACTAACTCATGGACACATCTAAATTTAAAATTATGTTGATCAGAAATGTAATTGCACAATCATGGGATAATTTAAAAAAAAACATAATTTTCCTTTCATTGCATGGAACAATGAATAAACACTAAAGAAAAGAGAAAAAATTCAGACAAAAACCTCTAACTGTAACTAACAGATACATATATTTGGCTATTTTCAAAATAGATTTCTCAATTCTGAATGAAATTATTTTATTTGCAAAGTATTTAATCTATACCACAGTGACTGAAAAATAACCTCTATGTTTGGCTTTGTGCCAGACAGTAATCTGGCTAAATATCTGCATTATCATTATTAATATTTAATGGTATATAATGGAATGTTTTTAATTTATGAGTATTTTACAATATAAAAGTATTTTAAAAAAGGGTTGTAAACACCTTGAAAGATGTCTTAAAATGTAAATTTTCATATGCAAAAAAGAAAATTTATGTTGACAATGTAGAATAAAATAAATATACTTTTCAAATGCCTGAATTTCTCCATTATTGAGTTAAATAGGATTAATTCAACAGATGAAGAGGAAATGAGTAATGTACTAGTTTTTATGTTTATTTATTTATTTTTGAAGCAGGAATGGGTTGCAATTTGTATGAAGGCAATAGAATCAATTGGTGAGGAAATGATTATATTGGATAAATTTGTCTATTAAAATGTAAATCACTAAATAACAAATTATTCTAAAGTATCTACTAAAGTCTTGTTTTAGAAATAAAAGGAAATATTTAAAAATAATGAAGCAGTAAAGGATAGATCTATGTACGCATGAAGAAATAAGAATGAAACTAACACTTAATTTTCTGTGTGTCATAGAGAAAAAACATGAACTAATAGTGATATTGTCTCATCTGAGAGTCACTTAAAGTTTTGATCCAAAGAAAAAGGAATACATATGCATAAATGTATAAGAACAAAAGAATGCCTAGGAATTATAACCAGAAAAATGGTATAAATAAATCAAAAGTATAATATTAAAAAAAATTATCTTGGAAAATATCAAAATTGTATGAATAAATCTGTTTTCCTAATTTTATCTAGGAAATGTAAAAATATAACAAAAATATTTAGTAGTATTTCTTAAGTGTCTGGCATACAGTTCTAATAATAATAGTATTATTGATTCTGTGTATATGTTTATGCCAGATGGAGTAATCATATAGAGATATATAGCTCATGCTGGGCTATAAGGATTGTGAACAAATACACCTTTGATAGTATTTATCTGAGCTTCATTAACTCTAAGTAAAAAGTGTTTAAACTCACAAAAACTCCAGCTTCTTTGTCAATCTGTCCTGTCCCCAGCTTCTTTGTCTCTCTGTCCCAGTGTTTACCCAAAGATAAACAAAATGAATATGCTAACCATTCAGTAGCCAGAAATTGTTTGCAAAGCCCACGGATACAGGAAATATTTGTTGCCAGAACAATTGCCCTGGTTGGGTGGGTTTCCTTCCCAGGCGATTGAGCAGAACATTAGCACTTAGCAGACCAAATAAGAATAAATAATATTTTCAGTCTCTCAAGAGGAGGTGCAGGCCTCTTAAATTCAGTATCGGATTTGTTAATAATTACTGTTACTGGTCCTACAGATTGTAAATTAATGACAAAAGGAATATATCTGAAGTCTGAATTTTTAATTTTTTTTTCATTCCTAAAAGGGCACTTTGAAGATACTATGGAATCTCAATTAAGACAAAAATTTTTGCATGTCAGGCAATGTGCTGATTTGCTCTTAGCAGGCTTAGGAAAAATGTTGGGTATGCAATGATAATCAGACATAGAAGATATGTAAGTTAATTCAGCCAAGAATATAAATAACCTTAGACATTCTTTTCCTGAAAATAATCTGCCAGTCCATTTCATTTTATTCTTCCTCTGGATGGTGCATCTCATTCTTCCTTGGTATCAGATGGAACATTATTCAAAAGACTTAATTATATGTAATTCTGTCCTACGCCACTAAATTTTGAGAGCATATATAGCATCTCATTCTGAAAATAGCTGTGGTAGTACTGACAGCTACCACCAAATTTGAAAGAAACCTATACCATATTTAACCATTATTTTGGCTAATCATAGTAAATTTAAAATGTCCTCATCTTGCAGTAGAGGAAATTGTGGCTCACAGAAGTTGAATTCTATCCTGTTCAATAGTATAAAGGTAGTTCTCATGATTTTGAACTTAAATTTGAATTGCTGTTGCAGTTGAAAAGGTTACTCATATCTAAACTGCATAACACTGATATATTTATAGATCACACTAACCAGCACACGTCTGAGAAAAGACAACACCTACATGTTTTAAAGAGCTACCCTTGCTAAAGGTTTAATAAGACTTATTTTGACGGGCAGGTGAGTTTTGAAGAGTAAATCTTTTCTGCAAACCTCAGTAAAACATTCTGAATTGAAGAATGCATAAATTCATAATTTTATATCTGTTGTCACCACTAAGAATTACTGTCCTTAGAACAGACAAAAAATATGACCCATAAGCCATTACTATTTAAAAAATATAAACAGCTCATACAACTCAACATCAAAAAAAATAAAGAAACTGGCATTAGATTTGAATTTTTCCAAAGAAGAAATACAGATGATAAGCAGGTATATGAAAGAATGCTTGACCTTGCTAATAAGTGGAATGCAAATCATAACCACAGTGAAATGACAAGGCACGTCTTTCAGAATAGCTATTATCAAAAATTTACAAATAACAGATATTGTTCAGGCTGTGAAGCAAAATAAATCCTCTTCCAATGTTGGTAAGAATGTAAATTCTCATAGCCACCATAGTCAAGTGTATGAAAATTCCCCAGAATCCTGATAATAGAACTACCATAACACCTAACAATTCTATTCCTGGGTATACAGTCAAAGAAAATATAAACACTAACTTGAACAGAAACATGCACCCTAAGGTCCACAGCAGTGTTACTTTCAATAGTCACAATATTGAAGCAACATAAGTGTCCATCAACAGATGACTGGTTAAAAAAGATGGGGTACGTATATACAATGAAGTTATAATATTCAGCCACAAATAAGAATGAAGTTCTGCCATTTGTAACATGGGTGGACCTAGAGGATATTATGTCTAGTGAAATAAGTCAGGCAGAGAAAAACAAATATGGTATTTTAACACATAATGTGGAATCTAAGAATTTGAAAAAGAATAGATACATGTATATGTATAACTGAGTCACACTGTTGTACACCAGAAACTAACAGAATATTGTTAATCAACTATACTCAATGTAAAATAAAAGTTAAAAAATTTCCATACAACATAGAGAAGTATAAGCATTACTCTGTAATAAGTTTAAATGGAGTATAATCTATAAAAATATTGAACTACTGTGGTGTACACCTGAAGCTAATGTTGTAAATAGACTATACTTCAATATATAAAAAGAGAAACAGCAATGCATCATGAACTAAAACATTTTTTAAAAATCTTAGTCATTGCAATTTTATGTGCACTGATGCATACTAGTCAAACCAATTTAATAATTTTTGATGTTCCTTGTATAACAAAACAAAACCTGAGCCTGTAATAAATATAAGCACTAAAGCAAGAAATATTCAAATAAATGGCACAAACAGAATTTAAAAGCCATGATATGTACCTAATTGGTCAATAAAGTTTTTGAATAATATACTCTGCATCAATGGGCAAGTCACTTTCTTTGTAAAGATTCACCTTTACTAGAAACTAGGAAACCAAAAATTTCTTTTATAGATCAAAAAAGAGTTTATGTTAAAAAGTATAGTTTTTTATTTATAAATGACTAATAATAAATTTAAAAATCCATTTGTAAGTAGCATAAAACACACTATTTAGGAATAAATTCAACAAAACATAAGATGTCTATACTAAGACCCACTAAATATTGTGAAAAAATTAAAGAACTAAACAAAGAGTGAAATACACCAATTTCATAGATAAGAAAATTAATATTGAGATGACAATTCTACACAAATTGATCAAAAGATCTAATGTAATCCCAATCATAACTTAAATGGAATTTTTTAGAAATTGATATGTTAATTCTAAAATTTATATGGAAATTAAAAAGACCTAAAGTAGACAAAACAGTATTTTTAACAACCAAAAAAATTAGTTGTAGGGCATATATGGTGAATTGCTTTTGTGATAGCAGTGTTCTGGAGTCTTCTCAAAAAAGCGTATTGCAAATGTATGGGTTAGGTTGCAGGACAAAAAAAACAAACAAGACAACATATCTCAGAAGTGAACATAAAACATAACTGTTTTAAAATTCTAAAAGAAAATATAGGAAAATTTCATCATGATCTATGGCAAGCATAAAAGGAGAAAGGGACAAATTTGACTTTTAGGAAAAACTACCCTCCCTAGGACTAGTCTAATTTGACATCAAAATTACTACATTCCAGAAAACTATTTAATCATATGGAAACCCAGTTTACATATCCATGTCTGCTCAGCAGACAAGATTAAAAATTGGAAAATAAACTCACAAGATGACTTGAATCCAGAATACTAAACAAATTTCATAAAGCAATAATAAGCACTGAAATAATGAAATACGGACAATATACTTGCAAAGATATTTTAAAAATAGATATACACATGTCCTTTAGGAATGAATAGGTGCTCAGTGGCCTTAGTTATCAAGGGAACAGGACACCGTTGATTCCTGGCAGTGAAACAGATATGTAAGTTAATATAAATGTATTCATTGTAGGTTACCATTTCCTCCTCAAGGGGATCTTCCTAACCTGGGATTGAACCTCGGTCTTCTCCATTGCAAGTGGATTCTTTACTGCCTGAGCTACTTGGGAAGTCAATTAATTGTATGTTTAAAACCTGTGCATTTCACAGCATCTTAATTTTACCAAATGAGAAATATTATGTGTATTATTTTATTCACTTAATCCAATTGACCTTTTTAGAACTTAATATTGATAATAAAAGTAATTAAATTATTAAGTTAGACAGTAACTCTAACATAATCAAGTAAGCATGATATTACTGAACATATATTATCAAAGAACATAAATGTTTCTTACCTCAAGTTGAATGTATTTCAAATTGAAGAAAGAGAAAGTGAAAATCAAAACACAACCCTTAATCTTAGCATTTCTGTGGCATATTTCTGTAACAATGCTAGTTTGAAGGATTTTTGTTTATTTACCAGAAAATTATTAAACTTGCCAAAGGTTGCAGGAACTCAGTTTGACATTTCAAAAAGAATCCTGTTATGAATTTACTCTTATTAATTTTTTATTTTGTGCTAGGTTTAAGTAAATCTTTTCATTAATTATGAACATTTCTTTCAAAGTTCATTTCCAATGAATTGAAAGCATCTGATTCTCCCTTCAAAGTACTGTTCAAGCAGATGTTTCATAACAGAAAATTAGAGAACAAATTTGAATAAAATTCTACCTTTACCAGTACAGAATACTGTACTTACTCCAGAGAAGGAAAGTTATGACCAATTTAGACAGCATATTAAAAAGCAAAGACATCTCTTTGTCAACAAAGATCCATCTAGTCAAGGCTGTGGTTTTTCCAGTGGTCATGTATGGATGGGAGAGTTGGATTATAAAGAAAGCTGAGTGCCAAAGAATTGATGCTTTTGAACTGTGGTGTTGGAGAAGACGCTTGAGAGTCCATTGGACTGCAAGGAGATCCAGCCAGTCCATCCTAAAGGAGATCAGTCCTGGGTATTCATTGGATGGACTGATGTTGAAGCTGAAACTCTAATACTTTGGCCACCTGATGTGAAGAGCTGACTCATTTGAAAAGACCCTGATGCTAGGAAAAATTGTGGGCAGGAGGAGAAGGGGACGACAGAGGATGAGATGGTTGGATGGCATCATCGACTCAATGGACATGAGTTTGGGTGGACTCGGAGTTGGTGATGAACAGGGAGGCCTGGCATGCTGCAGTTCACAGGGTCACAAAGAGTTGGACACAACTTAGCGACTGAACTGAACTGAGTACAGAATACTAGAAAGATAACTTAAGCTTGTGATAATCTATAAGCAACATCCCAAACTTTTTATCTTTATATGTGACTACTTATTAGATATAAATATAGCAAATAAATTAAATTATATTTTAATATCTTATAATTAAAATACAATAGGCAAACACATAGAAAGCATAATGACTCAATATTATGACAAACTGTCTCAGTTTAATCCTGTTACATCAGTCAAATAAACCCTACAAATAGTAAAATTCTAAGACAAATATCTGTTTAAAATGATGGAACCAATTTACATTTCTTCTTTTGTTTGTCAATATCTGTTTGACTTCATACATTTCAATTTTAGTGACTTTTTTAGTTAATTTTATAGTCTGAAGCACATGAAATTTGAATTTTAGCACCTTTTTTTAAATGTAGAGTACATATTTCAGTGGTATGATTCAGTAACCTGAATGTCGTATTTTTCTTGATTTGTGTATCTGTCTGAAAGTAATTACATGGCCTCATATATTTTCCTCTAAACAGAATATAGCTTCCTAATCTCAGTCAACAAGTCAAGTAACTGTTTAGAGAGTTATTTATACTGACCTCTATTTTTTGTAATAGTTGATGCAAAGACAACACAATTTCTGAGTCAGGATAAATATATGTATACAAATTTTCCTGTTATTTAGCCATCATTTATACAGGATTATGCAATCAAGATGTGAGTCAAGTGTAATCCCAAAGCTTGTGGCTTAGGTTTGCATTACAATAAAAGTCAAAGAGCCTGAAAGAGCTGTGGGACACCATTAGTAAGACCGACATATGTGTTGTGGGAGTGTGCAAAGAAAAAGAGGGAAAGGGATGATAGGATATTTGAAAAAAATGGCTCAAAATTTCCCATTTGCTGAAATACATAAATATAAATATCCAAGAAGTTTAATCAACTCCAAGCAAGATGAACTAAGAGACCCACACTGAAACATTCTCAAACTTTCAAAAGTCAAGGAAAAAGACAGTCTTGAGAACATCAAGATAAACGTGATCACATAGAAGTGACCCTTAATAATATAACCATAAGATTTCTTTCTCATCAGAAAGTTTGGAGGCCAGAAGGCAGTGGTTAAGTATTTTCAAGGGTCTAAAAGAAAAAATAAACGAACAAAAACTGTCAAAGAAACCTCTTTCTAGCAAAACTGTCCTCCAAAAGTGAGGGAGATATTAATACATTCCCAGATAAACAGAAACATAGGTAAGAATTACACATTAAGAATTATCTAAGGGAGTTCTCTAGGTTGAAATAAAAGGCCACAAGATAGTAACTCAAAGTCATATGAAGAAACAAATATTTCTATGAAGGTGTATATTATAGGCAAATACAAATGCTATTTTTATTTTAACAGTTTCTAAATCTACATTTTGCCTTCTACACGATTTAAAAGACCAACACATTTAAAAATAGTATTAGTCTAAAACCTAATATTTTTGTAACATTGATTTTAACTCCAAAATGTGTTTTCCACATAATCTCAGAAACTAGAAATAATTTTTCAGCCACGTTTTGGAGCATAAAGTGTATAAAATGTAGTTTTGTGATATCAACACTAAAGGGTACTGATCAACTTGTAAAAAAAAACAGATTTTTATATTAATGAAGTTAAGCTGGTGTGTGAAAGAGAAAGTCGCTCAGTTGTGTCCAACTCTTTGTGACCCCATGGACTATACACTCCACAGAATTCTCCAGGCCAGAATACTGGAGTGGTTAGCCTTTCCCTTCTCCAGGGATCTCCCAACTCAGGGATCAAATCTGGATCTCCCGTATTGCAGGAGGATTCTTTACCAGCTGAGCCACAAGGGAAGCCCAATTATAAGCTGGTATAAATTCACATTATAACCATTGAATATTGAATGTAATCTCCATTGTAACCATAACAAATAAAACTACAGAATTTATGAAAAAAGGAAATTAGAAAGAAATTTAAATATTCTACTACAAAAATCAAATACAAAATAATGCAGTAATTCAGAAAATAAAAAACGAAACAAACTATAAAAATAAAGAACAAAGAGAAAAATGACAAGAGTCAATTCTTTTCAATGATTGTGTTAAATGTAAATATATTTAACTCTTCAATAAAAATAAAGGGACTGGCAGATGAGGGTAAAATGATACAATAAAACTATATGCTGTCTGCTAAACACTCAAACTGGGTCCAGACACAAACAGGTCAAAAGTGAAAGAATAGAGGTATTCCACACCAATAATAGCAAAAAGAGAGAAGAGGTAGCAATACTAATATCAGTCAAAAGAGATTTTAAAAAGGTTTTCAGAAGCAAAGAAATAAATTACCTCTTAACAGAAGGCTCAATAGAGCAAGAAGAATATAACAATTATAGACATTTACTACCTCATAACAGAGCACTGCAATATATGAAGCAAACATTAACAGAATTGAAGAGTGAAATAGTTCTATAGTAACAGTTGTAAACTTCAATAGTACATTTTCAGTAATGGATAGAACAACCAGATAAAAGATAAATAAAGAAATACAGGACTGGAGTAATGTGATAGACCAACTAAATCTAACAGTCATATACAGAACACTGTAAACCAAAACAAAATGCAAATTTCTAAAGTGCAAATAGAATATTTTCCAGGTTGTATCATATGTTAGGCCAAAGATTGTCTCAATTGAGTAAAAGGATAGACACAACAAAAATATCAAGTAAATTCACAATATGGATGAAGCTTGAAGACAATTTGCTAAATGAAATAAGCTAGTCACAAAAAGTACAACACTTCATGGTTCTACTTACCGGAGGTATGTAGAATAGTCAAAGTCATAGAAACAGAAAATAGAATGGTGGCTACCAGGGCCTGTGGGGAAGGGAGAAAAGGGAGCTATGGTTTAATAGGTATAAAGTTACAATTATACAAGATGAAAAGTTCTGGAGATGAATAATGGTAGCATGATAATAGTAACATATTGTGGTTGTATCTGTACCACTGAACTGTACACATAACGGTTAAAATAGTCTACTTCATGCTTGTATATTTTACCACATAAGATTTGAGAAAAACCCAATTGTAACAATGAAATTTTGAAAACTAGAGCTGGTCTTCATCTTTGGTTTGACTATCGTCTGGAATCCATTTTAAATGGGAAAAAAGGAAGTTACTTTTCACTTACTGCCTGGTGAGGTTTCAGTAGTGTGGATGAATGAAGGTGATACAGATTCTAATTATCTATTCATTGCTATACAGCACATGCTGAATGAGGTTAATAAACCCTGTGAGAATTGGTACAGTATAGGAATTGAGAGTGTAGTCACTATAATCTACATAATCTTACTCTGGATCCCATTCCCAATTTATTGAATGATGTTAAACAAGTTAGTTAACTTTCATGTTGTTCTTTTACCTCAAATATAAAATGAGGAGAAATCAGCACAATGTGGAAGACAGAGATCCTAAAATGTACTCATAAAAATAGTGAGAATTTTCTTAGGTTTTATCACATCGAATTCCATATGCATGATGACAGAATTCAAAAAATGATTTTTGTTTCAATTTCAGAAAAAGTTTGTTCATTTTTCAAGAACTGATTCAAGAAGGTATTACCTATTGAACTCTGAAAAGATAACACAAACTTCAGACATTCTTGCCTCCTGTCTACTCCCTTGACTGATGAATCGCCTGCTTTGATGTCCTCCCAATAGATCCTGACACTATCCCCACAATCCTATATGCTACATTTTTCCCTCTTACCCTACATACTGTATGTATGGATGCATGTACATATATACATATATAGCAAAATTAATATGTAACACAATGTCATATATAAACATAGAATTTATAAATATTCATCTATAACATTGGTGTATATATAATATATGAAAGATTTACACATAATACGTTTTTGAAAATATAAACATAAGTTTATGACTCATGATATCAGAATGGGCAAATATTTCTTAAAACACACAAATGCTAACTAACAAAAGGAAGATTGATTAATCCTTTTATACTATAATTAAAACACTGCTAAACAGTGAAAAGATGAGCCACAGGATGGAAGAAGATACTTGAAACATCCAGAAAGTATATGCAACAAAAACAGAAGGATAACCCAAAAGAAAAATAGGGAAATTTTTAACCAGCACTTTAAAAAAGGATATCTAAATGGCTAATAAACATATACAATGGTGTTCAACTTGATTAATCATCACAGCAATGTAAATTAAAATCATAATAGGTTATCTCTATGTTCTCACCTCAAAGGCTCAAAAAAGGAAGCAAGAATATTTGATGACTAGATCTGGTACATTCACTCATGGTATATTCTGACATTTTGCTAATAGAGAAGTGTCCCCTTATATGTGAAGGGATGTGTTCCAAGACCTCCAGTGAATGCTGCAACTGTTGATAGTATCTAACTCTCTATACACTAGGTTTTTATTTTTCCCTATACATACTTATAATTTTAATTTCTAATTAGACACAGTGAGAGATTAGCAATAATAAAATGGAATAATTATATAATATACTAAAATGCAAGTTATAAGAATGTGGTCTCTCACCTTAATCAGTCTCAACTACTGCCATAAATGTGGGAGCAGTTTCTTCATTGGCAGACTTCTCGGTAATTTTATATTTTTCAGTCCAAACTTGTTCCTGAATTTGTGTAACCATCCCTGACTGGCAGAAAATGGCTTGGTGTCAAATTTCAGGGGACCGTTTGCTGAAGTCTTTGTGCCGGCTAAGTGCTTTATGGCACAACAAGTTGCTGTCAATCAGAACACATTTTCTGTTCCTGTCTTCCAGCCACAATTTTAATGTCTTTTTCATCTTAACTGAGCACTTAGAATGCACTGTAGCTGTAACTTTGCAGCCTGTATAAGTGTGAGGTATGACAGCAAAATAACATGGATTTCTTTTCCTCCTTTGCAATATCATAAATAGAAAATCTGTTTTTACTGTAAATCTTAGCAACCTCAGTGTATGATTTTCTTTTCTTTCCTTATTAGGTCAAACACTTTTACATTTTCACTTAAAGGAAGCATTTTGTGGCTTCTTTTTGCCATATCTGAATAGCTAGTATTATAACTCTCACACTTTGGGGCCATTATTAAGCAGAATAAGGAGTATTTGCACACAAACACTGTGATACTGCAACCAATTATCAATCTGACAACCATGAAGGGTAGTAAGTGACTAATGAGTGTTAGTGAGTGTGTACAGCCTGGATAAGCTGGACAATGGGACGATTCATGTCCCTAGGGGAAGGGGCAGGAAGGTGTAAGATTCTATCTCTACACAGAAGTTAACAGTTCAAAATGTATGAGTTGCTAATTTCTACAATTTTCCATTTAATATTTCCAGATCATGGTTGACCACAGGTAACTAAAATCACAGAAAGTGAAACCCTGGAAAAACAACATACATTGTACTGAACACATATGCTCCTTATGAACCACAATTCCATCCTACTGTATAACATATACAAATGCATAGAAGAAGTCATGAGAAGACATCAGTAAGGATGTTCTTTTCAAAATATCTCAAACTAGAAATAATCAAAATAAGTACTCAGAGTGAATGGATGGATACATTGTGGAACTCACAGAAGATAATTCAATATAGTGATAAAAAGGATGAGCCATAAAAAAACACGGAGGGGAAGCATATGTAAACCCATGGTGATATCATGACAATGTATGGCAAAAACAATAAAAAAAAAAAACATGAATGCATTCTAAAATCATGTAGAGTGAAATAAGCCATTCACAAAACAGAACACATTGTATGATTCCATTAATATACATTTCCAAAAAAGACAGTTATTCTAGACTTCGGGAAGGTAGAATAGTGGTCACCCCTGCTGTAATAAAATGAGCTGAGACAAGACATGACCTGAGGGTACTCTTGGATAATGTTCTGTTTCTTTTATCTGCTGCTGGTAACAGATGTTTACTTAATAAAATTTAATTAGATGTTTACTTTCTAAAATTTAATTGGCATACCTTAATAATTATGGTTTTAAAATTAGATAAAAGAATACTCATTTATTTAGCCATGATTCTCTAGAATTTCATAAAACAACTCATAGTCTATAATATTCTTATTCTAAGTAAAAAGTTCAAAAATTGGCTAAGCCTCTTCTAACACCATTTTTCATTACCTACAATCTTAAATTGTTTCTATGCTATGACTTAGCCAAAAAATTCAGAGTAAGCTAAATAAAGGGATATCTGATAGTTGCCAACCACAGAAAACAGCTTCAAATATATGGGCAATAATGTATCTGTAAATGAAGTGATATAAAAGATACAAAATACATGAAATATGTGCAATTCATCATTATAAGACCATTTTGAACTATTGAATATGAAGAGAATTTTTAATTTTTTTTGAACCATGAGGCCTTACTATTGGACCAACAGGAGTAGAAGAAATTACACTATGCCAAATATACAGCATTATACCAAATGCATACAACTTTTTCTTATTCTTGAAATGAACACATAAGGCCATGGAATATAATTCACTTGTAATGTGGGAGTGGCCTTCATAATTCATATATTACATTCACCATGGACCTCTTCTAGTCTGGCTCTGAAAGTAAGTGTCTTCTTTTAGATGAGAAATTAAGTTAGAAACATAAAAGTGGCACAGCAAGAGCTGTGTCATGTGTCTGATTAACTCTGCACACCTTAATGAAGTTAGATGGTCATATTGGCTATGGCTATTGAAGAGTATTATCCATTTTACCATTGGACATATTTCTTTTTATTATAGAGAAATAGACTCTTGACATAATGAGAATAAACTATATTGCCTGATATTCTAACCCATTAAATTTAGCAATTCTCTTTAAAGTAATTGTTTTCAATACATCTAAATATCCAGAGGCCTAAGAGATTCCTCAGATTATATTTTCATTTAGTGGAGTTTCTTTCATGTATTCATTCACTGAAGAAATATTTATCAACCACCTAAAATGTACCAGGTACAATACTAGTTCTGTGAATACAAAAGTGGATAGGATACTATACTTCAGTAATAGAATGTAAAATCATGCCATCTATTAGGGAGAATTATTTTGGTCTCCTCTGTGCATGATCTAGGTAAACCTGAATGGAGAAAATGATTCTTGAGCTGATTCAAATATTTTTCCATCCAGTTTCCCTCAATGGGAATATCTTGTATCAATATACACAATAGACAACCAGAAAACTAACAGATAAAATCCATTCACCTTATTCAAAATTCAGTTTTGCATGCTCTTTGTGAAAATATGTGTGTGTGTGTTCAAGTCTGTGCAACTTTCCCACACATGTAAGTTCATGTGATCATTATAACAGTTAAGACACGAAAGAATTTCATCACAGGGACTCCTCACAATACCCTTTGATAGGCACAGTTATTTCTGTGCTCCGACTCCTCTTCTTCCTAATATCTGGAAACCACTATTTGCCATCTGTTCTCTTTCATTTTGTCATTTCAAAATATGTATGTAAATAGAATTGAACACCATGTAATTATTTGTGATAGGTTTTCTTTTCACACAGCATAATTCTCTGGAGATCCATCCACTGTCTTATATGTATCAGTGTATCAAGAGCTTATTTCTTTTCGTTACTGAGTAGTATTTCATAGCATAAATGTACCACAATTTAACTGTTCACCCACTGAAAGATACTTGGGTAGTTTCCATTTTTTAATGTTACAAATAAAGTTGCTATGAACATTTATGTACAGATATTTGCCTGCATTAAAATTTTCATTTCTCTTGTATAAATGTCCAAAAATGCAATTGTTGAATTACATGGTACATGCATGGATTGTTTCACTAGAAACTGAAAGATATTTTTCAAGAGTGATTGTGCTGTTTTATATTTCTATTAGCAAGTATGTGTTCCAGTTTCTACTATCCTCAGCACTCTTGGTATTATCACTATACATTTTTTCTTGTTTAGGCATTCTGAAAGGTATGTTGAAGTCAGATCAAGTTTCTCCCTTGCTGTGATTGTGTATATCTAACATCCAATAATAGCCAATCTTAATCTCTTGTAATAAATGTATTTCAACCATTTATAGTTAATGATATTTCTGATATGTTTTGATTTGAGTACTTCATTTCTGAAAGTCCATTTTTACCTGTGGCATCATTTTTTTTCTGTCTGAGGACTGTCTTTTAGTGTTTATTCAGAGTAGTTCTGCAGATGACAAATTCTTTTAGTTTGCTTTCATCTGAAGATGTTTTTAATTTACTTTCATTTCAGAAGGATATCTTGATATGAAAAGGAATTATATACTATTAGCCCCTGAAAAATACCTTCTGGTTTCCAGCTAGAGTCATCTGAATCATTATTCTCCCCTGTATAATATATTATTTTCCTCTGAATGCTTAGAAGATTTTTAGCCTCCTATCTTTGGCCTTTTGCAGTTTTATTCTGATGCACTGGACATAATTTTATTAAAACTAACTTCTTTGAGGCACTTGATTACATAAGTTTGCATAGTCTCTGCCTAATTTAGAAAGTTCTCACTATTAGATATTCTTTTTTTTTTTGTCTGAGCCACTTTTTACCTTTCTCCCAAAACAAAGGAAATAAAAGCAAAACTAAATGGGACCCAATTAAACTTAAAGGATTTTGCACAGCAAATGAAATCATTATCAAATAGACAACGGACTGAATGAGAGCAAATATTTGCAAATGATGACCCCAAACAGGCTAATATACAAAATATGCAAACAGCTCTTACAACTCAATGTCAAAAAAAAATAAAAAACTTGATTAGAAAATGGACCAAGGGCTTGAATAGACATTTTTCCAAAGACACACAGATGACCAATAAGCACATAAAAAAGATGCTTAACATTGTTAATCATCAGAAAAATGCAAATTAAAACCTCGATGAGATATCACCTCATACCTGTCATAATGGTTATCATCAAAAAGACAAAAAATAAAAAGTGTTGATGAGGATGCGGAGCAAACAGAACCCTTTATCACTGTTGGTTCAAGTGTAAATTGGTACAGCTACTGTAGAAAAGAACATGGAGATTCTTCAAAAACACTAAAAATAGAACTACCATATGATCCAGTAATCCACTGTTGAGCAAATATGAGAAAAAAGCAAAAACACTAATTCAAAAAGATAAATGCATCCCAGTGTTTATAGCAGTATTATTTACAATAGCCAAAATGTGAAAGCAATTTATGTGTTCATCAGCAAGTGAATGGATAAAAGGGTGATATATACACATATCCATAAATATCCATATGTATATATACACACACATGGATTACTACTACTCAGTCACAAGAGAGAAATTTTGCCACTTCCAACAAAATGGATGACTCTGGATGTTGTTATGCCTAGTGATATGTCACAGAGGTAAAGACAAAAACTGTATGTTATCACATATACAGGAATATGAATAATAAAACAAATGAATGTACATTACAAAGCAGAAACAGACTTATAGGTATGGAGAACAAACTTACGATTACCAGTGGGAGAGAGAAAGACATGAGCTTAAGAGGTACAAACTATTATCCATAAAATGATTAAGCTACAAGGATCTACTATATAATACAGGGAATATAACAATTATTATATAATAGCTTTATTGGAATTCTAGATAGTGATTGTTATTTGATATAGAGCAAAAATACGTTAGAAATAATATCCTAAAGCGACAAATAAGAGAATATAAAACATTTCTGCTCTTTTACTGAATAGATATTTTTGTCAATAATGTTATAAATCAACAATGGAAAGGAAAACACTTTAAGAATTCAAAGCATATCATTTTAAGTTTAAAAAAAAATTAACTTCCATAGCAATATCCTAGCATTTGTATGTATGTGCACCCACATAAGCCACACAACACACAGCCCCTCAAGCAGGTGTATGTGCAAATGAAAAATGACCACATTTGAGAAATTCTTTTCTGGATTTTCTTAGAAGCCACTTTTAGTAGCTCTGGACACCAAGGAATCACTGAAACTCTGGGTAATCATAAAATATGTTTTCATTAGTGGTTGCTCTACCTGCAGAACAGAAATCTCTTAGAATCATTCAGAAATGTCTGTGTGTGTAGAGCATGCAGTCTGAATTCTAAAAGGTTATTTGCCATTATTTATAATTTGTGGAATGGATAGCTAATAATTTCTATAAACTTGATAGTCTTAAGAATAATACTATAGTCTACACTGTATGATGACTTAATGAATATTGGCTGAAAGCCCTGTAAGTGTAATTTCTATTGCTATGAATAGTTCCCAAGAAAATGTCACTGTTTCACATCTGAATCAGCAATAATTCTCACTGAATGGTTTCCTGAAACCATGATAATGTATTATTTATACGTAGGCAACTACAGGTGTCTTAAGAAGGATATGTGTTGAGATAATTAATTGAGAAAGCAGACAGATGTATTTATCCTTGGTACCTTAAAAAGTACAATTTATTACTTATGATACACGTTGGATAGGTCCAAATCTCATCTTTGAGAGGAAAAAAAAAAAAAAAACACAGCAGGAACCTCAGAAACATGCCAGTGGTCAGAGGTCCAATCCCTTTTCTTATTCCCAGTGTCATCTTTTATTTATATATCTCGTGGTGTCAGATCTTTTTGTATCCACTGTGTTGTCAGATAAGAATTATTGATGTAACCTTATCTACTAAATCAAGTTTAGAATATTGACACAGAGACTTCTCACTGCCTGTATACTCCCCAGTAGGAAATACAGCATTACAGCTATCACACAAAGTTGCTCATTATTCAAAGTAAATAGTTCTCTTTACTTTGTAAAAGTAATTTCATCTTTATCAAGCACCTGACTCTCTAAACTAACTGATTCAAATAAAACTGAAAAATGTTCTGAATCTCTGTATGTAGGAGTCACTTAACAAATGGAAATCAATAAATATACATTGAATAGAGTGGACAAGGCTAAATGATATTAATAAGTACAATGGGGATAAAAGTACATTTCATGAAGCTGGCAAAAAGAACATTTCTCTAAGCATGACAATAATGTATATTAAATAATGTTCTACTTTGCACTAATACCAAATAACATAAAACAGATCAGATGATACATAAGCTATAAACACAAAATATACTAGAAATGTGCTATAATTTATAGCATTTTAAAGAGTAAATTAATTCTAAATCTTTCAGTTTTGATTCCTACAAATTTAAAAGTGAGTAAGAACTTTACCAAGACTTCTTCCAGAGCAGTGAGAAATTGTATCATCCAATCTCTCACTTTACTGATTCAATAGTTACACCTCATTATCTAGGGCGACATATGTTTGATCATCCAAATGTGTACAGTTTTGAGAGAAAGGATATCAATAATTATATAAGGACAAGCGGTATTAATAGGGACGGTTCCTGGACTGAGACTTGTGATTATCCCAATAAACCAGATTTATCTTTGGATAACAAGCAAGATGGTCAAGTACTGGCAACAGCTTGAAAAATACAGGGACCATCCATCAATGTACATGAGCTAAATTAGAATGACCACAGAGAATAATTTAAACAGACTTTAAATGTTTAACATTTTGTAAAGATTTGACACCCACTTGTATAGGAAAGGCTGCAAATAACCAAATAAATCTCAGAAATC
Source organism: Antilocapra americana (assembly GCA_007570785.1). Lineage (NCBI taxonomy): Eukaryota > Metazoa > Chordata > Mammalia > Artiodactyla > Antilocapridae > Antilocapra > Antilocapra americana. The sequence continues at coordinate 166,431 of ML664185.1, forward strand.
AAGACTTTTCCTTGCATTTCATGAAAATAAATCTTTTAAAATAAATGAGGAGGACACAGAGGCCTTCACATAATCACAAAATTACAAAGAACAGATGTGGACCATTTTTGGGTAAATGTGCATGCTGGCAAAAAAAAAAAAAAAATATAATAAAACAGCATGCACATAACCAAACCAGATTGGCTTTTCAATGACTCATACCTGTGTCATTACTAAATACAACAAAAATAAAACTGTTCACTTGACTAGGGCTAACCCACTTTATCTACTTTAACTGCAAACTGTGTCATTTGCTTGTGTAATGTATTCTTTTTTGACAACCAAATACAATGAGTTTTTCCTGATCTTCTAAGTACAGAGACAACCCCTGATTTATTTATGTCAGGTCATTATTGATTTGGGCACTAACTGCTCCTCTGGATAAGCCTATTCTTTCTTATACTATAAAATTTCAATTCAGAAACAAGTAATATCACATTTAGTGATCCTTACAAATCTTTTCTGTTTTAAAATAAATTAGGGATTTTACCTTTAAAGTATGTCAGAAGTAAAAGCTAGAGTTGCTAACTAGGCCAACCCTGTTTTCCCCCATTATTTTCCATACCTACCCCCACTCTAGTTCGAACTATCCATAACATACAGTGCAACTGACTATACTCTTGAATATCTTATCTGTTATTTTTCATCATGCCTACTTGAAAAATGGGTCTGGATTTCTAACCATGGTGTTACTTCTTGAAAGTAAATACAGGTACTAACACAGAGTGTGTAGCTGAAATTTGAGGGTGTATTTACATTTGGATGTGTGCCAACAGAAAAGATAATAGTTCAGTGATTTGGTTGGGGGTGGGGGAAAAGTCAAATTGCTTCACTAGTATTTACCTTTTATGGCATCATGATTTTAACATTGCTTTACATTTCACACCATAATAGGGCAAAACATAAAAATATGGAATAATGTGAGGGAATAAAAATTTTAAGACAGAATAGCAATAGGTAGGGCATGAATTGAAATTATGGAGAATTCAAGTCAACCTAAATTAAGTTATATATTGATTCAGAGAGAAAACTACAGATCAGTGGTTCTCAAAATGTGGTTCCCAACCAGCACCTACCAGCATCACTTGGAAATCTGCCTGATTTAAATTCTTGGACCTCAATCTAGATCTACTGACGGAGATTCTGGTGGAGAAACACTGCAAACATTTTTAAAAGCATGCTGGGTGATTCTGATACATGCTAAAATGTTTAAGAATCACTGTTACAGTTATGGAGTTCCCATTAAAAATACTTGGGAGAAAAACGTTTTACTAACATATATAAAGATGTAGAATATGAAAATCAAAATGAAAAACATATTAACCAACAAAACCAAACCAAAACAAATTATGTAATACAAAGAACAGAGTAAGGATTGTCAGAGGAGAAAGGGTAATGTGAGTGAAGGAGATCAGTTGTATGGTGACAGTTGAAAAGTACATTTTTGGTGGTGGGGTGACTGGAGAGTGCAGAAGTAGAAATATGATGTTGTGCACATGAAATTTATATAATGTTATAAGTCAATATTATCTCAACAAAAATGTTTTAAAAGTTTTAAAAATATTTCACTTACTGAGTTTTTAAAATATCTCAGGAGAATATGTAGGTAAAGTTGGCAAAAAGGAAAAAAATAAATTTGTATTTGCTTAAAATTTTAAGAAAATCTAAAATAACATCCCTAAATAGAAAGTTGCATTATTTAACGTCAAAGACCTCAGGCAACCTGTCAGGAAAAATAGTATCTTTGGCGAAAAGATGATAATTAAACCAATCCTTAAAAATCATTGCAGTTAAATAAGCTCATAATAATCTCATTTTCTCCTTATAGAATCATGAGAAATATATAGGGCCCATATTCTTTTTTTTTAATATCAATTCATTTATTTTCATTGGAGGCTAATTACTTTACAACATATTCTTAATCTTTTATAGAGATATACATGGATTCATCTCAGATTATACAACTCTTAAATGACAGAGCTCACAAAATACACATTTCTCATTTCAATTAAAATAATCTGCCTCTCCCTGCTACTCTGACCCCAACCTTAATGGCAGGCATCAACTCAAGAATTTCAGCTTCTGAGTATGTGAAATAAGGGAAATTATGTCTGCCAGTGTAGAGTGTTAAACATAGAAAACATTGATCTACCAAAATGAGAAATTAATAAAACAATTTCATGTACAATTACATCACAAAAGAATAAAATATCTAGGAAAAAGTTCAACCAAGGAGGTAAAAGACCTGTACTCTGAAAATTATAAGATGTTAATGAAAGAAATTTAAGACAACACAAATATAAAGATATCTTGTGTCCATGGACTAGAAGAATTAATATTGTTAAAAATATCCCTACTATACAAAGCAGTGTATAGATTCAATTCAATCCCTCTCAAAGTACCAAAGAAAATTTTCACAGAACTAGAACAAAGAATTTTAAAATTTATATGGAACCATAAAAGACCCAAAATTATCAAAGCAATGTTGAGAAAGAAGAAAGCTAGAGGTACCAGGCTCCCTGGTTTCAAACTGTACTATAAAGCCAGAGTAATGAAAACAATATGGTATTGGTACAAAAGCAAACACAAAGATCAATAGAACAGAAGAATGAGGCTGGAAACAAATCCATGTTTTCACACTCAGTTAATCTATGATAAAGTAAATAACAATAAGAAAAAGACTGCCTTTTCAATAAACCATGTAGAAAAACTGGACAGCTACATGCAAAAAAAAATATTTGAAACTGGACCACTTTCTTATACCATATACAAAAAACTTCAAAATAGAACAAAGGCTTAAATGTAACAACTGTAACCATAAAATTCTTAGAAGAAAACATAGGCAGTAAACTCTTTGACATTGGTCTTGGTAATATTTTTTGGTTCCTTTTTCTCAGGCAAAAGCAACAAAAGCTAAAATAAACCAGTAAGACTACATCAAATGAAAAACTTTTCTGCAGCAAAGGAAAACATCAAGAAAATGAAAAGGCATCATACTGAATGAGAGAATATAATTGTAAATTATATATCCAATTAGGTATTAATATCCAAAACATATAAACAGCTCATACAACTCAATAGTAAAAGAATAATCTTATTAAAAAAAAATAGGCAAATAGCCTGAATAGATAGTTTTCCAAGCAAAATGCACTGGTGGTCAATACGTATGTAAAAACATGGTAGACATAACTATTTGGAGAATGCAAGTCAAAATCACAATGAGATATCACCACATGCCTATCAGAAATACTATCATCAAAAATATAACAATCAACAAATGTTGGTGAGGATGTGAAGCAAAGGGAATCCTCTTGTACTGTTGATAGAAATGTACATCGGTACTGCTACTATGGAAGTACTTCAAAGAACTAACAGGAGAATCCTCTATAATTTGCCAGTTTCACTTCTAAATATTTAGCTGAAGGACTCAAAAACATTAATTTATAATGATACATGTACACACCCTTTTTCAGTGCAGCATTGTTTGTAGTAGCCAAGGTGTGAGAGCAACCTAAGTGTCCATCAACGTATGAATGAAAAAAGAAATGATGTATATATACAATGAAATATTGCTTGGTCATTAAAGAAAAAAGAAGGAAATCTTGCCATTTGTGACATAGATGGACCTAGAAGGTATTTTGCTAAACTGAAATAAGTCAGACAGAAAAAGACAGATATTATATAGTTTAACTTACACTGGAATTTAAAAACAACAAAATAAATGAGAAAACAAAACAGAAATAGACTCATATATAAAGAGGGGAAGGAATGTGCAGTGAGAAATTGAGTGAAATAGGTGAGGAGTATTAAGAGGTACAAAATTTCATTTATAAAATAACTTACAGATTTATATTATGTAGCATGAGGTCAACACTACTATGATAACTATGTATGGTGACTGATGGTTACTAGATTTATTGTGGTGATCATTTCATAATGTATTTAAATGTTGAACCACTATGTTATTCACCTGAAATGAAAATAATATTGTACATCAACTACACTTCAATAATTAAAAAAAACACTGCTTGAAATTGCAACTAGAAATGAATCAACTGACTTTTCAACTAGGAAAACAAAATTTAACAGAGCAAAGATATTTAGTAAATATAGTTTTATTACCTTTCTACTTGTGATATATATATATACAGTCAACTGAAGATTTACAAGAATGTATAAGAATGGTCAGGAACCAGACTCTTAAAGGGCCCTTACTAGAATGTTGGGTAGAGTGATTCTTCTTGATATGCAACCCTAGTCGCTGACTACTTAAGTTCAAAACTTTCCTTATTTACGTTAATAATCAAAATATAAAAACAAACATAAATCTTCCCCTCATACTTCCAAACATTCTCTAGAGAGAATGAACTTACCACAGTAACCAACAACACCAATACTCACAGAAATGTGAACATGACTGACTTGGAAAGAAGGAAACAATCCATACACAATGTGTTCTTCAGTCATCAAAATCTCTTTAAAAATGCTATATTATTACATTACACTCCTATTCATATATCTATTTGCGATGGTGCCTCAGAATGTTAAGAAACTGCCTGCAATGCAGGAGTCTCGGATTCGATCCCTGGGTCAGCAAGATGCCCTGGAGAAGGAAATGCAACCCACTCCAGTGTTTTTGCCTGGAGAACTCCAAGGACAGAGGAGCCTGGTGGGCTACATACAATCCATGGGGTCTCAAAGAGTAGATATGACTGAGCAACCAACACACACACACATTGTTATTAGAATAGCCCTCTTGCCTTCAAAGTTTCAAAATTCTCAAATTGCTTTCTTCTCCTACAGAACACTTCATATACTTTCCCTTCCTGGCAGTTAATAAACATGAAAAACATGCAATTCTCCATTCAAGAGTTTTGAAATGCTATGCATGTTTAATTAAGAGAAATGTTTTAAGAATAGTTTATCTATATATTATTAGTTTAGATACACAGTATTTATTAACAGCATTTATAAAGGGCAATGTAAATAAAGTTGCAACAACCAGAGAGAGGGCTACAACTCTACAAGGAGGAGTTTTTGTGAATTCGCCAAATGGGAGGTTCTCTTGGTTAACAGAGATGGAAGCAAGCCTACAGGACATTTGTATCAAGACCCAAATGATTGTTTTGAGAATTCCAAAAAGTAAAACATTACTTTGTGCTTCCAGAGAAGAAAGTCCCAAACCTGAGAGGTGATGAGCTGGACTTCTGGTGATTTGTATAGACAGAAAGATCATTCCAGACAAGAGTCACACTTTTCAAAGAAGAATGCCTTGGCTTCTTTGACAGCAATAGGATTAATTAGTTAGCTGGAACAGGGTCTTTATATAGGGGAAAATATATATCAAGGAGTCCTGTACTAGAATGAGGACATAATGATTCCTTCCATAAAAACATATGTATATATGTAGCAATATGGACTGAAAACAGAAGCATACACTGTTTTTATTTGTACTTATGTAAAAGAAAGCTGAGGGTTACCACATCTACAACTCATTAAAATACAAAAACTAAATACCTGGTGTTCAGGAAAATAAGAATCCAAAAATAAAGAATCACATGCAGTACCATGTTGGTGAGAGATCAGAGAGGATTTTAGATTTATAGCATAGAATGATTATTCAGGTGACAAATAAGATAAGGAACCCCAGATTCAAATCAACATGGATTTTATATAAAGTGTGTAATTAAATATAGTACTCATTTGTATATGAAAGAATAAAAAGATTGCATTCAGCCACTATTATAAATACAAAAATGAATGAAGTGACTCCAATATTTTTATTTCAAACATTATTTTTGAGATATTTGAGATTGTCATTGTCAGTGATTACAAGGAGTGAGGCCAGTACATGGCACATAACTGCCTTTCCATATGTGCATGTAAGTTTAATGAACAAAAATAAATAAAGTTATAACTAAACTGATCAACAGAATCTGCCTGTCAAAATAGGAGATGCAAGTTTCATCACTGGTTCTAGGAGATCCCCTGGAGAATGAAATGTCAACCAGTATTATTGTCTAGAAAACCCCATGGACAGAGGAGCCTGGTTGGCTACAGTCCACACGATTGCAAAGAGTCAGATATGACTTAGTGACTAAAATAACAAATCTGATGGATAATATAAAAATATCATAGAAGGGGAATTCTATTAAATATGGTTTTATTAAATTCTGTAAAAATAGTTTTACTAAAATATAATTTTACTATCATTTACTGTGATAAACCATGTTAAATTTTATAAGAAACATCAATTTCAATTACTAGGAAATTATCTTTCATTTTTTCATCCATGACTTGTTACATCTTTTTTCTTTTTTTACAAAGCATCACCACATATAAATTGTGACAGTTATGTAGAGGTCATGTGAAGAAAACAAATGACTCCTCTTGGTATTTACTTTGGTGGCAATGCCAACTTTGAGTTTGCCACTAGATGTAAGAACAAGAGCTTTTGATTTTCCTTTGTCAAAAGCATTGACTACTGCTTTTGCAGTGAGCATGCTCGAAAGGTGACAAATCTCATTAAGAATGAATAAAAAAATAGATGGAATGGAAGTAATAGTTCAACTGATTTTTAAGTGAGGTATTTCATGGCCAAAGTTAGTCAAAATTAGTGACTTTTGTTATACAGGAAAATCTTGAATCATGATTTCTTAGCAATAGTAAGATAACTCACCACTGAGTCCACTTTAAATCATGAAAAAGTGAAAAATGTTAGTTGGTCAGTCTGACTCTTTGCAAGCCATGAATTATGTAGCCCACCAGGCTCCTCTTGTCCATGAGACTTTTCAGGTAAGAATACTAGAGTGGGTTGCCAGTCCCTTCTCCAGTGGATCTTTCTACCCCAGGGATCAAACCTGGGTCTCCTGCATTGCGGGCAGATTCTTTACCATCTGAACCACAAGGGAAGCTCAGCTTTCAATCATTGTTTAGTTAACTCTGGTTTAACTCACATTTGTCTGAAATTTTAAACTACATGACAAAGCCTTTTGTCAACATAGTACAACCTAAACATGGGAAACTGTTGTCAAAACATCTAACATCTTTCTTCTGTTGCAAACTTTTAATCCAAAAGGGTGAGTATGTTCTCTATGTCTCCTCTCTGAGTATCCAAATCAAAGTTATCACACTTTCTTCCCCAAATTGCTTGCATTTTGTGTTTGAGTACCTACACTTGCTTTCCCACCACAGCCAGACTAAAAAGGACAATGCTCTTTGTTAGATCCTCCAACCCCTTGTAATACTACTTCACTTAATCAGCATGGTGATTTTTTTCTTCCCACCTATCTAACACATTTGGCTTTAGAATTCCCTCTTGGAAATTACAGGAAAATTAGTGGAATAGAAATTTAACCAACATCTGTAAAACAGGATTAGAAACATTCTTTTTTTTTTTTTTTTTACTACAGTACTCGATATTGACACTTAGAAAAATATGTAACACTCAATATACACATGGAAATAATAAAAAAAAATAAAAGAGAATCTTACAGTAATTTATCTGTGCTAAGTTACTTCCACTAGACCATTTGGGTATGACTTATATCAAATCCCTTATGATTATACAGTGGAAGTGAGAAATAGATTTAAGGGACTAGATCTGATAGAGTGCCTGATGAACTATGGATGGAGGTTTGTGACACTGTACAGGAGACAGGGATCAAGACCATTCCCATGAAGAAGAAATGCAGAAAAGCAAAATGGCTATCTGAGGAGGCATTACAAACAGTTGTGAAAAGACGACAAGCAAAAAGCAAAGGAGAAAGGAAAGATATGCCCATTTCAATGCAGAATTCCAAAGAATAGCAAGGAGAGATAAGAAAGCCTTCCTCAGTGATCAGTGCAAAGAAACAGAGGAAAACAACAGAAAGGAGAGACTAGAGATCTCTTCAAGAAAATTAAAGATACCAAGGGAAGATTTCATGCAAAGATGGACTCAATAAAGGAAAAAAATGGTAGGGGCCTAACAAACGCAGAACATATTAAGAGGTGGCAAGAATACACAGAAGAACTGTAAAAAAAAAAAAAAAAAAAAGATCTTCACAACCCAGACAGTCATGATGGTGTGATCACTCACCTAGAGCCAGACATGCTGGGATGTGAAATCAAGTGGGCCTTAGGAAGCATCACTACAAACAAAGCTAGTGGAGGTGATGGAATTCCAGTTGAGCTACTTCAAATCCTAAAAGATGATGCTGTGAAAGTGCTGCACTCATATGACAGCATATTGGGAAAATTCAGCTTTGGCCATGGGACTGGTAAAGGTCAGCTTTCATTCCAATCCCAAAGAAATGCAATGCCAAAGAATGCTCAAACTACCACACAATTGCACTCATCTCACATGCTAGTAAAGTAATGCTCAAAAGTCTCCAATCCAGGCTTCAACAAAACATGAACCGTGAACTTCCAGATGTTTAAGCTGGATTTAGAAAAGGCAGAGGAACCAGAGATCAAATTGTCAACATCCACTGGATCATCAAAAAGGCAAGAGAGTTCCAGAAAAACACCTATTTCTTCTCTATTGATTGGCAAAGGCTTTGACTATGTAGATCACAACAAGCTGTGGAAAATTCTTCAAGAGATGGGAATGCCAAACCACCTGACTTACCTCTTGAGAAATCTGTATACAGGTCTGGAAGCACCAGCTAGAACGGGACATGGATCAACAGACTGGTTTCAAATTGGGAAAGGAGTATGTCAAGGCTGAATATTGCCACCCTGCTTATTTAACTTATATGCAGAGTATATCATGAGAAATGCTGGGCTGGAGGAGGCACAATCTGGTATCAAGATTGCCAGAAGTATCAATAACCTCAGATATGCAGAGAACACCACCTTATAGCAGAAAGTGAAGAAGAACTAAAAAGCCTCTTGATGAAAATGAAAAAGGAGAGTGAAAAAGTTGGTTTAAAGCTCAACATTCAGAAAACAAAGATCATGGCCTCTGGTCACATCACTTCATGGCAAATAGATAGGGAAACAGTAGAAACAGTGGCTGACTATTTTGGGGGGCTCCAAAATTACTGCAGATGGTGACTGTAGCCATGAAATTAAAAGACACTTACTCCTTGGATGGAAAGTTATAATCAACCTAGGCAGCATATTAAAAGGCAGAGACATTGCTTTGCCAACAAAGGCCCATCTAGTTAAGGCCATGGCTTTTCCACTAGTCATGTATGGATGTGAGAGTTGGACTATCAAGAGAGCTGACTGCTGAAGAATTGATGCTTTTGAACTATGGTGTTGGAGGAGACTCTTTAGAGTACCTTAGACTGCAAGGAAATCCAACTAGTCCATCTTAAAGGAGATAAGTCTTGAGTGTTCATTGGAAGGACTGATGCTGAAGCTAAAACTCCAATACTTTGGTCACCTGATGCAAAGAGCTGACTCATTTGAAAAGACCCTGATGCAGGGAAAGGTTGAAGGCAGGAAGAGAAGGGGAAGACAAGAGATGAGATGGTTGGGATGACATCACTGACTCAATGGACATGGGTTTGGGTAAACTCCAGGAGTTGGTGATGGACAGTGAGGCCTAGCCTGCTGAAGTCCATGTAGTCTCAAAGAGTCAGACACAATTGAGCGACTGAACTGAACTGAACTGAACTCCTGCATTGCAGGCAGATACTTTACTGCTAAGCCACCAGGGAAGCCCCACATTAGAAGACAGTTATTTCTTAATACTTGGAATTTTCATATTTTATTTTCACCTGTATGCTTAATCAAGATTAAATCTGATATTGTGTAAAATTCTTCAGACAAGTTTAGACATAAAAATCTTTTACTTATTATTTTTATAGATGAATCCAGTTATTTAATCTAGGAAAATTACAGATATATTATCCCTTAAGATTTGTATTACTTTAAGCTATGATACTACAAGAAAATTAGAACTCAAAAGAATTCTTGCCCATGGTTTCTTAGGTTTCATCACAAAGAGGCACTATTTATGGAAGAAGCTTCTCTTTAGCTTTTATTTAAGCTCATTCTCTGTCCTTGGTTTAAAAAAAAGTTTTCTTTCTGCAAGGGATAGAAATGTTACATTCTGACTTATAGTATGTGAATCATGCTCTGTTTTTGTTTGCCACAGATTCTCCCAGTTATAGCTTTGATTATTAGAGAAGAAGATAGTCCATATTCTTGTATGACCTTTTAGTAGTGAGCATTTTAATCTTATTGACTTTTCTTAACTATTCTATAGACTAATGATTACAAACTAAGTCAAAACAAAGATTTTAATTTTGTTCTTGGGGAGGCAATATCTTCATTAATGAATTCTTTAAATAAAATGTGAAACAACACTGAAAAATCAAGGCCCCATTTAAAGTGGATTAAATATTTCAAATATGTTAATAATAAAAAAAATAGTAGCTTCTGAGTAGTAAGCAGGGCAAAATGTAGCATTAATACTTTAATAGAATATAAATAATAAAATCATCAAAGCAACAAAGTTAAATATTTGGTTCTTAGCCTAAAATTATGCTTCTATTTCTTAAACAAAGTAAGTATTCAGTCGTATTTTAAAACAACAATTTTTTTTCAATGGTAAGCAAAGTATTTAAATGCTTAAATCCTGAGGAAGCACTGGTATGAATATTTGGTTAATGTGTGAGCAGTTGTGTCAGAGCTTTAAAGTGATTCTTGGCTCTTAACACTGTAGTAATCTTTCCTTCTTAAAAGACAAAATATAGGTTGGATGTAGTATCACCAAGAGAGCACAGTACCCCAGACTTGGGATGGCACATTCCCAAGGCAAATTTTACTTGTTATAACAGAGGGAAATTTTTATTATTTACAACCATTTTATCTTTCTGTACATCATAAAGATGTTATTTTCTACATTGTATTGCCTCTATATAAGAATAGAGAAGGTCTTTCAAATTCTGCCTTATTAAGATAAATCATTCATTAATCTGTAACATAGAAAAGATAACAGGTTTCCCTGATGTTTATCTTTAAAACAAGGGTCATTTTGGTTTGTATAAATTTTCCTATGCAAAATATTAGTAGATTTATATTGCTGTATGTTTCAAGATTTCCATAAAAACAATTGTATAGAACTAGGTATTATCTTTACATGAGCTCTTCTTGGTCAGTACAACTTGGTATACAACATACCAACCATTTTTTACTACAATTAACAAGTAAGATTTATTTCACATGTACTCTGAGCTACTATTATATAACCTACTATGCTACTAGCTATGATTCAATGTACTTGGATTTTAAAACACATAAGTAATTACAAATGAAGGGAGAATGTATTACATAAAGTGTAATACACAAAGTGCCCTGGGAATTTAAAAGAAAGATCTCTGTTGGAAATTATACATTTGAACAAATACTTCACTTAGCAAAATAGTTAAAGGGACATGCTCAACCTTCCATGGATTAATTTTTCCCTATTTTTGATAAAGACTGAAATACAACTATCAAGATGGGACTTGATTTACAACAATAAGGTCTAACACATATGTACCTTTCATATATACTTTATGTAGCTAATAATTTTAAGTTAATATAAAAGCCCTCCAAACCTAATCATCTCTTCACTAGCAAAAGATTACACATTTTTTTTCATTTACCATCTTTTAGGATTTTGTTAACAGATACTGACATTATGACAACATCATTGCCTTATGAAGTATATTTATACATTCTATTATGTTAAAGTAGAAACTTTTACTTAGGGAAAACCAATAATATTAATGATCATGATAATTAACAACTAAACTAGGATATCCTAAAAATCAGTACAACAAAAATTATGAATACTTCAAAAAAGGAACTGAAGAAAATATATAACTATTGTTTCCAAGAAAATTAAACTTATAACCAATTAAACAATTTTCGACAGCATTTTCAGTAAACAAGTACATGTATCAGTAAAAGAATTACATTTCATAGACTTGATCAAATGAGGCATGAACACATATTAAATGTTTAACTTGTGTAAACTGATCTTATGTCTATCTATTGTCCATCTGTTATCTACTTATCTGCCTCAGGTTTGGGTCATAATTTCTTACAAAGAGAATCAAAAGCATAGTATTTACTGAGGACTTTGTAATCCACCCTTCCAAGCACCCTCCCAAGTATGACTTATGATGATACTTTTAAGATCATTTTCTTATTAAATGCAATACTGCACATTATGAGACTTTTGTAGCTGTGTTATGGATGATGTTTTTTCCTAAATTCATCCTTCTTAGATGGATTGATCTTGAACTGAACCCTTGATGTCATTCTTACTGTTTTCTAAACCTTCTTATATTTAGTTTCCCTTTCCTGTCACTTGATTTGTTTCTGGGCAAAATATGCATTAAATACAATGTATTGACTGTAATAATAAAAATGTGCCCTCTCACATTCCTCTAGCTTTCTTAAGCCTTTCAGGATATTTATTCCAATAACAGGTGCATCATCTCATTCATAAAACTGCATTGTATTTAGTCCTAGCCTAGTAACATGAGCAGTGAACTATGGAGGCTGTAATTCCCTAGTGAATTATTCACTGCTCAGAGCAGCTGGAAGTCTTAAGCACAAGAGAATTAGTCCGCAGCCCCTGTCTCTTTCTCTATTTTTCTCTCTTTCTCTGGTCAATCTCAATCTGTCTCAATCTGTTCTAAAATGTGTACTGAAAGAGAAAAAAAGAAATCAATTGCTAATCTCTCCTTCACTGCAATCAAAAATTACTTATTTTCTTACTGATCTAACCAGTTGTTTTCACATTCTGAAAAGACAGTCACTTGGACCTGGTTTTAAAAGCCAAATTTTAATGAACAGTGTTCCAGGAACATTTATGAGGAAGTAGGGAGAATATCTATTAATGGGTTTTATCAGGGAAACAAATTTCCATTTGCGGATTGGAATTTTTTTGGTCTCTCACATCAAGCACCTATCTTTCCTCTATAGATGCAACTATCAATAATCATTTCCCTTGGTACCCTCACTGTCTAAGCACTTTGTAAGCACAAATGCTTTCTAAAATGTGATTCTCCTGACGTCCCCTTGTCAATGTATTAATAATCCAGAAGACTAGAACCAAAGAAAATAAATTATTTCAAAGGTGAAAAAGAAAAAAAAAGTGAAGAAAAACGTGAATATATATGTGAATGTATTTAGGAAAAACCATGCATATTGATTTAATTTGGTAAATAATACATAGGTAGTTATTTCATATTTTATAAACTCCTGTAAAACAGTAAGATTTTTAGTGCATAGTATATTGTGCTTAAATGTCAATTCATTTAATCCTTTCAAAAACACTAGTTGCTATATGAGCAAATAGAGACAGAAATAATTTGTCTAATCCTGTACAGCTAAATATTAGAGCTAATATTCAAATTTAGGCAGTCTGGCTTCAGAATCTTACCTCAATGTTTTGTCTTCATGTGCATAGCTCTTTACTGCTTAAAATCAAGGTATGTGGCTTCCTGAAAAGCTAGTTTACATATGTAAAGAGCTTCAAGGTACATCAGCACTACCTCAAGTTTAGTATATAAAAAAAATGGGAACATGACATGAAAAAACATAGCCATAATTTTGTCTCCTTTGTTGGTGACCATAAAATTTCCCAAATTGTTTCTACCAGAGACGTTAGTCATTCTAGAAACACTGAAGATAGTAGACAACAAAGTAAAATAAAGCAATAATTATCTAAAAATAAAGTGGAAGAAGTGACAGATTTTATTTTCCTAGGCTCCAAAATCACTGTGGATAGTGACTGCAGCCACGAAATTCAAAGATACTTGCCCCTTGGAAGAAAAGCTATGACAAACTTAGACAGTGTGTTAAAAAGCAGAGACATTAGTTTGCTGACAAAGGTCCACATAGTAAAAGCTATGTTTTTTTTTTTCCAGTCATCATGTATAATGATGTTGGACTGATGATTTCAAACGATAGTGCTAGAGAAGACTCGAGAGTTTCTTAGACTGCAAGGAGATCAAAACAGTCAATCCTAAAGGAAATCAACCCTGAATATTCATTAGAAGGCCTGATGATGAAGCTTTAGCTCTAATACTTTGGCCACATGATTTGAAGGGCCAATTCATTGAAAAACACTGTGATGCTGAGAAAGATTGAAGGCAACAGAAGTGGCCAGCAGAATAAGAGAGGGTTAGGTAGTAACACTGGCTCAATGTACATAAATTTGAGCAAATTCCAGGAGATAGCAGAGGACAGAGGCGTCTAGCATGCTGCAATCCACATGGTCACAAAAAGTCAGACACGACTTAGTGACTGAACAACAACAATTTCAGAATAAAGCACTATAAATGTAGGCCAAGAAACCAATGCAAGTCAGGAACTTACTGTCAGAAGAGAAGGATTAAAGTGAGACAATCAGCCCAGAGCAAACTTAGAGAAAAAAATGACTATATCAGAGCTTATTTTACATGAGAAAAATAGATGCAAGTCTATTACTCTAAATTTTTAAACTTATGAAATGATAGGTATGGTATGGAGGCAGGAAGAATTATAGAAAAAATATTTGGTGCCACAGCTCTGCAAAGAACATTCAGTGGCTAATAATAGGTAAAACACTAAAAATCCTTAAGGGGAAAATTAAGAAATATGTGAGCAAATCGGTTTTAGGATACTGTTTGAAGACTAAGAATTATCTGATACTACAAACTAGATGATTAATGATAGAAGAGGTACATATGAGTATTTTCTGTGGGTCTCTCCAGCTTCGGTACATCTTGTGAACAAAGGCAGTGAAAGCTAATGTTTTGAACTTCCTTTCAAGAATGTTGGCATTGAAAACAGTTTCGGAGAGGAGATAGTACTGCCCTTGGCTTGAAAAACCAAAAAAGAAAGGAACCTTCTCTTCTACAGCCACTTGCCACAAATGAGCTTGTCCTCTGCCCACCGGTTCCCTCCCAGTACTTCTCTTGTTAGTTCACTGGGGCAAAACAGTCTGCAAATTTCAAAGAAAGCTTTTTCTTAAAAAGGAGACAGTGCTAGGGAAGTAGAAGTAGAGGTTAGAGATAAAGGAGAAACTTGATTATGAAGTGTATAGTTTGGATTCCTTTATTCAGCTGTAGCTATATTCATCCTACCCTTGAAAACTTAGATAGGGAAGCTAAGAAATTCTATTTTTTGAGTCTGAGTCATTTTCAATCATGGCTATACAAAACAATTCCTAATTGTATTAGTCACAAACTGGTCTGGTAAGTCAGCACTGTGATATCTCTCTTATTTATTTTTTTCTATTGTTCTGAACTCCTCTACATGGTAGACAGAATAAAGCTTGCCCAAAATACCCACATCCTAACTCCTGGAACCTACAAATGTGTTCTATGAAGCAAGAGAATTAAGGGCTGCTTATCAGCTGACCTTAAAATAGCCAGATTGCTGGTGGTGGGCCCAAAGTAATTGGAGGAACCATCAACAGTTTAAGAGTGGGTCAGAGAAGATATCAGAGTATTACATTGTGAGAAGGACTTGCTGGCTTTGAAGATGAAGGAAGGAATTCCTATAAGGTAAGGATAGGGATACTCAGCTAGTCTCTCCAGAAAGGTACAGAGCCCCACTGACATTTTGATTTTAGCCCAATGGGACTCATACTGTATTCTTTTCTATAGAATTGTGAAATAATAAATCTAATTTTAAGCTGATAAGTTTCTGGAAATTTGTAGAAAACTACTACACCTACCTAAATTCAGTCTTAGTGGCCATGAATCTCTTTGAAGGCGCTTCATTTTAGCACTCTTAATAACATTTGTTTAATGAGAGTTTTCATGGCACAATGACTTAGGTCTGTTTCAGAGGAAAAGATGAGCTCCTTTGCAGCTGTTAATATTTTGGGTTCTGAAGTAGCTAATTAAATTTTGTTATCTCAATGATGCTTATAGAGACATTAATTATGATATCCATCTCTGGTTGGTCTGAACAATTTCTTATCCTTTGTAAACACATCTGATAGCCTGAGGGGAACTAGAGCCCATACTATACCTTCCAAAGCTCTAGAATATTTGCCTCTTATACCTGGAGAAAACAATTATTTGCCAATTATTTATGTTGACAGAGAACTGTAGACTGAATATGCCTGAGTTACCACACAAAAGCACATAACAAAATGTGTTTTCAGGTTTTAACCACATGTGTGTGTTTGCTAAATTGCTTTATCCTCTGAGTCAACAGGGAAGCCTCAAACAGAAACACTCCTAATTTGTGGCTGGAAAGAAATCTTAAATACCAACATTCTAATGGAGAAATGAAATATCATTAACACTAATGATGTTACTGACTCGGCTCAATTTTTTGTGAAAGCAAAGTCACTTAAGTCTTGTCTGACTCTTTGCAACACGGTGGACTGTAGCCTACCAGGCTCCTCCATCTATGGGGTTGCTATTTCCTTCCCCAGGAGATCTTCCCGACCCAGGGGTTGAACTCTGGTCTCCCGCATTGCAAGAAGACACTTTACCCTCTCAGCCACCAGGTAAGCAACTCTTCCCCCTTTTACTCCTTGATCATCTCTTTTCTGTTTATCTAATTGACCATAATACCTAAGAGAATATTATTCCATTTTTAAGAGTAAAAATATTTGTGATATTATGTTAAAAGATAAGTGGAATTAAGATTGGGGCAGAGAAGATTTTGAAATTCCCTATTAAGTTGGTAATTCAGTACACCAGCTGTGGATCAAAGACATTTGTAAAGATACACATTCACAGACTTTATAAACAACTATCTTAAATCTTGAGTAAAAATAGTCTTTACTGAAAAATTCTGCAGTACTTTCTATTTATGATAAAGTTCAAGTGAGTCAAATAATTTAATGATTGGGAAATTTCTATACATTTAAGTAAAGCAAATATATGTTTAGTCAATTCAGCATCAAATATATAAAATAAAGGTACTTGAGAAACGTTATACATTATAATCTTGAGAGACATTTTTTGTAGTATTGACCTTTCTTAAACCCAAAGTGCCTTATTTTGTTAAAGATAATTATTTTCAACTCAAATATATAAAGTTTAAAGTTTGACAACTATGTAACAGTTTAAATTAAAAATGAATTTCTTGAGTTATAGTGTCTACTAGTTATTTCCCTTTAGGTCTAAAGTCATAAGCCTTAAAAATCCTTGAGATTATTTTACTGGCAGCTCATAATAAATATTTTATTTCCAATTTGTTGTCAGAGAATGAAGGTGTTGATATCCTAATTAGATTATAAATCCAGGATAACTGAAATGATATATTTAACCATTCAACAGAACAAGGAGCATTGATGAAAAATGTTACTAGCTTCTTGGCAAAGAACTAGATCCTATACTTTAGAAGGAGTTACTTCAACCTCTATGCTAAGGGAACTATGGATGTTCTATTTCATTTTGTCTTTGAAGAGTTTTCACTGATTAACTGGAGCTGAGATAGCCCATTATTCACAAATCCAGTCTATTGCTAATTCTTGTGCAAATCAGTTCTCAGAAAGATGATTTTTTTATTATCTTAGCACCCATATATATGGCAAAGGTACTTTGGCTTGTGAAGAATGAATATAGCCTCTATTCTGGTAAGACTTTTTAAAAAGATGAAAATCAGCATCATCCTTACAGGAAATAATTCCTAATATTCTCTGTCCTATTTGAAGAACAGTTACAAATCATTTTAAAGCCATGGCTCCCAGTGGTTAATTCTTGCAGTGTCCTAGGCTTTTCACCTTACAGGGTTTGAAAAATCAATGAGGTAATTTTCAGAATAAAAAATATGCGCACCTTGAACTTGAGAAAGAGCAAATGACACCGTCACACACTGATATTTAACATTTGGTAGCACTTTGCATGGTGGTTAAAAAAAAAAGGAGAAAGAGAGAGATGGGAAATTGATATTTACATAGACAATACTTAAGCAGATCAATATAGGCTAAATTCTTTGATCTTAGTTCAATAATAATTTTAGTAAACTTCTAGAAATACTAGAGACTGGCATCCACATAACATACTAAGAAAGTTTAAGAAATAGAAAGGAAAGATCATTTATTATAGATGCAGATAATCTTTTTATTGTCCATTATTAAAGTCATTTAACCTGAATCTTGCCATCTGAAAAATGAGGCTAATGATGTTTACCTTATAGGATTCTTTTGAAAAGTTTATGAAGTCATAGATTTTGAGTGTCAAGCCTATAGAGTTTGCTGTTATGGGGAAAGAACCAATGGAATTAGAAGTCAGAACACCCAGATTCCAATTTTAGTTCAGTGACACCTCACTGCATGATTTGTTTATGAGATGTAAATACTTAGCATGTAATTAATTATATCTGAAAAAAGGAAATTATATCTATTCCACTTTTCCATGGCTCTATTTTCAAATCAGGTAAGATAGATCTTTATAAATTGGAAAAGACTATTTTTATGAAAATACTAATCATGGCAGAAAAGCTGTCGGAAAATACCTTTCCGAGGATCCCCCATATTCCTTAGGAGTAAAAAGGACATAGAAAAAAAATTACGTCACATTTATATTCTGTTCATTACTTTAGAAAATATGTTTCAGTTTGTGTTTACCGAGATGAATTATCTTTACTTGTATCAGCTAACTTCATAAGAGAGAGATTAGAAGCAAAGTGCTTATGTAATATTTGTCTTGAAATCTTACATTCTATGTTGTCATTTTTTCCATGTAAAGAGAAGGATTTAGTAATAATAGTATTTTCCACTGAGAAGGAACTAATTTCCTAAAAATATCTTATTGCCCAATAACGTATTATGTCATTGTGAAGTCTCACACATTTACACTTCAAGCAAAGCAATCCACTCTGTTTTCCACATTAACTGCAAAACACAAATATAGCCCTTTATTACAAGGTATTAGAATTCATAGATGTTTTTCACAAATTATTCTAAATCTGACTCTTTAAACAAATATATAAAAATAAAATATGCCACAGCATTACAGGAAAGCTTCAGAAGTTATAGTAGGATAGGTGGCATTCTTAAACGTAATACAAGTTCCTTGACATTGGGCCAAGAGGTAAAAATACTGTGAATACTAAAAATGCTATGAACTTCAAAAAGTTCTTAGGTTATGCTGTATTTTGCCATATCTTAGTAATGTTTAAAATTCATAAAAAGGAATGATGTGTTGTCTGGTAGATTTTCTTTTCTAGAAGATGGGGAAGGGATGTTCTCTTTGAAATATACATCTCAGCAAAAGAAAACTAGTCAAAAAGCAATCAAATTAAGCAAGTTTTGTTAATCCAGATTTACAAGAAGTTCATTGTGGTTAATACTCCACTGCTTGTTCCACTCTGTTGCTGTGGAATTGGGCTTTGAAACAGGCGAAATAAACATTCATTCATGCACCCTTTCAAACTACACACATTGAACACCTATCATGTATCATTTGGTTTCGAGTCCCTGGTGGCAGAGGAAGAAGGAAAACAAAGATACTATTCCCATAAAGATTACATTCTAGAAGTAAAGGAGAATAAAGGAAACATTTATGTTAAGTGGTAGTGTATATTGTACTCAAGAGGACAATAAAGAAGAGAAAAGGAGCTAGGGTGGGAATATAGGAGGCAGGAGTCCAAAATTAAATTACTTTTAACTTTGAAGCAGAATTTGAAACACAGATAAACCAGAGCTATTCTCTGGAGGAAAAAATAAAACTGTATCATATAACATGATTATAGACTCAAACTCAATTTGTCAATAACTCATTGTTGAGAAGTCCTCAAAAGTAACAATTAATAGTGCCAGAGAAGATTAAAGGTTTTGTTGAAAATTAAAATTCTAGGCACTAAATATAATATATATGTGTGTGTGTTACATATGTATAAATATATATACGCATATATATATATACACACACACACACACACACACACATATATATATATATATATATATGGACTTCCCTGGTGGCTCAGATGGTAAAGTGTCTGCCTACAACACAGGAGACCCAGGTTCAATCCCTAGGTTGGGAATATCTCCTGGAGAAGGAAATGGCAACCCACTCTAGTATTCTTGCCTGGAAAATCCCATGGATGGAGGAACCTGGTAGGCTACAGTCCATGGGGTCACAAAGAATTGGACACGACTGAGAAACTTCAATTTCATTATAAATACACACACACACACTCACGTGCATATTTAGTTGCGTCCAAATCTTTGTGACCCTATGTAACCTGCTGCCAGGATCCTCTGTCCATAGGATTTTCCGGATAAGAATAGTTTCCCTTTTTTTCCTCCAGGGGATCTTCTTGACCCAGGGACTGAACCCATGCCTCTTGAGTCTCCAACACTGGCAGGTGGATTCTTTACCACTGCGCCAACTGGGAAGCCCTATATATGTATTCTGTTACAAGACATCTTTCAGTTTGTTCTGTTTTAGAGACTGCAGTCGATGAACTACAGCTTGCAGCTCCTGCCATCAATAAGTGGATGGCAGCTCACCTTGAATCTGCTCCAGCCTTGTGAGTTGCTTCTATCAGCAAAAGGAGGCAGAAGTAGCATCCCATGAGTTCCAAGAACTCAGCAGAACTGCAGTTTCTGCCTTTGCACCTGTGGGGAGGCTGCCCTGAGATTGCCACAGAGAGAGAGGAGTTTTGCCATGAAAGACCACTTGTGGAAAGATTCCAGGTGATTCAACTGCCCCAATTGAGCTTAGACTCAGTAAGACAAGCATTTCTCGAGCAAACTCAACATTGGCAGAAAAACATTCCAGGTAACCTTCATTGTCCATAGATATAGTAAATCCCTGCTGTCTGAAGACTGTAAACTTTGTGGCAGTTTGCTATGCTGCAGCAGATAGATTATGCCATACATGGAGTAACCGAAAGTGACGGTGTTCAGAGGATCTACAGTAGGTGAAGACGGAGGTGGGGCTGCCACTCAGGTCTATCAGACCACAACCACTATCTACACTTTATAGCCTACATTTTCTGAAAATTCACTTCTGTGTCACGAAAGATTGAGGTGAAAAATGATAATCCCTCCAATTCTGCCAAGCTCAAAATTTCTAACTTTCTATGAATCTATGAACATTTAGATACACTGCCCCTCCCCCAGCCCCGTGCTCTAGATAATCACACCATCCTAGCAGTTTCCAGGATAAAAAGTTATTATGTCACTAGATTCAAATTAAACTTATATCACTAATGTTTAGCCTAAAATAAATTACTCTGTATCCATACCTGAAAGAGAGACTTATAGTAGCTGCCTGGTAGAGCTGTGAAGAAGAGATGAAGAATAAAACACGTTGGTAAATTGTACCTGTGCAGGATTATACATAGTATAGTACAAAATGCATACAAGGATCTGTGATATACATGTTTATGTACAATAAACATATTCATAAATAGCATAACTGGGATAAGTTACTCATGAATGTATGCTGCTGCTACTACTGCTGCTGCTGCTGCTAAGTTGCTTCAGTCGTGTCCTACTCTGTGCGATCCCATAGACGGCAGCCCACCAGGCTCCCCCGTCCCTGGGATTCTCCAGGCAAGAACACTGGAGTGGGTTGCCATTTCCTTCTCCAAGGCATGAAAGTGAAAAGTGAAAGTGAGGTCACTCAGTCGTGTAGGACTCTTAGTGACCCCATGGACTGCAGCCTACCAGGCTCCTCCGTCCATGGGATTTTCCAGGCAAGAGTACTAGAGTGGAATGCCATTTCCTTCTCTGTATGAATGTGTAAGTAACTCAAACCCAGGTCTCCTGTATTGCAGGCAGGCAGATTCTTTACCATCTGAGCCACCGGGGAAGCTCTTATTACATGACACCTGAGATTAAGGATGGTCACAAATTCCTTGATGGTCCTACCATTGAGAATCAAGAACTACATTTCCTCTCCTTGAGTCTCCTGGAGTTCTCAATCATCATGAATAACATCAAACTTTTCTGAGCCTCTCAGGCTATGAGGGAAGCCAAGTTAACCACATAAAGAGGTTCACAGAGAGAGAGAGAGATGACCAATTTCCCCCTTAACTCAGCCTTCACACTTTAAGTGAAAGAGGATGAAAAGTCTCCTGATGACTTCAGCTTCTGCTGCCCTCTAATTAAAACTGTATTAACTTAGTTCAGTCCATCAGTCCTGAATATCATTGAAGGTAAGGTATTTTTAACCCATAAAGTTTTCCCGAAGTTTATTTTGTAGAAATAGATGACCAGAACATGTGTGGCTCTCATTGCAAAAAGTACACAACATTTTGGAAATGTCTCATCTAGCTTAATAACTTTATGCCTGCTTGGAACAGATTATTTCTGTCTTTTTACATACACACACATCCCAATATACATATCTAAATGAGCATGAAAGTGAAAGTCACTCGGTGGAGTTCAACTATGAGACACCATGGACTGTATGTTCATAGGCTTCTCCAGGCCAGAATACTGGAGTGGGTAGCCTTTCCTGTCTCCAGTGGATCTTGCCAACCCAGAGATAGAGCCCAGGTCTCCCACACTGCATGCAGGTTCTTTACCAGCTGAGCCACAGGGAAGTCCAAGAACACTAGAGTGGGTAGCCCATCCTTTCTCCAGTGGATCTTCCTAACCCAGGAATCAAACTGGAGTCTCCTGCATTGCAAGCAGATTCTTTACCAACTGAGCTATGAGGGAAATTCTGTATCTATCATGCATACATAAAAATATCATTATTCTCAGACTTCCCAGTAAAATACAGATGTAAATTGAAAACCAAATTGTAAAATGGAAGATAAAATATATTAAAAATGACAGCAAGTAAAATTTTAATTGACTATCAAACTTGACTGAAATTTCCAGCAATCATGATTCATACAGGAAAAATACTATGCATTTCTCATAATTGAAATGAAAAACACTAATTACTCAAGATATCTATCATTTTCCAAGAAATGAATGTAAATTCTGTTGTAATGGTGCATTTTATGCACATCACCAGAGAATATAAAAGTCTGACACTAGTAATTATTCACAATTAGCTTTTATAACAAATCCAGAGCCCTAAAACAAAATAACATTAATTGCAATTCAAAGGTAAAATTTAAAAATAGAGAAGTTTGACCATGTTTTTCAAAAAACAAAAGAAGATAGTTTTATTAATATTAGAAGGGTTCTTATAAATTAATTAGGAAACAAGATACTGATGTAAGTAGTTTATAGAAAAAATAACAAAATGGCTTTCAACTCTATGAAAATGCGCCTGATCTACTAGCTATTAAAGTAAGCAATTAAAAAGTTAAATGATGATATTTTCAAAGATAAAATAGATTTGATGATGTACCACATGGCAGAGGAAGTAAACATACAGCCTTTCAGTAAACATCACTGTTGACCTGAGTCTCTGTGGCTCACTGGAGAGCAATCTTCAGTAACTCCTAGCATTTTCACTTCTAGGGCTCCATCCTACATAAACATTCACCATTTGCAAATGTTTCTATAAAGCTGATCACTCAGTTCAGTTCAGTTCAGTTCAGTTCAGTCACTCAGTGGCGTCTGACTCTTTGCGACCCCATGAATCACAGCACGCCAAGCCTCCCTGTCCATCACCAGCTCCTGGAGTCTACCCAAACCCATGTTCATTGAGTTGGTGATGCCATCCAAGCATCTCATCCTCTGTCTTCCCTTTATCCTCCTGCCCCCAATCCTTCCCAGCATTAGAATCTTTTCCAGTGGGTCACTCTTCACATGAGGTGGCCAAAGTATTAGAGTTTCAGCTTCAACATCAGTCCTTCCAATGAACACCCAGAACTGATCTCCTTTAGGACGGACTTGTTGTATCTTCTTGCAGTCCAAGGGACTCTCAAGAGCCTTCTCCAACACCACAGTTCAAAAGCATGAATTCTTTGGCACTCAGCTTTCTTCACAGTCCAACTCTCTCATCCATACATGACTACTGGAAAAACCATAGCCTTGACTAAACAAACCTTTGTTGGCAAAGTAATGTCTCTGCTTTTCAATATGCCATCTAGGTTGGTCATAACTTTCCTTCCAAGGAGTAATTGTCTTTTAATTTCATGGCTGCAATCACCATCTGCAGTGATTTTGGAGCCCCTAAAAACAAAGTCAGCCAGTGTTTCCCCATCTATTTCCCATGAAGTGATGGGACCAGATGCCATGATCTTAGTTTTCTGAATGTTGAACTTTAAGCCAATTTTTTCAAACTCCTCTTTCACTTTCATCAAGAGGCTTAAATAACTGTAATTAATAAAATAGTCTAAAAATCACAATCTATTTATTGTTGGTAAAATAAATATTGCCTTAGCCAAAGATTGTATGTTATTAAATACTACATAGAATTTAAATTATACCCTCAAATATGGAAAGCAGGTTAATATTTCTTAAGTGCATAAATTATAGTACAAATCAGTGATTTTTTATTTTTCCCATCTGTATAAGAAAGGAACATGTTGGGGTCTGCATATGTACATACATGTGTAGGCCACAGGCATGTGCATGGGATACTTTTGAAAAGAGAAGAAATTAAGCCAAATATATACCTGGAAAATATGATAGAAAAATAAAAATTAGAAGCTGATTCATATTTATATAGCAAGTTTTTCAATATTTAAATTTCCTTTACCAAGTGCCATTATTTCCTCGCTAAAATTAGTGGGGTTGGAGGAAGTGAAATGATTTCTCAACAGCTTACCAATGACTTGTAATAAACCCACTACTGTGATCCATCATATTACATTTTAGTGGTTGAAATTTATACAGTTGACAGCTGTGGTTTTAAACTACATCTCAGGGAAACCTAGAATTCCCCAGAGATATGTGGTGTCACGGATGAAGACTGATGGGGAGACAAAGTGATCAAGATTATGCTGGAAATCTCTCACTTTCACCAATTGCATCTAAATTATTCTTTTATTTACTTTATACATTGAAGCTATACATAATACTTTGAATGGAAAAATTCCAGTTAAAAAAGTTTAAAAATTCTTGACATATAGGAATTCATGAATGACACATCTGCTGCTAACTGTGGTACATGAGGCAACTAAAGAGTTTGATTTTAACCTATATTATTCTGTAATATTTGAAAGACTTTTTGTGCTTTGTAGCAATTGCATGTATAAGTAAAGCCACCTACACCTTTCTTATTGGAATGTATTCAAACTATGGCACAATATCTAGGAAACTCTTTGACAACTTATGGGTCAAATTTCCAAATTGAAAAAAAACAACACCCATGTGTTTTCTACTTAATACTGAAAGTTTTACTCTAAGAAAAAAATTATATTTTTAAAATTTACATGAGTAATTTCACATCAGCCTTAAGAACTTGGTCATATTTATTGAGGAACCAATTGTCAGAATCTATAACTTCACAGAATACAACTCAATATCTTCTTTAATAAGTAGAGGTTTCAGATTTCAGTTTTGGCTTACTTTCTAATGGTTATACTTACCTCATTAATTTCCTTTTCTAACTGCAAGTAAATATGTCTTCCATCTCACTTCAGTTCTGGCTATTATTTAAAATGCATTTGGCTCTAATGTTTTATTGCAAAATGAACAGTCTGCTTAGGTGTGTCAGCCCATGTCTGCCTTCTATCATACAGAAAGTGTGCATTGTGCAATAGAGAGCATTATGACACTTGGGCAGGAGATTTTTCTCCTGATGCTCTTGTTAGCTTCAATTTAAATTTCAGTCTCTTCTTCCAGGAAAAATTTCTACAAATTGTGACTGCTTCCACATATGCTTAATCTCTATTTTTATCTATGCTTCTATACTGGATTTTCCACTGGATTCTACCCAGATATCTAATAACTCATAGGAAATTACCCTTTCCAAATGACTCATCTTCATTTCTGGACCGAATTTTCATCAACTTTACTCACTCTCCCTGATTCCTTCCATTTACAGCCTGCACACCATTTCCTTGGACTTTCCTATCTCTAAGACGACTGACAGCTTCACTTGCTCTATGTTTCACTGAGACCTCAAACAGAATTTGACCTTCCATCTGCAAAGGATTTTCAAACAAAATTAAAGAGGTTTTGAGAATCTGTCAGGTTTAAACAATAAGAAATGTTTTAAATCCAGAATGCTATTCTATACAGACAATCACAGAGAACATGTTAGAAAGTGAATGGGACAAGGAAGCCTGGCATACTGCAGTCCATGGGGTCAAAAAGAGTCAAAAACAACCGAGTGACTGAATGATAAAGATACTAATAAGAAATTTTAACACTGATTATCAAAAGTCTATAACCACAGAAACAAATTTTGGCTCAAAAATAAAGGAATGGGGAGGAGTTTTCTTCACCATAAACTAGGGCACAGAAGATTTTTACAGTAATATCAACGTGTTCCTAATCTAAACTTAACCAATATATTGGGTAAAGCAATGACAAGTAGTTTGTGGGAATTTAATAAACTTTTAAGACTTTTCCATCATTGGGAACTGAGCCACTAGAAATTTGTAAGCCATAGAGGTTTAGGGGCTTTTGGAGAGGGGAAAAAAAAAGGTTATCAGAAATAATCCATTCCTTCTCTGAATGATAATTGTGAGAGATTGTTTAAGCAGATTATGAAAGAAGGCGACTAAGAAGAATGACTTCATTACGTTCCTATAATTGTTTTAATATAATTGCATATGTATATCCAGACAATATAGTGAAGAATGGAATGAAGGCAAAATGAACTCCCAATGATGAATCAATCTTTTCCTGAGTCAAAAGCTGACATTTCAGTTTCCCTGAGGGAGAGTTTAGAGAAAGTGACTGGGGTGAGGAAACTCAGACATGTCAGCACGCTGTCTGAAAAGAGGGAAGGTGAAGTGAATAGCTGTCAACTGAGATGGGAAAATAGAGGGATGTAGAAAATATTCTGACAAACCAACCGTGCTCCTGGTCTTTTAGACAAGCCAGCAAACTTATTATTTTTTCCCCTCTTAAAACATAGGCTCATCCTCAGAATCAAATAGTTTTACTTAATCCTAAATGATCTCTGTTACAGTCAATTTTACCAGCTAATCTTTGCCATTGCTAATTTGCAACAATGTCATTCCTCTGAGACACAAAAACATGGTTAACAAAATAAAACCCAAATTGAATGATAAGGAAGATAGTCAGCAGTGAGGCTATAAATAGAAATGTGTGATGTCCTTACAGATGTCCTTACAGAAAGTCTACAAAATCCATACATATCTCCTATTAAAAAAGATTTTCCAATATTTCTGCAACAGTAGAGTGAAAAATCTTGTCATTCTGCAAACCTATTTTTCTTATTTTGCTGAGAGGACTATCAAGACACTTACAAAAGCCTCTTGAATATTGACTCTAATTTTCAGCCAATTCACTCATGTATCATCAAGCTAGCATTTGAAATAGTATTAAAGTTCTATTTTGAAGTCTAGGGAGAAACTTGAAACATTTTAAAAGTACTGTTTTCATGGAAATTTTAAAAAATAAATATCCCCAAAATTTTGATATCTTGCAAAATGCTAAATAAATAACAAATTCTGGCTTAAAAGACAAATTTAAAATGTTGCATTATTTTAAGAAGCTTTACTTCTATAGTATTTTCAGATTCATAGAAAAAGGATAAATTACAGTATAGATTTAGATACCCAGTTCCTAGTTTCCCCTATTATAAATATCTTACATTAATATAGTGCATTTTTCACAATTATTGATACAATAAACTTTCAATTTCTTACTTTGTTAAAATTTTCTTAGTTAATAACTAATGTCTTTTTTTCTATTTCATCACTTCAGCATGCCATCCAGAATATCTTATTATTGATGTCAGCCTTGATCACTGGCTAAGGTAATGTTTTTAAGGTTTCCCATTATAAACTTACTTCCCACTCCCCTTTACATAGAGCACTCTTTGGAAGGAAGTATATATATAGCCCACACTTAAGGAATGGGTAATTCCCTCTTGAGAACTGAGTATCTAAATATTGAATTGGCCACAAAGTTTGTACAGGTTTTCCCATAACATCTTACAGAGAAACTCAAATGAACTTTTTGGCCAACCTAATATTCTGCTTCTTGTAATTTTTCTAATAAAGTATGTCCTTCTTTGCCAGTTAGTTACTTAGTCATGTATTTATATCAGCATGGCCTCAAAGGTATTTATTTTATATTATAATCCAGTATTATTTTATTGCTCAAATTGTTCTGCCTTTGGTCATCATGGCTTATTTCAGGTAGCTGTAGGGTCCCTTTAACAGAATTGCATGAATGTAGATTTTGTTTTGAAAATTTCATTACTTTCTGACCAAATAATATATTCCAGGCTTGTCATGTACATTCTTTGCCTGAGTTCTAGAACTAGTCATTTCTCCAAGAGAACCTGCTGCTTTTATTGGAGAATGGCATGAGAAACCAAGATATGGCCACCAGATGAATTCATTGTTACTAGAGTTTTATTGCTTCTAATCCCTATCAGCTGCTGGAACAAATTAATATATGTGTGTACAAATGTATATGGGCTTTTTAGGTGGCACAGTGGTGCCAATGCAGGAGGTGCAAGAGATGTGGGTTTGATCCCTATGTCAGGGAGATCCCCTGGAGAAGGAATTAGCAACCTGCTCCAGTATTCTTCCCTGGAAAATTTCATGGACACAGGAGCCTGGTGCATGATGTTGCAAAGAGTTGGTCATGACTGAGCACACACACACACAAATGTATATACATATATTTGTACATTTTTCTACATGTATGTGTGCACTAAGTTGTTTCAGTTGTGTTCAACTCTTGTGACTCTAGTCTGCCAGGCTCCTCTGTCCATGGGACTCTCCCGGCAAGAATACTGGAATGGGTTGTCATGTCCCGCTGCTGTTGCTAAGTCACTTCAGTTGTGTCCTACTCTGTGTGACCCGATAGACAGCAGTCCACCAGGATCCTCCATCCGTGGGATTCTCCAGGCAAGAATACTGGTGTGGGTTGCCATTTCCTTCTCCAATGCATGCACGCATGCTAAGTCGCTTCAGTCGTGTCAGACTCTGTGTGACCCTATGGACAGCAGCCTACCAGGCTCCTCTATCCCTGGGATTCTCCAGACAAGAATACTGGTGTGGGTTGCCATTTTCTTCTCCAATGCATGCACACATGCTAAGTCACTTCAGTCGTGTCAGACTCTGTGTGACCCTATGGACAGCAGCCCACCAGGCTCCTCTGTCCATGGGATTCTCTAGGCAAGAATACTGGAGCAGGTTGCCATTTCCTTCTCCTTGCCATGTCTTACTCCAGGGCATTTTCCCAACCTAGGGATCAAACCTGTGTCTCTTATATTTCCTTCATTGGCAGGTGGATTCTCTACCACTAGCACCACCTGGGAAGCCCCCTTCTATATGGAGCCATCTCTATATTAAGCTAGACATGAGTTCATATAAACGTCATTCTAGACTTGTCTCCTTGCTTACCTTAAACCTCCTACTCCAGTGATGAGAAACTTGGCTCCTTTAACTACCATCCATTTTTTATTTGCAAATATGTTCTGTAAGTTACTCTCAAAATCTGTTTCCTAGAGAGACATAGATTCACAGACACATCAATCACAATATCTCTATCACACACACACACAGTCTAAAAATGCATCAGAGATCATATGGCCTATCTTCTCTTTTGTTTATGTGGGATTTCAGAAATCAGATGAAATGACTTATCTTAGGGAATGAAACTAATAATTGACAGATTTAGAACTAAAGATACCGAGTGTTTTCTCTATTAAAATTGCTTTCAGAATGGCTCATCCAAATACTCATATTGCAGATGAAGAAATTTATACCCATAGAATTTAACATCTTATAGCTGGTCAACTGGAAGATTACCTAAAATAAGGCCATCTAAAATTAGAAAATACAAAAACCAAATCCCTATACTTTTTGCTTTCAAAAATTATCAAAACTTTATCAAAATGGAGTCTCATAAATTCACATATCCCTGTGTTAAAGATAATTTCAATAAATTTGAGGATTGCAGCTAAAGTGTTTTGGAATAGACAATAGTCCATGAGCTCAGAACTAAAGAAAATTGGGTCCATTTAGATCATTACAGAATTGTTACTGAAACAATGAATTATGCCTATGTTCTGCTTTTTTCTATCCAGCAGCAACTCATGTTCCAATGGTCTTGACATTCTTCCCAATAAAATATGCAATTATGGAGGAAATAAATGTTGACTTTTGGTTAATCAAAATAAGTCGATAAAAGAAGTACTGCTATTTGATTTACATAGAAGATAATACTCATGATAAATAATACATTTCACTAAGGTAAAAATAATATGTTTCAGTTATTGATAAAATATAAAAGAAAAAATACGTTAGAAAATATGTAAAATAAAATTTATCAAAAATTTTTACATCTTTTTCATGGTAAAATTTGTAAATATATATGCAGAATGACTTTTTAATATATAGATGAACAACAGAAACTAAGACAACAAAATTAAAATAATACTTAGCTGTTCTTATATGTCAGGCACTACTTTAGTGTTTTATATGTTTTAGTTTAATCTTCTCAACAATAAAGATTATTATTTTAGTTTTCTAAGGATCCTCCATACTCCATAGTGGCTGTACCAGTTTACATTCTCACCAACAGTGTAGCAGAAGGGTTTTCTCTGATCCAGGAATCACTCTCCTGGGCATATACCCAGAGAAAACTATAATTTGAAAAGATACACACACTCCAGTGTTCACTGCAGCACTATATGCAATAGACAGGACATGGAAGCAACATAAACGTCCACAAACAGAGGGATGGATAAAGAAGATGTGGCATATATATCCCTGGAATATTATTCAGTCATTAAAAAGGAGTAAGAGGATGCTATTTGCAATGACATTGGTGGATCTAAAGACTGTCATACTGAGTGAAGTGAGACAGACAAATGTCACATGATACCACTTATAAGTGGGATCTAAAAGGTGATGCAAATGAACTTATTTAAAACCAAATAGAAAACATATTGAGAAAACAAACTCATAGCTACCAAGGAGGGAATGAGAGGGGGATAAAATATGAGACTGAGATTCACAGGTACACACTGCTATATATCAGATAGATAATAAGAACCTATGTATAGCAGAAGGAACTCTACTAAATAATGATGTATATAGGCAAAGAATCTTAAGAGTGGATATTTGTAATCTAAATCTAGATTTGGATTTCAATCAATTAACCCAAAAAAGAGTGGATAACTGATTCACTTTGCTGTTCAACATAAACTAACACAGCATTTTAAATCAACTGTACTCCAATAAATATATATATTTTTGTAAAAGAGGAAAGGTGAAAGGACAGAGAGTGATACTTTTCTTTACAACAACCTTCACTTCAGAACCAAAAGCAACTACTGCAGTATTTAGGTACATGTGACTTGTTACTTATAAATTTATAAGTTACAATTCTCTATTTGACTTGGAGGACTCAATCTTCAAAATTAATTTTTACAAAGATGTATAAAAATATATAAAAATGAAGACTTTATGAAAGAAGTATCAGTTTACTTATTTTTATATGAGGAATCAATGTATCACATTGTAAAACAATCCAAAAGGTAAAGTGTATATGAATGTGTATATATGAATTTGAATAAGTATATGTGTGTTCTTGTATTTTTTGAAATTTATTTCTTTAAATAAAACTTTAGAGGACTTATTAACCTCAGAGATCTTTTTATCCAGTGGTTCTTAGTGCTGCCTCATAGTAGAATAACCTAGATCACTTAATATAACATCAATATAGAACCTCACAACAATATGGTTCTTAAATTTACAAATCAAAATCACAGGGATTGTTTTGTGATTTAGTAGTTCATGGGTGGATTCCAATGATCTCTATTTTAAACAAATACAGGATTTCTGATTTAGTAGTTCATGAGTAGATCCCAATAATCTGTATTTTAAACTAATGACCAGGTAATAACATTGTTCTGGGCACCATAATCGGGAAACCACTAATTCAAAGAATTCAATTAAAATCTCTAGAACTGGTAAAACTAGAGCCTGAGAAAAAATTGCTGCTTTTTGTTTGCTTGTTTTTGACTTTGAAACCACACACAAAAATGAAGGGAGAATGAAGCCTTCTGCATCAACCAACCAACCTCAATACTCAATAGACAGTATTGTTTCATCTAATACTCAGAGCTTAATTTTCTTTCTTTTTATCTGTTCCATTTTTTCTTGTAGTCCCTTCGCTTTTCTTTCCCTATCCACTTATTTGCCTGTATTGTTGTCTATTTCTTTCTGTTCTTTTTTTCCTTCTGAAGTCTATTTGAAAGCAAATTCCGATGCAATTACCCTCATAAAAAATCCACGTGCACTTCTAAACCATAAGACTTATAAAAATAGCAACCATATCATTATTACATAAGTAGCTTTTAAAGTGCTTCAAATATCAATACATAGTCAGCACAGGGAATTTCTAACTCCTTGCTTGAGATCATTAAGAATATAGGGTGGAAGGTTGGAATTAGATGTTTCATCTCTTAAGCCTCAATCTTAAACAAGTGCCTCCACAGATGTGCTCATTTATCACTATCAATACCTGTGGACTACTGGGAAGTTTATTTGAAGTCTAAACGCATAGTTTTCATTTCTAGCTCAACTATATATTTGTTGTTAGTCCTAAGTCCTAGGATAAATTATTTCTTTACGGTTCAGTCTCTTAACCTTGTGCAACATCAATAATAGTAACAAGAATAGTAATAGTAACAACAATAATAATAACCAACTAAAGAAGCATGTAAAAGGCCTATATAAAACAGCAATAACAAATATGAATTGAATGGACAACTTTTTAACAATGACTTATTTGACCACACATTTTGGAGACTAAAAAGACTAAATATTTCAACTTAAAAGTGTGTACCTATGTGTTTTTAATTACAGATTATAATGGACACTTTAAGTATGCTAATTCTAACTCTGTTTTAAGGATTAAGTTTTAATCTGTTTCGTTATGTCTTACTTAAGCTATTCTATTGACCAAAAAGTTCCTTCAGATTTTTCCCTAACATAAAATTTTATGAAAAAGCCTAGATGAACCTTTTGGTCAAGCCAGTATTAAAATTAGCAGTTACTAGAGAGTTAAATCTGACATTCATGCTCCCACGTAATTTTCTAATATTTTTGTTTCTTCCTCATTTATAGATGTTAAATCTTATATGAAAGTCAGATAAGCCCTTTCCTAGTTTGCATAAAATTACTGATTATAGTTATAAAATTTCACATTAAAAATGGAAAAAGAACTTGTATTAATGGCCCCTCAAATGATGAATGGAAATTAATGTTTGATATTTTATTAAATTTGACAGAGTTGAATTTTTTTTATGTCTTTAAACATATACTATGAGTATTCTCTAATTTGTAAAATTCATAGAATAAATTTCAAATAAGCAAGCAAGTTTGGAAAAACATCAGTTTAAAATCAACCTAAGAAATCCAAATTATTTGTACTATTTAATATTGTTTAATAAAGGCAAGTATGAATCTGTACCAGCACAAAGTATGAAGGAAACTATCCTTTCTCAGGTTTTCTTTGTACTTCAAACTAAAGCTCTATATCCTGTAATATCACAAGAAGCTCCACAATATTCTGCAACAAACAATTGTAAATTTGAGGAATGTTTAATATAAATTCTATCAGAACAGCATATGCCTGCCACAACTAATTTTACAAATGCACCATTAGCCAGCATTGTGATGGAATTTTACATTAAAATATATTTTAGTATTATCTGAATTCATGAGACTTAAAAAATACTGAGGAAATATGTCAGTATCTTTGGTACTTAGCACAGTTAATTTATTGCTTTCTGGAAGACTTTCTTTCTCAGGTGAAATGTTACATGAACAGCAGAATTAAAGGCAGTGTCAAAGTATCTCCCTATCACTCATTTCAACACTTTAGAGACACTTCCCCATTTCCTGATTAACCTTGTCCAGGAAAGATAAATGTTGGCTTAGGTTATTCTGGGGAAATAAATCATCAGATAGCCTTTTGCTGTTGGAAGTCTATTATCTACATAAACCAAATCTCATGTCAGTTTGTCAATATGTGAGTCAAAGTACAGCTGGATGAATTTTCATCAAGTTTGGGGTTTTGTTGTAATAACTTGACCTCAAATATAGCATAAGAGCTGTCTTCAAGATGTCATTATGCTGGAATCCTTCAGAGGTGCTAAAATTGAGGTCTAATCTGAAACTTGGTGTTAGAGAGACATTAGGGTAACTTAATCTCCCAATTAAAAGAAGAATGAAAAGAAAAATTTCTTTCCTATAAGTGATTGAACTCATAGGCATTCTGGCTCTGGCAATATGTCATACAACATGGGTATCCTTAGAACAGGAATGTACCAGTATTAGGGTATTAAGTTCAGCCCACTTGAGACTATTTAATACTTTGAACCAGTTATTTTAAAATGGGACATATACATACACATACATAAATTAGTTAACAATGACTGTGGGAGATACAGGCTCAATAGCTAAAACAATTTTAAATGATCAAAAACTAGTTTTTGACATAGGTAGTTGGTTATCATTCATAATATTAATTTTGAAGCTTGAGGACCATTGAATAGTAAACAAAACATGTACAGCCCCATGTTTATTCAACATTGAGAATTGTTGTCATTTTCATTTTAGTTAAGAATCCTGAAATTAATATATCTGTGTTTAATTGGACATGTTGAAAAATAATTTCAGCTCTGAATATGGTATTACTATCACTTTTCAAATATAATTACTTAGTCAATGGGTGTTACTCTTCCATGAAGCCTTTAGTTCTAAGTATAAGCCATTCTTTTATTATCATTTATCATACTGTATGTGATTTTTGTTTCTTGCTACTTCTGTAGCAGTCTACCTTCTTCACAGCAAGTTATTTAAGCAAAAAAAAAAAAACTATTCTCTTCATTTTATTACTGTTTGTGTGCTTCATTTTGACTGGCTATCCTGTATACTGCCTTTCATTTTGTGTAGGCCCAGTGAGGGCATATGCTAAAGAGGTAACTAGTCTTCCAAAAGGACTGAAGAAAAGGACTGATTTTTACTTCTAGTTCTAATGCTCTCAATGGCAAAATCATTTTTATTTAATGTAGTTAAGTCTATATGCTATAATAAATACCCTATGAAGTAGACCTCTGATCTACACCCTAACCCAAGGGTTAATAATTTTGAATGTCAAGAATTTCTTGTTTTAAAACTATTCTGCACAACAAAGGAAACTATAAGCAAAGTGAAAAGGCAGCCTTCAGAATGGGAGAAAATAATAGCCAATGAAGCAATGGACAAACAATTAATCTCAAAAATATACAAGCAACTCCTGCAGCTCCATTTGAGAAAAATAAACGACCCAAGCAAAAAGTGGGCCAAAGAACTTAACAGACATTTCTCCAAAGAAGACATACAAATGGCTAACAAACACATGAAAAGGTGCTCAACATCACTCATTATCAGAGAAATGCAAATCAAAACCACAATGAGGTACCACTTTACACCAGTCAGAATGGCTGCCATCCAAAAGTCTACAAGCAATAAATGCTGGAGAGGATGTGGAGAAAAGGGAACACTCTTACACTGTTGGTGGGAATGCAAACTAGTACAGCCACTATGGAGAACAGTGTGAAGATTCCTTAAAAAACTGCAAATAGACCTGCCATATGACCCAGCAATCCCACTGCTGGGCATACACACCAAGGAAACCAGA
Source organism: Antilocapra americana (assembly GCA_007570785.1). Lineage (NCBI taxonomy): Eukaryota > Metazoa > Chordata > Mammalia > Artiodactyla > Antilocapridae > Antilocapra > Antilocapra americana. The sequence goes on from ML664185.1 coordinate 202,078, forward strand.
ATTGAAAGAGCCACGTGTACCCCAATGTTCATCGCCGCATTGTTTACAATAGCCAGGACATGGAAGCAACCTAGATGCCCATCAACTGATGAATGGATAAGAAAGCTGTGGTACATATACACAATGGAATATTACTCAGCATTAAAAAAAAAATTCATTTGAATCAGTTCTACTCAGGTGGACGGAACTGGAGCCTATTATCCAGAGTGAAGTAAGCCAGAAGGAAAAACAAAATACAGTATACTAAAGCATATATATGGAATTTAGAAAGATGGTAACGAGAACCCTGTATGTGGGACAGCAAAAGAAACGCAGATGTATAGAACAGTCTCGTGGACTCTGTGGAAGAGGGCAAGGGTGGGATGATATGGGAGAATGGCATTGAAACATGTTAGTTATCATATGTGAAATCAATCGCTGGCCCAGGTTTGATGCTTGGGGCTGGTGCACCGGGATGACCCAGGGGGAGGGAATCGGGAGGGAGGAGGGACGGGGGTTCTGGAGGGGGAGCATATGTATATCTATGGAGGATTCATGTCAATGTATGGCAAAACCAACACAATAAAGTAAATAAAATTAAAAAATAAATAAATAAAAAATAATAAAACTATTCAGTTACAAACAACAACAACAACAAATCCCCTACAAGTTTATCTTTTATATTGTAACACTTAAAAAATGAGTGGCTGGAGCTCAGCATGAAAAGCCTGCTAGATAAAGACAAGAAAGGGAAGAAAATAAATAGAAGTGAGAAAGATTTAAAATATTCACTTTCATCACTTCTCTAGAGAAGGGCTGCATAGATGTTGGATTAGGTCAACAAAAACGTGTTCTGATACTTTCTGGTCAGTTACATATGATAGGTGCACTGCCAAAAATTTTAAGATCTATGTGAATGAGGCATTTGTTATTGCATGTAGTGTCTCTTTCTTGAAAATTCTTTTCTCTTTCTCTCGCAATCTATTTTAAACTATAAAATTATTCTGAGCAAGTACATAAGTCTGTAAGTATAATTTACCAATTCAAAAGTACAGACTGAGTCATAAAATTGGAAATGGGGATGGTCCTATTATTCCCCTTGATTGCACTCCTCACCATCTGGCATATTACATATAGACTTGACTCACTTAATTGTTAACTGTCTTACCACACTAAAATTAACATTTGATGAGTTTAGGATAATTTTATATGGGTCATATATAGCAGTTACATAATATGCTGCATGCTAAGTCACTTCAGTCATGTCCAGCTTTTTGTGACCCCCATGGACTGTAGCCCACCAGGCTACTCTGTTCTTGGGACTCTCTAGAATACTGGAATTGGTTGTCATGTCCTCCTCCAGGGGATCTACCCAACCCACAGATCGAACTCCAGTCTCTATGTCTCCTGCACTGTATGGCAGGTTCTCTACCACTAGCGTCACCTGGGAAGCCCAGTTACATAGTAGGTGCTCAATAAGCAGCCAATAAATATTTGCTCCATGACTAAACAAAGAGATAAATTAATTAGATAAAACAAACAATGTTACTACAATTATTCACCCTGTCAAAAAATCAGGTTGATGTATGTGTATAGAATCATTATTTTTTTTAGAAATATTTGATTTGTAAACTACCATTCACGTATAATAGTAAAAAGTTAAAGTCAGTCCTGTGTATATTTTTTGATGGATTTTGTCTTTATTGTTAAATTCTTGGGATTTTTAAACTGTCAACAACAACAACAAAGATTTTAAAGGATCTAAAACCAAATTTTAAGTATTTACCTCTATTTCAATATTAGAAAAAATGTCCTCTAATTGAACAGTAAAAATTGTACTATAAAATATATATAAACTCAGAACATACAATTTTTAAATTTAAAATAATTATGAGCATTTTATACCCATTAACTGGAAATATTTTCTTCTATAATGAACAGAAGATACGTATTTTTAGAAAAAGATCAGATATGAAACTATGTGATTTACAAGCACTAAGTGCTCTCTGCATGATGGATCTTACTTTAAGTCCTAGAAGGTAAGAATCAGAGGAACAGGAGCTTTAGAACACACTGACTATAATAAATCCCAGGTTACTCACTTCACAGTGCATGTTTGATTTAGTGGAAGAAGGGAAATGAATTAAGGGTGCCTGAAGAAGATCTGATATGAGAGGGGCCTGTTATGTTATTCAAGGACAAAAACAGAATCACAAACTTAATTCTCCATCATATTGGCAGGAGAAGACATCAATAAAGCCCTTCACTTCAAGTGTATTTTTTGTATGAGAAAAACCCATTGTTTGGTTTTAGGAAATATATATATATAGTCTATACCGTGCTGCCATGCTAAGTTGCTTCAGTCTGACTCTGTGTGACCCCATGAGGTCAGGGGGCTCCTGACCTAGTCCAGCAGGTTCCTCTGTCCATGAAATTCTCCAGGCAAGATTACTGGAGTGGGTTGCCACATCCTCCTTCAGGGAACCTTCCTGATCCAGGGATGGAACCCATGTCTCTTATGCCTCTTGCATTAGCAGATGGGTTCTTTACCACTAGCACCACCTAGGAAGTCCATATAGTTCTATAATGTAGGTGAAAATACCATATATAAACACATTCAGAACCAAACTTTAATATTTACTATTTTGGTATTTGTTTCCAATCCTTGCTTAATATCATTCTTCTAGGACTAATCATATCTGATATCTTCAAAACTGGTAGTAGGAATCTGCAAGATGATTATTCAGTATCACTTGGGTATAGTTTGTTAATCTATGTGTGGCAGTCTAAACATTTCAACAAATGTTTTCAGTTTTCTTCTTGTACTTGTACCTCACCCTGCTTCCAGATAGCTGGTAAAACCTCACCCCATGTTTTCTCGTGTTTGGGTGAAGAGAGAAGATTCGTCTGTAATGAGTTAAGATACAGGCCATTCCAGGTCAAGGCCTTTAACTGTCAAAACTGCATTCTCTTGAGGCCTTTTTTTCTTTTTTTCTATGATGAACAGAAACTATTGTGATACTATTGTTAACATGGGTTTCTGTGTGATTACTCTGATGACAAACTTTAAAACTCTAGGCACCAAAATGTAAAATGTAATATTGGATATGTAATATGAGTTAGAAAGAAAACTTACTTTAACCCATTAAGGACTGGGTGGTTGTTACACAACACAGCTTATATTTACCTAAGTATAAAATTTTTCTGAATCAATACTCGGTGCTCCTATGATCATTTCCTGGCATGTTTAGAGCAGATAGCAATTTGAATCACCTGATGCACACTTCCCAACTGAGATCACACAAGGGGTTTGATATTGTAACAAATGTCCTTTACACAGTCTATTCAGTGCCATATTGTTTTGTGTTTCTGTTTTTTGCTGGTGATTCTCCAGAGGGCTGTCTCTAAGCTTCCATATTTAGAGTTTCCCAATTCTCCATTTCCCCTACCTACATCTCATCCCACCTGAAGCCCAGATGGACTAACTCAGTGAGACCACAACCAGATGCACTAAGATTGTCCTATTTCTTCACTCTCAAAATCCAGATATTGAGACTCTGAGGCATGCTTATACATATACCTGGAAGTTGGGGCTGGGGAGACAGATAAAAAGGTAGAACTCCAACTCTGGTAAAAATATATTCCTATTGAAACTAACAAATCAAGTCCAGTTAAGCAGCTTGGTTAAGTTTTAGAAGTAATGTTTATTGCTGATTAAGTAGGCATGTTATGGGTTGTCCTAACCTATCATTTTTAATATTGTTTCTATGGGAAAATGTATTTCAAGTTCCAGACAATTGATTCACAAATTAACTTCTGGAACACTTCCAGCTTTTATAATGCTGCTCCCGGTATAGCAAAATGAGTAAGGCACAGAAACAAACAGATAATACTCAGGTTTCCTATCTTCTGCATCCAAAGATGGTAGCTTAATAATGATAAGACTATCTGCCTGAGCAGCCTATAAAAATTTGTATTTACTGAGCATTCACTATTGAGATTAAAATTTGTCAATTTCTGCTATATAATTCAGTCATGTGGGAGGAATTTAGCCTTAGAAATGAAGAAAAAGTGACAGGATATATGATGTCATGACCCTGTCCACAGTACCTCAGTGTCTCCATTAGATTGATTCTGGAGTAGATGGGAATTCACAGCTGGACAGAACTTTCTACCTCTTTAGTGTACTACTTCTCACAGTGACACTTTACAGTTCATAGTATAGTGAATATCCATTATTTTGCATAAATCTGCCTGAGTATGTTATAGTATGAATATGATAATCCTAAATTATAGAGTGAAGAAAGCCAAAGGTGAAGTTGGGATTTCTATTAAAAGACCAAGTCTACATTTGATAAGCTCTATATGTTTAGGCAAAAGAGTTTAATATTGGGCTATACATCTTCCTTGATATGAAATTTCTGCCACTGTGCAGAACTCCCATGAGTTGAGAGGAATTAGGGGCCATGGTTCTTATAAAAATATACTTAGTTTTAAACCAGGCAATACTGGCATATTTATAGAATAGAAGCATCCCTGAAAAATAATTGCATCTATTACAGGTTGTAAAGAGAAGCCAGGACTCCACTGTCCACTGAACATGCTAATTGAATGCGACCTTGCAAAAAGATGAAGCAAAGAATGTTTTCTCTAACTGCAAAGGTCTCTGGCTGGGTACATTTTCCTATTTATCACTTCACACTTGGATAATCCATGGTGTTTCATACAGATCCCCTTTCTTAGGAAAGGATTCTTAATTTGCAAAATAAGCCCGTTGCTTTTTTATTGATGCCTCATAGAGCATTTTGGCATGAACCTTTGGGGGAAAAGTTCCAATTTACTTTAAGGACTTTTAAACTTCCAGATTATGGATAACCTCCTCAAATAAGTTCCAGAGCCAGTAATAAGCACTCAAGTACTTTTCAAGATTAAATACCAGTTGGAAGAAGTGTACCCTTTTCATGCTGACAGTCACTTTCTATGAGCTGTCTCGGTAATAGAAGTTTGGACAGATAAACTTTATACTATAAAGAGTTAGAGTTGGAGGATGGGCATGTCAAACTAGAAGCTATACATTCTGTAAGCAATGTAACTACTAAGTTGTGAAGGCAGCCAGACTGTACTATATTCTTATTAGACCAATACAAATATCTAATTTCCATTTTGGAATACTGTTTTATCTAGAAAAAATATGTGGGTTCTGAATCACTGGGAAGGGTAAAGCTTAGAAAAAAATACCAGTAAGCTCACAGCAGGAGTCTTATGACCAAACCACTGAAGAAGCCCATGTTGATAAAGATAAAGAACATTCACATTAAGAGAGTGACCACAGTTACTGAAATTCACAAGATAGACATGCTTAATTTTATGACTGGCTCCCTGGTGCAGGTAAGTAAGGTTGTACACTAGTGCTTTTGGAGATTCAGAGTGTAAATATTACTATTGCAATTTTATTTTTCATTATCTGATGACTAAAAGACATGCTTTCAGCTAACTTTCTTTTTCTCAAAAAAAAAAAAAGAGATAAAGTTTTAGGTGGAAAGGTGGCCTTTCCACCTAAAATTCCAAAATCAGAATATGAGTGAAGGGGTATGGTTCTAAAGTAACATGAATCACTTAGATATATGAATGAGAATATGAACTAAAAGAATCTAATATATCTACAAAGAAAATAACTGGATATCTAGTTTTTATCCTATTTCTGATAGTATACATCCAGGAAATGTTATAATTAGGTCTTTATTAGGAATGTATAAATTCCTAATACATTTAATACATTTAAAATTGAGATAAAAAAGATAATGAGTGTTTCTGTTTTGTATATTTTAGCCCTGGAAGGTAATTTTATACCATGGTATCTAGAACATAAAATAATATCAGACTTACATAGATTAAAAAGCCTGGAAATAGTTTACATGTATATAGTCAAGAAGCACATCTGTGTACACAGCATGTAAGTGAAGTTAACTATATATAATGTATTTCAAAGTTATATAACACAGATATAAGCAAATATAAAATTTCTCTAGAGTCATATGAAGTCAATTATAAGCTAAAACTTTTCCAGCTAATCAGCTTCCTATTGGCCTTCAGAAAATTGTATTTAATTGAACAGAAAAGTGCTATTCTCAAAGTTTCAATTTAGCATACAAAAAAAAAAAAGCCAAATAACAAAAACAAGCTTCATATTGGGGCACTATTTTGCTATTCAGGACCTAAAATATAAATCATAAGGATAGGAAAATGATGTTTTGGAATTACTCTATAAATCCTGCGGTAAACCAATAGTTTCCTTTAGATTTGTATCTCAATTCAGTTCAGTTCAGTCACTCAGTCCTGTCTGATTCTTTGCGACCCCAGGAACTGCAGCACGCCAGGCCTCCCTGTCCATTACCAACTCCCAGAGTTCACCCAAACTCATATCCATTGAGTTGATGATGCCATCCAACCATCTTATCCTCTGTTGTCCCCTTCTCCTTCTGCCCTCAATCTTTCCCAGCATCAGGGTCTTTTCAAATGAGTCAGCTCTTCGCATCAGGTGGCCATTGATTTGTATCTCAGTTATGTACAAACATGTATCTATACACAGAAACATTTTGATATATACATACATATATACTTGTGCTTACAATTCTAAATGATATATAAAGATGATGTTCCATGTTCTACCATAACATTGTAGAGTATTCTTTATCCACAAAAAAACAATCTGCTCCAGTTTGGATACCTCTCTTCTGTCATCATTGTTATACACATCACTTTTTGAGCCTTTGTTTTTTTTCTAACTTATAACACTTACCTGTTTCCCTGTAGTTTAAATAGGATTCCTTTGTGTCATTTCTACAATTGACAAAGATCAACAAACTACAGTAATCTATATAGGATTAAATGCAACAAATTAGAAAAAAAAATCGGGGTTTTAAATGGAATTTATATTTCTATTCCAATATACACATCAAAGTAAGAGTACCACTTTGGAATGTAGAAACTTTTATAAAATGCCTTAACTAATAGATATTTATTGTGCACCTAGTATAAGCCAAGAACTGTTCTACCTGATTAGGATATATTGGCAGAAAAAACAGACAGAATCTCTACTTTTACAGAGTTTATGATTCTAGCAGTGGGACCTACACAATATAGATGTACACAATAAGCAAAATATTTAGTATGCTAGAAGCTTACAAATATTATGAGAAAAACTTACCCAGTTGGAATAGGGAATATAAGTGGTACAAGGAAGATATGATTTTAACTAGATAAATTAGAGTCTGTCTTAAAAAAAAAAAAAGTAACATCTAAGCTCAAACATGAAGGAAGTGATAGTATGAGCTATATGTCTACATAGGGGAAGCATCATTTTTGTGTTAGTCGCTCAGTCATGTCTGACTCTTTGTGACCCCATGGACTGTAGTCTACCAGGTTCCCCTACATTAGATTTCTCAGACATGAATACTGGAGTGGGTTGCCACTCCTTTCTCCAGGAGATCTTCCCAACCTAGGAATCGAACCTGGGTCTCCTGCTTTGCAGGCAGATTCTTTACCATCTGAGCCATCAGGAAAACCCAAGAGTTTGTGAAACTAGTAGCCACTTAGTTGTGTCTGGGCTCTTTGTGTTCCAACTCTATGTGACCCCATAGCCCACCAGGCTCCTTTATTCATGGAATTATCCAGGAATGAAGACTGGAGTGGGTTGCCACTCCTTTCTCCAGGAGATCTTCTCAACCTAGGGATCAAATCTGAGTCTCCTGCATGCAAGTAGATTCTTTATCATCTGAACTACCAGGGAAGCCCAAGAGTGAAAGTATTAATTGCCTAGTTGTGTCTGTGCTCTTTGTATCCAACTCTTTGTGACCCAATGGACTGTAGTCCTCTAAGCTCCTCTGTCCATGGAATTTTCCAGGCAAGAATACTGGAGTGAGTTGCCATTTTTTCCTCCTGGAGATCTTCCCCACATTGGGATTGAAAGCAGGTCTCCTGCATTGCAGGTGAATTCTTTACTAAGCTACCAAGAGTTTGTGGGGGAAAACTGTGCAAAGTTCTACAGTATTAGAGTGCTAAATGTGCTCAACTAATGGAAAGGAGGTCGGTACACCTGTAAGACTTGAGCTAAAAGAAAAGTTGGAGATGAATTCAGCAAAGTAATAGAGGCCTAGATTATATAAAACCCTATAGGACTCAGAGGGCTTTGGCTGGTGCTAAACAAGAAATGGAGACACATATTGGACTTTGAACAGGTAAGTAACATGAACAGATAAGTAACAAATAAGTAACACTTGCATACATTGTAACTCGTTATTATGCTGAGTAGAATAAAATCAAGAAAATCTCTTAAAAGCCCATAGAAATAATCTAGTTGTAAAATGATTATCATTTGAACCTTGTTGATTGCAATGAAAATGATAAAAATTAGTCAGAATCTGAATATATTTTAAGAAATTTTCTGATGGATGAATTGCAAGATGAAAAACAATGACAGGAGTTAGATATGAAACCAAGGTTTCAAAAATGAGCAAACAAAGAATGGAAATGCCATCAAATGAAACAGAGCGTTACACACATAACAGGTTTCATAGGACTACTGAGAATACAGGTTGGGCATGTTAAGTTTGAGACATTTCTTAGATATAAAGCTAGACATGATGATTAGTGCTCAGCTGAATATTCACCAGAGGAGTTCAGGAAAGAGATACGAGATGGAGATAGAACTTTTGGAGTCACTATCTACAGAAAATATTCAAAGCCTGAAGTAGATGATCTAGGAGTGTGAACCATTTTAGGTAACTGAAATGTACAAAGACTGACAATTCTGGGGCACGTTAACATTTAGACATGGTAGAAAGCAAGAGGCACCAGTAAAAGAGAGAAAAGTGAAGTAGAATATACATATAAATGCCAATTAAAGGGGGAAAAAAAAGTAAGTTGTGATTAGCTATGTCAAGTGTTTGTTGTTTAGCTGCAAACTGACCATGGATATGAAAGTGTGGATCATTCATGACCTTGATAAGAGGGTCTTTAATGAAGTGATAGAGATGAAATTATTCAGTATACAAAAGGTAACCAAAGGTGAAAAACTATGATGAGTTGACTGGCTTTGCAGAAAATGTGCACAGAAACATGGGAAGGCAACTGACAGGCAAATGGGGTTGAGAGAAGATTTTATCATTGACTCATAAGAAATAAACGGATGAATGGGAACTGACCCCCATGCAGTCAAAAATCCATGTATAATTTTAGTCATCCCTTTGCATTAAACGTTTACATTCCTGGTTCAAATAACTATGTTGTATTGTGGTATGTATTTGCATCATTATAGGGGATTAGAATGCAAAAGTAGGAAGTCAAGCGATATCTGGAATAACAGGCAAATTTGGCCTTGGAATACAAAATGAGGCAGGGCAAAGGCTAATAGAGTTTTGGAAAAAGAACACACTGGTCATAGCTAACACCCTCTTCTAACAACACAAGTGAAGACTCTACACATGAACATCACCATATGGTCAATACTGAAATCAGACTGATTATATTCTGTGCAGCCAAAGATGGAGAAGCTCTATACAGTAAGCAAAAACAAGACCAGGAGCTGACAGTGGCTCAAATCATGAACTCCTTATTGCCAAATCCAGACTTCAATTGAGGAAAGTAGGGAAAACCACAAGTCCATTCAGGTATGACCTAAATCAAATCCCTTACAATTATACAAAGAAAGTAACAAATAGATTCAAGGGGTTAGATCTGATAGACAGAATACATGAAGAATTATGGATGGAGGTTCATGACATTGTACAGTAGGCAGTGACCAAGACTATCCCCAAGGAAAATAAATGCAAAAAGGCAACATGGTTGTCCAAGGAGGCCTGACAAATACCTGAAAAAAGAAAAGATGCGAAAGGAAAGGAAAAATATACCCATTTGAATGCAGTTTCAAAGAATAGCAAGGAGAGATAAGAAAGCCTTCTTCAGTGATCAGTGCAAACAAATAGAGGAAAACAATAGAATCAGAAAGACTAGAGATCTCTTCGAGAAAATTAGAGATACTAAGGGAACATTTTATGCAAAGATGGGCACAATAAAGGGCAGAAATGGTATGGACCTAACAGAAGCAGAAAAAATTAAGAAGAGGTGGCAACAATACACAGAACTATATAAAAAGTGTTCACGACCCAGATTACCACAATGGTGTGATCTCTCACCTAGAGCAAGACATCATGGAATTTGAAGTCATGTGAGCCTTAAGAACATCACGATGAACAAAGCTAGTGGAGGTGATGGAATTCCAGTTGAGCGGTTTCAAATCCTAAAAGATGATGCTGTGAAACTGATGAACTCAATATGCCAGCAAATTTGGAAAACTCAGCAGTGGCCACAAGACTGGAAAAGGTCAGTTTTCATTCCAATCCCTAAAAAAGGCAATGCCAAAGAATGCTCAAACTACCACATAATTGCACTCATCTCACACACTAGTAAAGCAATGCTCAAAATTCTCCAAGCCAGACTTCAACAGTACATGAACTGTGGACTTCCAGATGTTCAACCTGCATTTAGAAAAGGCAGAGGAATCAGAGATCAAATTGTCAACATCTGTTGCAACAGCGAAAAAGCAAGAGAGAAAAACATCTACTTCGGCTTTATTGACTACGCTAAACCCTTTGACCATGTGGATCACAGCTGTTGAAAATTCTTCAAGAAATGGGAATACCGGACCACCTAACCTGCCTCCCAATAAATCTGTATGGAGGTCAAGAAACAATAGTTAGAACTGGACATGGAACAACAGACTGGTTCCAAATTGGGAAAGGAGTATGTCAAGGCTGTATATTGTCATCCTGCTTATTTAACTTATATGCAGAACACATCATGAGAAATGCTGGGCTGGATGAAGCACAAGCTGGAATCAAGATTGCCAGGAGAAATATCAATAACCTCATATATGCAGATGACACCACCTTTATGGCAGAAAGTGAAGAACTAAAAAGCCTCTTGATAAAGTGAAAGAAGAGACTGAAAAAGTTGGCTTACAGCTGAATATTCAGAAAACAAAGATCATGGCATCTGGTCCCATCACTTCATGGCAAAAAGATGGGGAAAGTATGGAAACAGTGACAGGTTTTATTTTTCTGGGCTCTATAATCACTGCAAATGGTGACTGGAGCCATGAAATTAAATGACACTTGCTCGCTGGAAGAAAGGTTATGACCAATCTAGACAGCATATTAAAAAGCAGAGACATTACTTTGCCAACAAAGGTCCATCTAGTGAAAGCTATGGTTTTTCAAGTAGTCATGTATGGATGTTAGAGTTGGAGTATAAAGAAAGCTGAGTGCCAAAGAATCGATACTTTTGAACTTTGTGTTTGAGAAGACTCCTTAGAGTCCTGTGGACTGAAAGGAGATCCAACCAGTCCATCCTAAATGAAATCAGCCCTGAATATACATTGGAAGGACTAATGGTGAAGCTGAAACTCCAGTACTTTGGCCACCTGATGCGAAGAGTTGACTCATTTGAAAAGACCCTGGTGCTGGGAAAGGTTGAATGCAGGAGGAGAAAGAGACAGCAGAGGATGAAATGGTTGGATGGCATCACTGACTCGATGTACATGAATTTTATCAGCTCTGGGAGTTGGTGATAGATGGGGAAGCCTGTTATAGTGTAGTCCATGGGGTCACAAAGAGTTGGACATAACTGAGTGACTGAACTAATTGAATGAGTATGTATTTATTGAAAAACATCTTCATATAAGTGGACCCAGAGTTTAAACCCATGTTGTTCATGTGTCAGCTGTACTTGTTGTGTTTTTTCTTTTAATTTAGAAAAAATAACTGCATATTTGTATATTGTTCAGTCTATTTTATGGCTGATAAAAACTAACAAGATACAAGAGACTCTCTGGAGAAATATTTTACTGGTGGTCAGAGGAAAAAATTATACAGTAAAATGGAAAGATATGGCCCAGTTTCTCATAAAATAAGGTATTGGAGATGTAGACTCTCTTCTTCTTACCCCAAGAATAGTCATCTCCATAGAAATTTAGTTTGAAAAGCTCTTTTCCAACTTATTTCATCTATTAGGCATCTTGTTCATCATTCTTAAACCTAACACTCTATCAACAAAAGTTATTACTGTGAATCTTGGGGGAATATTAAGCTATGCTCCAGAAAGGCCAAAATTAATGCAGCAAGGAAGGAGTAGGATGACAGTCTAGCTCCAGTCAGTGAGCCTTGCTACTCACCTCCCATAAATTACTCCCCCACACACAAAACAGGCACAAACACACATGTACACTGGCACTGGGCTTAAAAGAGAAAGGTATTTCTTAGAAAAGCAAACTATGAATAAGTTTCTGGAAAAGTAATCTCAAAATCAATACTTGAAGACATAAGAATGAATAGACTGAAGTCTTAAGTCTTAGAGATGTTTTTCTTGGCAAAGGCAACTATCTTGCAGTCTCAGTTCTGGGCAGATGGTGGTGGTGGTTTAGTCGCTAAGTCATGTCTGACTCTCCAACCCCATGGACTGTAGCCCGCCAGGTTCCTCCGTCCATGGGATTTTCCAGCCAAGAATGTTGCAGTGGGTGCCATTTCCTTCTCTGGGGTATCTTCCTGATTCAGGTATCAAGCCTGTGTCTCCTGCTTGGCAGGCAGATTCCTTATCACTGAGCTACCTGGGAAGACCCCCTCTAGGCAGTCTGTAGTAGTCAATACAGCAGTGGATGGGATAGGTACAGAGCTTGGCAAAAGGCATCCAAGCAAATCTCAAAGTGGTACAAGAAGTATATTCTACGAAAACTAAGTATTAAGGATTCCAAAATTGTAACAATACATTTTCCTCAAAGAAACCATGCCCCAGTGATTTTACAGTCATGTTCCACCAACTCTTCAATTTGGTCAGAAAATTGGAAGAATGGAGAATCACTAACTCATGCTATAGTTCTAAACTAAGCTTGATTCTAAAACTGGTAAAGAATAAAAAGAATACAAAAGAAACTATAGGCCATATTTAGTCATGAACATAGACTTGAAAAATGTAACAAAGGAAGACACGGATATGGCGATGAAAATTATTGTGGTTTCTGGCAGGGTGCTAGTTTTAGTGCCAGCAGAACAGAGATCTGTTAACACCCAGGGTTGAGAGTCCCTGCTCTGCTAAGGCAGATCAGTCAGTGTCTGATATACTGACTGGTGAGTCTCAGACTGGCTGTCTAGTCCTGCCTCCCTCTGTTGATATAGGAGCCTTGTTTGTTAAGCCAGCATGAAAGTTACTGCGGCAGTTTTTCCACCACAGGAGAGACTAGTAATCAGAGATAACCAACACCTTGCTTCTTGAAACACTGGTCTTTCAGTGGTTTGGCTCAAAGCAGTAATAGGGCATGGTTATATGGAATCATGGAGTAGGAAATGGCAACCCATTCCAGCATGCTTGCCTGGGGAAGCCCAGGGACTGAGGAGCCTGGTGGGCTACAGTCCATGGGGCTGCAAAGAGTCGGACATGACTGAATGACTAAGCACATATAGAATCAATCCCGGCTGGAAATCCTTTCCTGTGTACTATTTCTAAGAGGACATGTACTCAGTGCCTTCTCTTTAGTTTAACCATTACAATACTATCCAGACAGCACTTCAAGCTCCTGAACTAACCACGTAGCCATGTGGGGAAACCTACTTCTTTTCAAAAAGGTGGAGAATTCCAGGAGTTCAACTGCCAAACACAGAATATGACTCACTGTAGGGGGGGGGGGGGGTCAAGAAATTTCTGTTAGCAGTCTTTAGAATCTCTCTTTGGAAACACCAATCTGCCCTGAGGTTTTGCCTTGAGAACCAGGCTGGCTCTTATCTGGAGGTGGAGACTCTTGACTAGATTTTAAGAAGGCTGCAAATGGAGAAGGAGAGTAAAATCCTTATCTCAAAAGCCCAAGGATTTAGTCCATCAAATCCTTTTTCATGAAGCCTGGATGTTTTCTGAGGGTATCTGTACCTGATATGGGCATGTCATGTGGAGAATATATACAGTGCTGTCAGTTTCAAATATTCTATTACACCAAACTATTATAGGTAAGAAAGTCTAATGTTACACGTTTTGAATATAAAACCTTTGTGAACTGAAGTTCTAAATGAAACTGCTGGGCGTATATTTGTGTATACACATAAAATAATTGAAAAGTAATCTTATTGCCAATAAAAATTTTGAAAATTCAAAAGAGAAACCTAATATGATCTTACCTGATTCAGTAATATTCAAATGGATTCATTCTAGATATATCAAGATAATAATCAGCATATCTATTAAAATAATTCATATTAGTGTAAGATAGAGATGTTGACATTTTAGCAATAGGTACAGAAAAGAATTTGATCTACAAAGAAGTGTTTTAGAGGAATTTTTTTTCTGTTAGATACGCAAGTTAGTGCAAGACTTATCAGGGCTGCTGTACAACATGGTTCTAGTGATCAAACGAAAGCTGAACAGGTAAATATATAGAAAGGAAAGGTAAGAGATAATTTTTTCTTGCATATGATATGGACTTACATAAAATGCAACAGAATCAAGTAACAGAATATAGTCTAGTACATTTGCTGAGTAAATATCAACTTTGAGAAAAAAAGCATTACGCCTTAGTGCTAATACAACTACTGAACTAGAATACGTAATGGGGGGTCAGGGAAGAAAAGAGTCAATAAACCAGTATTTTATCTCAAGATCACCTTAACAAACAATACAGATTACCATTCATTACTTTTAGTCTTGTTTTTAAAATACTCATGCAGGTATATAAACATGATTGCATAAATACAAATCCACACATGTATTAATATAAACTTGCCATGTGATAAATATGCCCACAAAAAATATTAATAAGGAAACGAACAGTTTTAAATTTCATGCCTGATCTGCTTGATTTTGCCAGTCCATAGCATACCACACAATATTGCCCTGCCAGCATTATCTCTAACAGAGTTTTCTGTGAGGGCAAGTTCACTTTGTCCATAATGTAACCTAGAAGTAACCAAGAATCTAACACTGCCTCAGTGGGAAATAACCACTAGAGTTGTGCTTCACAACAGATCTCATATTTCTGCAATGGTCTTAAGCTCCAGTTATACACCTTTGTAGCTTGCTGGAAAATTCTTTCATCCCTTCATTTCTTACTTAACCATTTCTCTGATTTTTTTCTGGGATAGTATCTCATAGATCAAATGTACTATCTACAATTCTTGGCTAAGGATTCTTGTCTGCTTTGGGAGAAACCCAAACCAAGGTAGTGTTCTATTTCATTCTTCAAAGATGAAATTCAGTTGGATTTATACCCAAATGTCAAAGTTTAATGCAAAAGAAATTCATAGAAGAGAATATCCCTGTAGCCCTGGGGTAAGCAAAAATGGTTAAATAAAATATCAAAAAGTTGAATCTGACCATGACAAAATTAACGATTACTACTTACAATGAACAAAATGAACAAGGTTCATGATAAGATAACTTACCAGGAAAAAATAATGCCTAAAAGTTGAAAACTGATTGATACCCAAATGTATTAATAAATGAATTTCTGGAAAAATAAGTAAAAGAATGTTTAGTACAAAAATGGGCAAACAGGGTGACTAGGCAATTTACAAATAAGCAAAAGTGAAAAAGCTAATATAAAAAATGCTCTTAGACAGTACTTATTAGAGAAATATAAATTAAAAACACTAGGGTGTTGTCTATAAACATGATCAAGAATTATAGATATTGATAATACTCTTTTATAGACTGCAGAAAACAGTGGCCCTCAAATACTACTGACATGAGAAAATGCATTTTGGTAAATAATTGACAGGATCTATGAAATGAATTTTGTAACCAATAGCCCTTCAAAAAAAAAAATTCAGCACTTAAGGCAGTTTCTTACAAAACCAAACATACTCTTACCATACAATCCAGCAATTACAATTCTTGATATTTACTCAAAGGATTTGAAAACTATTTCCACACAAAAACCTGCACACAGAGGTTATTATCAAGCTTCATTCCTAACTGATAAAACTTAGAAAAAATCAAGATGCCTTTTAGTAGGTAAACGGATAAATGGACTGCGATATAGATACACAATCTAATACTACTGCTAGAAAGCAAATTAACTATAAAGCCAATAAAAGACAAAGGAAACCATACATACTACTATGTGAAATAACCAAGTCTGAAAAGATTAATTACTGTATGATTCCAACTACATAACATTCCAGAAAAGGCAAAAATCATAGAGAGTAAAAGGATCAGTTGTTGACATGGGATGAGGGTAGAGAGAGATGGAGAGGCAAAGTAGCTTTTCTTTTTTGTCTCTGTTTTGTTTTTTTAGGGCAGTGAAACTCATCTGTAAGATATTCTAATGCTAGATACAAGTCATTATCAAGTTTTCCAAACCTGTAGAATGTACAATGCCAAGAGTGAGTCAATGCTAATGTAAATTATGGACTTTGAGTGATAATGATGTGTCTTTGTAGATGGAGGTTTTTCAACTGTAACAAATGTACTACTCTGGTTGGGGATGTTGATAATGAGGGAAGTTATGCATGTGTGGGACAAAGGATATATAGATAATCTCTGTACCCTCCTCTTAATTTTGCTGTGTACTTGAAACTGCTTTAAAAATAATCTTTTTAAAAGTCTGCAAATATGACCTAGAGAATATCTTATTTGGTTAGAAAATATCTTAATTCAAAGAGCAATAAACTATAATAGTTGATCTAAAAATTGTGATTGCCCAGAATGTTCATCACACTGAAATTTTGATAATGTAAAGTATAATAATACACATCACTAAGGAAAATGATAAGTAAAATGTAGATAACAACATTGCTTAGTGGTTAGAAACAATAATATACATTCAGCACTGGAGGTAGAACTTTCAAACACAGTGCTGAACAAATCTGTACTCAAGAGTATCAGAAAAGTCACAATAAGAAAAAACTTAGACTATGTTGAAAGTGAAAAAGTGAAAGTCACTCAATCATGTCCAACTTTTTGCCACCCCACAGACTATACAATCCCTGGAATTCTCCAGGTCAACCTACTGGAGTGGGTAGCCTTTTGCTTTTCCAGGGGATCTTCCCAATCCAGGGATCAAACCCAGGTCTCCTGCATTGCAGGCAGATTCTTTACCAGCTGAGCCACCAGGGAAGCCCATATTTAGCAAACATATATAAAATCCTAATCCAGGAACTATATTAACATGGTAAAGTGTTAACTGACTTGTGAGGAAGAGAATGGGGATGGAGACTAGGAGTAAGGAACTAACTATTTTAATGCTGAGTAATATTCCATTGTGTATATGTACCACAGCTTTCTTATCCATTCATCAGTTGATGGGCATCTAGGTTGTTTCCATGTCTTGGCTATTGTAAACAATGCAGCGATGAACATTGGGGTACACGTGGCTCTTTCAATTCTGGTTTCCTCAGTGTGTATGCCCAGCAGTGGGATTGCTGGGTCATATGGCAGGTCTATTTGCAGCTTTTTAAGGAACCTCCACACTGTTTTCCATAGTGGCTGTACTAGTTTGCATTCCCACCAACAGTGTAAGAGGGTTCCCTTCTCTCCACATCCTCTCCAGCATTTATTGCTTGTAGACTTTTGGATGGCAGCCATTCTGACTGGTGTAAAGTGATGCCCATCAACTGATGAATGGATAAGAAAGCTGTGGTACATATACACAATGGAATATTACTCAGCATTAAAAAAAAAAATTCATTTGAAGCAATTCTACTCAGATGGACGAAACTGGATCCCATTATCCAGAGTGAAGTAAGCCAGAAGCAAAAACAACAATACAGTATATTAACGCATATATATGGAATTTAGAAAGACAGTAACGAGAACCCAACATGCGAGACAACAAAAGGAACGCAGATGTATAGAATAGACTCGTGGACTTTGTGGATGAGGGTAAGGGTGGGATGATATGGGAGAAGGGCACTGAAGCATGTTAATTGTCATGTGTCTAATCAATTGCCAGCCCAGGATTGATGCTCGGGACGGGTGCAGCGAGATTTCCCGGGGGGCAGGGAGGAGGGAGGGGGGTTCCGGAGGGGAAGCATATGTAAACCCATGGTGATATGACAATGTATGGCAAAAACAATAAAAAAAAAAAGAATCAAAAAAAAAAAATCCATGCCTAGTAAAAAGAAGAGATTTGTGGACATAGGTCAATCAAGGTAATGTACCAAGAACTGAAGACTCATTAACACAAATGTCTGACTCTAAGGTCAAAACAAAAACAGAAAGGATATTTCCTACCATTTAATCTGTGAAGATTAATTTAGAAAGTGTGTTCAAAGAGCATAACACAACTTAGTAATAATGAATAATATAGAAATGTGAACTATCATGGTGTTATAAGTATTGTCATTAATATAACTGGTGTTTTTTAAGTATTTAATGGGCATTTTCATCAAAGTCATTTTTCTCTGTAAATCCTTCTAAAATTAAGTATTATATAAAACAGTTAATATAAAGCTATGATTTACTTTTAGAAACATAATATGCAATTTATATTAATATCATATTGGTTTGCCTAGGACCGAGAAAGAGAGGCGTTGGAAAAACGCCTTTTATAATGAAACAGGAGTTAATCTTTATTAGTGTGTGCGTTTGTTTGCTTTTTAATATCTTCAGACATGTTTGGAATCTGGAAGGTAGGCGATGTGCCTTGATCTTACTGGATTTCACTCTGCAGTTCCTGAGACCAGGGAATAAGATGAGAAATAAACAACTTTGGAAATTCAATCCATAATCAAAGCTGATTTGCTGCAGGTTGATTTTCAGAAAAGCAAAACCTGCAGTCTTTCCCAAGTCAGTCAGAAATAACACGATGAGGCAATTCTGTCTGATGGGATCCAGGCTGGATGAAATCCCAGATAATACAATGCAGCATTTCCCAGAGCAGAAAGCTTGGTTCATTGTGCCAAACAATGGCAGGATCAGTGGCTCTTGTTCAGAGGCAGCTCTGCCAGTTTTGCTTTTGGGAGGCTGTCTGCTGAGGACAGAAAACACCTGCTGCTCAATAATTAACTCCTCCCAAACATCAGGCAAGGCAGCAGCAACAGTGACCTCTTCTGCCACTCCCAGTCTCATTTCCCCAATGTGTTTTCAAGCCTGTGTTTGCTTTTCCTAGGGCAATTACTGTCTGCGTGTGCATCATCGCTCCTTGTCCTGCAGCTTCTTCCACAAGCATTTTCCAGGGTTCAATGGTCACTCGGGATATACCTCCCACCTTTTCTGCATAGAATACCAAGCACTGAACAAGACACATACTTATACTTTCTAAATGACTTTAATAAAACCCATAATGAAGAAGGTAGAGTTGAAGAAAGGGAAATAACATTAAATAAGTGAAGAAAAAAG
>ML664185.1:221440-233048 GCA_007570785.1 Antilocapra americana
TTTCATAACCTATGACATTCAAGATTAGAGGAGATGGGACATTTATACAATATAGCAGAGATGAAGAGAATCATCATCGGAGAGGAAAATATGCAACCATTATTGCAGCATGGAAAACTAAAACATACATGAGCGTTATAAAGTCATCTGGACTAAATTCTCTCATTCTACATGTCTCATCCCCCATCAAGTAGCCATTAAACTGCTTCATTTCACTCACTGAACTTATGTATTTCTGTAAGAGATCTGAGTTGCAGTTATAAGTTGACAAAGCAGTGCATCTTGTGGATATTTATGTAAACAAATATTGATTTTCATGTTTCTTCTCTCCATTGCCAATAGTTTGACAACTCAGAATTTTTAAATTCTGGACAATTTAGTAGTCCTTTAAAGTGATACTCTAATAGACAACAGCATTATTGCGCATCTGAAATAATGAGTAGAGGAGAGTGTGGTTAGGTATTAGGAACTGTGGAGGGAAATGTAAACAGAAATCTTAAAAAGGATGTTGAGATAAAAAATGAATGGCATAATAGCATATTAAGGATATAAGGCACATGGAATATAGGGCCATCATAAAGAATGGCTTTATGTATCAGGTAGATGGATTGATAATATGGAACAATAATTGGAGTATAAAAGAGTGGGAAGCTGCCTGGAACTCTGTGACAAGATACACAGGTGGAACGGGAGAGAGGAAGGAAGTTCAAAAGGGATGGGATATGTATCTATATCTATATCTATATAAAATTGTGACCGTTTTGCATTGTCGTATGGCAGAAACCAACACAAAGCTATCAAACAGTTATTCACCAACTAAAAATAAACAAAAATTAAAAAATCACTTAAGAGATAAAAATAAAAATCTAAGAATCCAAGAAATATTTCACAATTGCAGAACTAGTTTCAGGTCTATAAGGATAAAAAAAAAAATCATTAGATCCAGAGTAATGTGAGACTTCAAATTTTCACTACTGGTCAAAGAAATGTCAACTCTATTTACTTAGGGAATAAACATTGTTATGGATAACTACCTAAATTTTCTTTCCTTGGGTAACACTGGATACCTGCTGGAAGATTTAGTCAATAATAACAATAAGCACACACAAAAGATTTAACTCGGCTAGTGAAGC
Source organism: Antilocapra americana (assembly GCA_007570785.1). NCBI lineage: Eukaryota > Metazoa > Chordata > Mammalia > Artiodactyla > Antilocapridae > Antilocapra > Antilocapra americana. Next base: position 222,574 of record ML664185.1, read on the forward strand.
TCATAATTAAAATGCAAAACTCTAGTTACCCTGAAGCTACAGGAGATGGATCCATACATTATAAATGATGACCATCAGGTAGCAAGTACATCATTAATGGATAAACTAAACCTTCTTGGAAAAAAAATTTTTGGTTGTTATATATTTTAACACCCTTATGCTTATAATTCTAAGCATCATAAGATTTAAAATACTTATTAATTTGATCAGTGCTATGGTCTGAATGTTTTTGTCCCCTTAGATTCCTTTGTTGAAATTCTAACCCCAGGTGATGGTAGTAGAAGGCAGGGCCTTGGGGAAGTGATTAGCTCCTGAGGGTGGAATCCTCATGAATGTGATTATAGTTCTTATAAAAAAGATCCCACAGAGCTCTCTAGTTCCTTCTATCACATATGGATTGAAGAATTCTGCAGTCTTGAGAAGGACCCTTATTCAATCACACTGTCATCCTGCTCTCTGACTTCCAGACCCCAGAATTGTGAGAAATGAATTTCCAATATTTATAAGCCACCTCTCTGTGGTATTGTATTATAGCAGCCTAAACAGACTAAAACAAAGGTTTTATATAATTATCATCTCATCTGGCAGGAATTAAATTTACATTCAGTCATTCAACATTTGTTGGGTAATTATTATTTGTCTTAACATCATTGCTAGCCCCAACAATACAGCAATGAACAACATAGATAAATGTACCTACTATCCTGGACCTTATGTTCTATAAAACAATTATATGTAGTATACATAAAAGTGAAGTAGCATTTAAATGCTCTTTAAAAGTATGGCTACATGTTAATAGTTCAGACTTTTAAAAGAAGTACTATGATATACAAATTTTACATTTCCAGCAAATAGATGAAGTCTGCTCCAAAGTGGGAGAGGAGGAATTTTCAAGTGTTTCTAGGACTATTGAACTTTTAAGATGCAGTCAAAGGCTTCTCTGTAAGCATATATCTCCACACTATTCATAAATCCATGGACTCTGAATACTTCTTCATCAGTCTTTGCACTTAATATACTGGTTTAATTATTATAAAGAATACATACTTCATAATACATACACAGAAAGCATGCTGCTTCAGTGTGACTTTGAGTACAGGTCCAGTCTTTAACAGGGTCCCAAAACTACATTATTATTATTGCATACTTTTCTAATTTCAACTGAAGTAGAGTTGATAATGAAATAGAAGATTTTAGATCTACCTGCAAATGCACCCTACAGGTAATTCCAGAGACTGTATAAAAAAGCATTCCAAATTACAAAGACTGTCTGGTATTTTGAACATAGGTGATACTGTCTAGTATCATTAATTGGGTACAAAATGAAGTTTAAGTAGGAGAGTGGGGAGTTAACTCAAAGTTGTCTCTTTTGTCTTGTATCCATTAGTACTGACTCAGATTAAAATTTTTGCATAAACTATACTTTGACTTCCTAATTGTATACATTTTACCAAGTGATTTGAAAGTAATCGTGGGTGTATGTAAGATCCAAAGGTATAATTTTTGTACATCTGCATTTATGTATATTTATAAATATATATTTTTCAGATAAAAATACCACTTTCGCAAACAAAATGTTTTTATAATACTTCCTATTCCTCACATGCAATGGCCTAGTTCAGTTTTGATACTAAATTACAATGGAACATTTTTCATGTTACAAGCTCTTATAAGAAATGCTGTAATTATACTGTGAACAGATTTCTGAGACTAAAGTGTTAATTTCCTAAATAAAAGTTAGGCCTGAAAATTATCCTATTAGATCAATACAAATGGAATGAATTAAGTTCAGTGAAAGGTAGTCAAATTTATATCCAACTTGAACTCACATTATAAAATAATAAAAACTACATGCATATGTAATCATTGTTCAAGAAACGTAACAGTAATATGCTACACAAATTTCAGAGTAGAAATTATAACAAATCTCAAGGGGCAGATAGATATTAAGGGCTCACAGCACTAGGGAATTCTCAGAAAGTAGGACACTCAAGATAATGTGACCTAATGGATTAAAATAATTCTGTTCCTCTCCTAAAAAACATTATTATGACAAGATACGTTAACTGACAAGTACTGTGTGTGTAGCCAATTTTAAAAACATGTTTATGCCTTTCTTAACAGAAAATTTTGCCTCTTTAAAAGGAATGTCTACTTACACATGATTTGTCATTAAGGATAGAAAATATATTAAACTGAAAAACCCAGTTTACTGCTGGTGGGTATGCAAAATGGTACTGTTATTTTGGAAGATAGTTGGGTGGATGGTTTAGTAATTGTTTGAACAAAACTAAACTTACTCTATATGATCCAGCAATCATGCTCCTTGGTATTTACCCAAAGGAACTGAAAACACATCCACACAAAAGCCTGCACAAAGATGCTTGCAGCAGCTTCATTCATAACTGCAAACATTCAGAAATAGCCAAGATTTAATCAGAGAAATTATTAAATAATTTGTCAATGGAATGTTATTCAGTGCTAAAAAGAAACGAATTATTGCCCATGAAAAGAGAAAATTTAGATGCATATTGTTAAAGGGAAAGAAGTCAATCTCCTAAGGCTACATGCTATATAATTTCAACCATATGACATTCTGAAAATCTCGAAAATTTGAAGACCATAAAGAGATTAGATGTTGCCAGAGGATGGGAGGAAGGAGTGATGAATAGGCAGAGCAAAGAGTTGATTTAAGGGAGTGAAACTCTTCTGTATGTTATGATAGTGGATACATGTCATTATGAATTTCTCCAAACCCATAGGATGTTAAACAGCAAGTGTAAATGGTAATGTAAGCTATGGATTTTGGAGGATGATGACGCATCAATGTATGTCCACCAGTTGTGCCAGTGATGCTGGGGGATGCTGATAATGGGGGAGGCCATGTGTGAGTGTGGGGGAGGGGGTGGGTCATGTGGGAAATCTCAGTAACTTCTACTCAGTGTTACTGTGAATCTAGAACTATTCTAAAAAAAACCTAATTCTAAAAACAAAGTCTATTAAAAACAAAATTATAACAGTAAGAAAAAAGATCAGAATATAGCAATGAAAAGCACACTTATAGTCCCTGCTCTTCATCCTATCTTCTATATGAAACAAACAGTAAGTGAAAAAAGCTCATATCTATTTTGACCCATCTATAAAGGCAAAATTTTAAGAATGTAAGCAATTAGCAATAAAGAGACATCTGCAAAGTCAAGGATATACTTCTTTTCACTATGAGTGTGAATTATAAGAATTCTAAAGTTTAATAATCAAATTAATTGCTCAACTAGAAAAAAATTGTTTACAGACATCTGGTTTACACTTATTTAAGTGCTAAACTAAGCACATTAACAGAGAAAGATGGTGTTTGTGTACACTTTTATCTTTGTTTGCATATGAGTCTCTTTTCAAATGCTACCAATCATTAAGCTTGAACTTGACTGGTAGTGGGGAGGGAGCAAAGTATAGACTCCTATAGAAGATAAAATTACTTTAATATACTATAATTTCACTTAATTGGAGATTAAAAGTTAATTCTAATCCAGCTGTACTGTATTCTGGCTATGTGATTTGAAAATGACTTGTCCCCATTGTGATCTAGAAAGAAATTTGAGGTACAGGACTTAGCCGTTGCTGCTTTGATCTATGATATTTCAGGTTTAAGGTCATGGAGACAGTCATTTTCTCTAGTTATTCCCTAATTCCAACACCCAGCAGAGATAATGAAGCTCTAAAATGACAGGAAAGCTGAGTACCTTTGCTGATCTCTAGCGGCAAATCGAATCAGTAAGAGTCTACCTGAAAACTGCTTGGCTGAAGCAAGAGGTAACGTGAGACATGGCAACTTGAATAAACTTGTAAAATACACAGGTCACACAAGAATGCCTAGCAATCAGTTGATGACACATTAATAAAGTCACTTAAGCTTTGTGTTACAGTTACACAGAAGAGAGCTGTAAGGCAGGGCTCCTTGTAGGTTGTTTTATTTTTATCTGCAGATTGCACAGGTCTAATGATATTTCTCATATATGCATTATTCCTAATCTACCTTAAACTCTGAAGAATTAGTCAGATTTCCAATTACTTATGGACACAGTACTTGTAAGCATTTTTTCCTTCAAGGTCATAGAGACTGGAAGGGTTATGCTCATGATTTGATCCTGTTGGATCAAAAAATCAATGATAGAACCCTTGTGGGTAATCTGATTGCGTGCGTGCGTGCGTGTGTGTGTATAATAGAGAAATGCTTCTTTTCTCAGACACTATGCTTTCTAATATCAATGAAAATGTCATAAATTGGTGGTAGAGTCACAGTCCAGATACAGCAAATGTAATTGTCACTTTAATTCTTCACAGTGATTAATGAACAAGGGAAAGAATCAGCATCCTATACTTGCCAAATTCAAGTTATTTATTCTGAATGGTTTTATTATTTACCATGTGATGTGGATTTATTGTTCCACAGCAGTTGTGTTTTACAAATTTGCTTAAAAAAAAACACTTGAAAGGAGAAAAACAACTTTACAGCCTTTTACTAGAAGAATTAATTTTCTCTATTGATATTATAGGTGGACCATCCTCCACCGTATTCAAATTTGCATTTTCATGAGCGATTTTGGGAGATTTGTCATAGGAAAAATACTAAAAAGATGTTTGCTAAATTTTTCACCCAGCATTAAATAAATGTTTTTTACCCTTTCTAACTGTCAAAGTAACTATTCCATTATTATAGAGCAAGAGGTACCTTGAATATGCAATAAAATGGTTTGATATCTGGAGACCATTTAATTTTCCATGTTATCAAGAATTAAAGTCATCTGACATTGGAAATGAAATTTACTTTAACAATAATGCTCTAAACTATGGAAGAGAGGGAAAGCAATCATTTGCAGGGTCCATAGACTTCAGAGGAATTGCAGAGGGGGATATAGAGACTACATTATCTGGCAGAGTTTCCTACTGCCAGAGTTAATTCAAAGAAGTTTGTGTCTCCACAGAAGTAGCTTGAAAGGATTTGAACAAAATAATTCCATAGAGTATCCTTTCTGCTATGCTGCAGTGCACAAGTTTTAAGAAGGAAAAAAACGCACCGGGGTGTTGACAGTACTAAACTATTCAATGTATTTCTTTTAAGCAGGACTTTACTCTGTTCCTGTCAATTGTACATAATACAATTACCTAACATTTAGTGAGCATTCATGGCTAAATTTATTTTACAGATAAAGTAACGCAGGATTAATAGGACCCAGCAACATGATCAAGTGACACAGAAAGCTTCAGAGTTCAGATTCAAACCAGTCTAATAAAAATTCAGATCATTCTGATGGCACGATCAATATTGTCTCCTTATCTATGTCTGTCTTTGTGCTGTCTGAACAAGTATAGTTATTCCCTCACTGGAATACTTACTTATAAAATGTATCTTTTCTTTCAACAACCACTTAACTTGGAAAAGTGATTCTTTTCAGTGTGAAAGCAGCTCCTGTTTCTGCATTAAAAAGACACTTGAAGGCAAGTTACCTCACCACTCTGCAGTTTCACAGGAAAAACACAGAAACCGCCTCCTTTCAGTTTTTGAGTGAGTCAAAGCATCAAGAAAGATTAAAATAATCACCACATATATATGCTTGCTATGCTGAACCTCCAAAAACCCCACAGCATGAGTTTTCTGTCAACAAAATGTATCCTCATGCACTGCATTTCACTTTTTACAGACAGGTAAGTTCAGAAATAAGATGTCTATATCAATGCCAGAATAATTACCTTCTATCCTACAAATAAAGGTACTTAATTAAGAATTGTATTTGTCGCTAAATTTTTAAGGATGACCATATGAACTATTAAACCACATCACATCTTACTTACAGGAGAAATGAAAATTCTCTGTGTCATGTAAGCATAATTATAACCTTAGTATATAAGCTACATAGCAATGATTTAGCCATCTTTTTGGGAAATCTCAAAGAATGTTCAAATACCTCACAACTGTACTCATTTCACACATGAGCAAGGTAATGCTCAAAATCCTTCAAGCTAGGCTTCAACAGTATGTGAACCAAGAACTTTCAGAGGTATAAGCTGGATTTAGGAAAGGCAGAGAGGAAAAAGAGATCAAATTGCCAACATCTGTTGAATCATAGAAAACACCAAAGAATTCCAAAAAAACAGCTACTTCTACTTCATTGTCTACACTAATGCTTTTCCACACAAACTGTGGAAAATTCTGAAAAAGTTGGGAATATTAGAACACCTCACCTGCCTCCTGAGAAATCTGTATGCAGGTTAAGAAGCAACTGTTAGAACAGGACATGGAACAGAAGACTGGTTCCAAGCTAGGAAAGGAGTACATTAAGGCTGTATATTGTTACCCTGCTTATTTAACTTTTATGATGAGTACATCATGCAAAATGCCAAGCTAGATGAAGCCCAAGCTGGAATCAAGATTGCCAGGAGAAATATCAATAATTTCTGAACAATGAATAGCAAGAACAGCAACAACAATTCAGCTATAATATCCTTTATATTGTGGGAAAAGGAATCCCACAAACTGCTGCTTTATAATGTATCAAAGTATGGTAAAATACTCCTCTTTCTCTTTTATTATATAAATACAAGACTGAGAGCTGAACTATAAAGAAAGCTGAGTGCCGAAGAATTGATGCTTTTGAACTATGGTGTTGGAGAGTCCCCTGGACTGTGAGATCCAACCAGTCCATCCTAAAGGAAATTAGTCCTGAATATTCATTGGAAGGACTGATGCTGAAACCAAAGCTCCAATACTTTGGCCACTGATGTGAAGAACAGACTCATTGGAAAAGACCCTGGTGCTGCGAAAGATTGAAGGCAGGAGGCCAAGGGGACGATAGGGGATGAAATGGCTGGATGACATCACTGACTCAATGGACATGAATATGAGTAAACGCCGGGAGTTGGTGATGGACAAGGAGGTCTGGTGTGCTGCAGTCCATGGGGTCGCCAAGAGTTGGACACAACTGAGTGACTGAACTAAACAGAAACAATCTTCTAATTAGTCCCTTCTGTTTTGAGATTCACTTAAATTACATATACTTTACATTTCCTCTATCAAGATCTAAAACTAGAGAAGATCAAATCAAGTTCCAGGATTGATCTTTATTCTCAATCCAGATTAAGATTCTGAAAAGTGGAAGTTTGAGAAATGAGATTAAGTAGAAGAAACAAGAATCATCATCTGCATATGATAAGTAAAGGTAGTTAACTACTCATTGACATCTGTCAAGCCAGGAAATGAGAAGACTGAGTGAAATACAAATATTTCTATCAAAGTGAGCTATTTTAAATGCCAAGTATAATTGGAACTAGAATTTTAAGATTTTTTAATTGTCATATATAACTCTCAAAATTACACTGAAGAAAATAGAAACTACTTCCTGTTAGGACCTTGATTTAATATCCCATGGGAAGACTGATTTGCACATTCATTGATGCACTGTTAATTATATAAATTGAATAATAAAGGGCATCAGGGCACTCTGAGAGGGTTCTGTCAAGAGTTTGTTTTAGCAATATGTGTAAAAACATACCTACTATTTCCTCATATCAGTAGCAGAACTCAAGTATCAAAAAAGGGCCCAACATTCCACAGTTGGGAGATTCTACAGTTAAATTCTTTAAAGATATAATGATAACCTTAGACCCCAAAGAGACATGTACACAAATAATACTACAATATAATTTTCAATAGTTTTCCATTATAATTAGTAAAATAAATCTCATGCGAAACTTTCCATCCTTGTTCTTCCCTCTGGTAACAACTTCTCCAACACCAACAAAACAGTAAATACTCAGATTTGCTTTTGGAACTTGAAACATACCACCTTCACTTGGATGAATAAACAATTATAACTACTTTAAACAAGCCTGATATTACATTATCATGTAAGGATAAATCTCATTTATCTGGAAATGTGTTGGTTTTTATTCAAAGTGTCTGTGTAGTTACACAGAGGTGTCTTTTCTCCTCCTGTCTATAATGCTGCTGAAATAAAATTCTAAAAGCACAAAAAGGAAAAACCAATATTAAAGAGAAGAAAACAGTGATCTTTTATCAGTAGAATAGAAATTCAACAAATTAAGATAAAAAGTATGTGGAGCAAGTTAATGAATCAAGTCTGTAGAAAAGTTAAACTCAGAGATTAATAAGATCTAGTGAATGTAGACCACAGGACCCTCCTGAAAGCTTTGCAGCTGAGTAAAATGGATACTTGCTACAGACTGATTATATTCTGGTCTTAATTGAAAGTTCGATACTTAGTTTTGAAGATAAGATATCTACATCAGTGTCTTCCTCAGTCACTTTACCACAAAACAAATGGTTCTGCATTTTTCGTTTTCATCTATCGGTTTAATAATGCCTTTGGGATAAAAAGAGGCAGTGAAGAGACATGTGGATTTGATATTATGAAATTTACTAAGGATGGCCTAAAAATAAAATATAAAAAGCTTCAAAATAAAGGTCTCTAAAGTACTTCAAATGAGTCAAATCCAGTTGTTGTGCTGAAGTTTGTTTTTTTTTTTTTCAGATTAAACCTTTCAGTCAGTTTGTACTTCCTTTCAAGATATAGTTTATACACAGTAAAAGTGCACAGTTCTTAAGTTCATAGTTTGATGAAGTTTTTTTTCCGGTGAATCCATGCTGATGTTTTATAAGTCCTAACATCCAAGAACTTTTTGGAAAATCATTGAAAAATGAAAAGATATTCAAGAAACTTAGAAATTATATGAAATTCAAATTCATTCTCTATTACTCATTTTCCTGGAACACAGTCACACCAATTGTTTATTTAGCATCTATGGCCACATTATCACTACAACAGAGAGAGAGAGAGACACTCTATGGCCTGCAAGTCCTAAAATATTTACTTACAAAAAAATTTTTGCTCACGCAATCCTCACAAGCCATTAAGATACCATTAAGATTGAAAAGAAAAACCCATAGAATGAAATATATTTTTGATATTTTTGTCAGAAATATTTCACAAGAGATTCATTCCCAGAAAGCATAATAAAATCCTACAAATAAAAATTGAAGACAAATTTCCATGTGCAAAATTTCAAAGCAGTAGTCTACAAAAGAAGATATATAAATGAAATGTATAGAAAGGTTCTAGATATCTTTACTCATTGGGAAAATGGAAAATAAAAAAACACAGCAGAATGGTTAATATATAAAAAATATATGAACAAAGCAAATCCACTCTGAAGAATATATCCAGATTTCCTGGCTTATGAGATACATACTCTTGATCTATCTGCGTACTACCAGAGAATATAAGCAAATGGGTTTTCATCTGTGTTCATAGTTAAGTACCATATTTGAATAATAGTTACCTGTTTACTAGTTTTCCCAGTTTCTTATAATGTATACATTTCCCCTTTCTTATCTGAGATCTAACCCATTACTGGCTATCAGTGTAATTCAGTTTTCATGTGGAAGTATATCTTACAGGTTAAGTATTTGCCATAATTCCTATTGCTGGAGTAGGTACTGAACAGAAGCATTTGTAGTCAACTAGTGGCCACGTACTTTGGGTTTAATACTAACTTTTCTGAATATATTCTGAGAGTATATGTATATTCTGAAAGTATATGATTATAGTCCATGGGGCTGAAAAGAGTCAGACATGACTGAGTGATTAACACGTTCACTTTTCACCTTCACTTTCTGAATATACTATCTAACTAGAAGTGTAGAGTAAAACATAGCACATATGATAAGAATCAAAACTACCACTTATTAAATAGCTATTGTGTTCTTTACTCTGTGCTTAAATAAAATAACTTCTTTTTAATCCTAATGATAATATCATGCATGGCTCTTGTCATTTTGTCACTAAGTCATGTCCAACTCTTTTGTGATATCATGGAGTGTAGCCTACAAGACTCCTTTATCCATGGAATTTTCCAGGCAAGAATACTGGAGTAGGTTGCTGTCTCCTTCTCCAAGGGGTCTTCCCAATCCAGGAATCACACTTGAGACTCTTGCATTTCTTGCATTGGAAGGTGTGTTCTTCACTACTGAGCTACCTGTTCAGTTCAGTTCAGTCACTCGGTAGTGTCTGACTCTTTGCCACCCCATGAATCACAGCAGGCCAGGCCTACCTATCCATCACCAACTCCCGGAGTCTACCTAAACACAGAAACCCATTATAACTCTAATCCTGTTTTAAAAACAAAGAATCTAATGCATTGGGGATGGTAGAGTGTATAGGTTAAGAGTATGAACTGGGTCAATGCGTGGGTTCCAAACATGGCTCTGGTATTTTCTTACTATGTGATTTTGATAAATTAATAAAATGAGAGAAATACCCATGTTTCAACAATTTTTCATATTCTCATATTAAAAATATTAACAAAACAAATATTGGTCATCTAGTATTCATGAAAATTTGGATGTTATTCTCCACATATGCCTTAATTTCATGTTAAATATATTTAATCACCTCTTCCAT
>ML664186.1:0-138589 GCA_007570785.1 Antilocapra americana
TCTCCTTTGACCTCCTTTGTTTCAGCATTTCTCATTTCTCTGATGAAGATTACTCTTTGACTGAAATTTTCCCCAGAGAGACGGCAGGCCATGGACAAGGTGTTGTGTGTGTGTGTGTGGGAGGTGACAAGGACCACAGGGTCCTGCTCTGTTTCAAGCACAGACATACATTTAAGGAAAGAGTGAAATAAGCAAATGAACTCAGCAATCACAAGTCCTGCCTGTTGATCAAGGACACTGCCTCTTGGGGTTCAGGTTTTCGAGGCACTGATTGTCCAGTGACATCTCTCTGTCATGGGATCCCATCAGTGGACATGGAGCATGGTAATATGTCTGCTTAATAGGGGCTTGCAAGAATGGCTACATGTGGGTTTTACCAAGTATTTAATTTTTAATTAGAATTTTGATTTATATGTGTAATGTATTTATTATAATATTTGACTGGGGCCAGTCTGGCTTGAGGGATCTTTTAGCTGTGGCATGTAGGATCTAGTTCCCTGACCAGGGAATCAACCTGAGTCCCCTGCACTGTAAGTGTGATTAGCCATGGGACCACCAGGGAAGTCCCTACCGTGTCCTTTAATCAGTGAAACTAACCTTCCCAAGATGAGGTGGGAATGAAACAAGAGAAGAATCTACAAAGTATTGATTAATCCATGAATCAAAAAAATAATCAAATTTTAAGGGCTAAAATAACATGTCCTCTGCCTGCTTCCTGTTTGTAGAAAACCTTTAGACTCCGGGCTTCCCTGAGTTCCAAAAAGTACATTTAACCAGAGAAGTGAGAACATGGAAGGAAACCAGTCAAAGAAGACAAAACAATGTCAGCGATTAAAGAAAGTCAAGGACCTCTGTTCCTCCTCAAAGGTTGTAGATCATGTTCTGAGCTGGGTCCTGTGAGGTGTCATCTACATGCTGAGACCCCACCAGGTGGAGAGGTTGACTGCTTGCTGCCCACAAGCGCACAGACTTCAGACCCATTGGAACCAGAAGGTGAGGATGCTGACTCCAGCCAGTCAGGAGAAGGTCTCTGAGCAGTTCACCCACTCCATCATGCCCTCCTTAACCTTGTCTTTAAGCTTCTCACGAAAGCCTTCACAGAGTGTGAGCCATTTTTTTTTTTAATTTTCTTTACTTTATAGTGTTGGTTTTGCCATACATTGACATGAATCCGCCATAGGTATACATTTAAGCACGTGCTTCCCTGGACTCATTGCTCAGCACCTATAACACATGCTTCCTTTCCTTCTCCACAACGTGTGGTCAATGGACGGGCTTCCCTGTGCCTGGGCCAGACTCAAGTGGGGTTCACAACCTGGGGTCAGTGGACAGACTCCACTGTGCTGGGGCCACTCACGTGGGGTTCAGAAAGAGCTCACCAAGGGTTATCGGTCACTCAGCAGAACATGGAGCACAGCTGCCCCAAGGGCCTGACTTCATATGACTGTGACAGCAGGAGACAAAGGTCCACAGGCTCACCCCAGCAGCACCCTCAACTCAGATGTTGGAAATCTCAGAGGCAACAAGACACGCTGCAGGAAAAGGGCAGAGATGGGGTTTCTGGGTACACACCATCCTGACTGGTACTGAGGGGTGAGACCCACACAACCCCTAGACCCTGCACCTAGGGTCACACATCAACAATTTGTAAGGTGACTCCATCTCCAGACCCTGTGCCTGGGTCACATATCCACAGTCTCCTGGGTGACCACCTCCCCAGACCTGCATCTGGGGTCACACATCCACAGTCTCCAGGATGACTCCTTCCCCAAACCCTGCACCTGGGGTCATGCCAGGGTTCAGCCCCGGCGGGTCCAGGGGCCTTGAGGAATGAGTGGCGTCGGCGAAATACTGAGCTGAGTCAATGTGTTGATGGAGCAGTCCCTCACTTTATTATGGTTGGTTCACAGTTTTATACCCAAGAAACATCCCCATTACATCACATATCATTCTATACAATCTTTTGTTTTCTACCCTCCAACAACTTTAACAGTGAGCTCATTCCCCAGTCTATCATCGAAACATTCCCCTTGCAGAAGTCAGATTTCTGCATAAACAGATTTAACAATAGTATGTTTATTATTTTATTGTTTTCAGCATACTTCAGTCATGATAAGTACATCAATCTAAGCAGAAAGGTTTCATTTCTCTTATCAGGTGAAGCTTGAGGGAAGGGCTAAGCTTGAAAGTATTTTATTCTAGTAACCTCAACCACTACGTGTCTCATCCTGTTCTGACACTCCAGTTCTTAAGAAGAAAGGGAACAATGAGACAGTTTAGCAGCACTGCTTTAGGAATAAAACCCTATTAACCTTGTATAATTACTATAATGAATTCCTATCTCTACACTATCCTAAAGCAATCAATGTCTCCAACTATGCCGGCCACAGTTATGAGCATTCCTAAGTTCCCTTCCATTGGTCTCTATAAGGAAGGGAGCTTCCACCGTGGAGTGGTCAGGGGAGTGGGAGGTGTTAAGGTGACCCAAGTATGAACCCTTCTGGTGGTGGCCTTGCCATGACCCCCAGAGAACTCTTGATAAACTCTCCTGTAATGAGTAGGAGGTGTAGTAATCTAGTTAAATGTCCCTTCTAGTCCTCCTTAGTCCCCGGGGAAGGGAATCCAAGGTCCCAGATCCTCTGAGGGAAATAAGGTCTGAGGGAATTATCTCAGGATGAATTCTTTCTAACTGGGACTGACCTACTGAGATGAGCTAATGTTCCGAGCATAAACAGAACTTCCCAAGAAAAGTACCAGGAGGGGCCTTACCCTGGGATGCCCTGAAGGAAAATCCACTTTGCAGTTTCTTTCTTAGTCTCGTGATCTTGTCATCCAAGCAAGGGGGCATCCTGAAGCTCCCGGCAGGGTCACACATCCACAGTCCTCAGGGTTACCACCTTCCCAGACTTACATCTGGGGTCACATGTCCACAGTCTTCAGGGTGAACCCCCTTCCCAGACCTTGCCCCTCTGATTACAAGTCCACAGTCTTCAGGGTGACCCCTCTTCCTATACCCTGCACCAGATTTCCATGACCCTTGGTTAGGACAGCAGGTCCCTACTGGTTGAGCCCCTACAGTGGAAATGAGCGAGTTCCTGTAGCCTCCTGGCTTGGTAGATAGAAGTGTAGGGTCTTTCTCCTCCCCCTACACTTGTCCCAGAGAAATCCTCCTCTTTTTCCTTTGCTTCTGTGTGATATTAACTGCTTTTACAGCTGTCATAAAAATGTTGAACACACTAACTTAGTTCCTGCAGGCTTGAACCTGTTGTCGCAAGGAGATACAGAGAAAACACACCAGATGCTGGGCTGGTGAGCCACCAGATGCTGGCTCATCGAGACACCTCAGGTAGGTTCCCTGGTTAGAAGAGGACATCCCTCTACTTTCAACCCACTTTTGTCTTTGGCATCTCGCTGCCACACGTTCTTCCCCAAGTCCGTTCATCACAGCTCTACCGACATCTTGTAACAGTGGTTCTCATCCTTTTGGACACATCAGAATCACCCAAAAGCTTATTTAAATATAGATGGCTGTGGGCTTCCATGATAGCTCAGGGGTAAAGAATCCACATGCCAATGCAAGTGACATGTCCGGCCAATGCAGGATGAGATGGCTGGATGGCATCACCGACTCAATGGACATGAGTTTGAGCAATCACCAGGAGATAGTGGAGGACAGGGAAGTCTAGAGTACTGCAGTCCATGGGGACACAAAGAGTTGGACACGATATAGAGACTGGACGACAACAATCAGGGAGCCTACCTGAGGTGTCTCCATGAGACCCAGGGAAGTGTACTTGTCAGAGGGAAAGCCTAAGAGCCGTACCTCAACGCTGGCCCCTGGGAGGGCCATGGAACCCCACTCAGAGAAGAGCACAGTTAACCAGAGAACCCATCTCAGATCAGACCCCAGACATCTAAGTACTGACATTCAGATGCAGGCACAGTTTTCCAGGACGGAGGCCAGGCTGAGTCTTTCCCTAGGTCTCCACATCCTGCTGCAGAGGACCTGGGCAGGTGTAAATGTTCTCATGGTAGGAGCACACGGCCTCATCGAGACATAATCAGTGTAGACAGACCTTGGAAAGGTCTGAATCTCCCACGTAGACAGAACTTGGTCAGGTTCAAAGTAGCTTAGGGCTGCACTCCCAGGAGACACAGGTCACACCCCTGGGGTCTCTCACTGTCAGACAGGGGGCTCACTGGCAGAGGTGCTGTCCCTGACGCCCAGGAAGGACAGCCCCTCACAGTCCGGCATGGCGAGCCGGTGTGTCCATCCTGAAGGTCAGTTCTGGGTGGAGCGCACTCAGGTCTTGCTTCCCCTCAGCCTGGGGGTGGGGGGAGGGAGGGGGCTGACAGGTGAAAGTACTACACTCCTAGGCTCCCGGTCAGGTGACTTCATGCTGAGGCTGATGCCCACAGGGCACCATGCTACATCCAAGCAGAGAGCATGGGCAGAGGTAGGGCAGAGATGGCCATCAGAGCAGAGAACCCATGGGGAGCTCCCACCTGCGCCTGCCTTCCTGGGGCTCCAAGCCTCAACCCCATGACCCACCACCACCCTCACACACGTATATGCGTGTGCACACCTACACACACTGTGCACACGAACAGCACGTTTCAGCACACTGGGGAAGAAAACGAATACCCTCAAGTCTTCGTTGCTAAACACAAGTGAAGCTCACATGCATTCTTCCTTTCTTCTGAGCTTGGATGGTTTTCAAAACAAGAAGTTTATAAAGTGGTTAACGGTGAATGACTTTTAAATTATGGGACTTTCTGAAGTTATTTCACAAATATTATAAAACGTGAGAGATGAATGTAGATACTCCATGTCTCCCTTGACAGAACGGACAAGTAGACCATGGTCCATCCACACAATGAATGTTGTTCCGCCTAAAAGGAAGGCAGTTTTGACACAGGCTACAGCGTGGATGAACCCTGGGTGCGTTATGCTCAGTGACTAGGCAGACAGGAAAGATCAAATGAAACCAAGCATCAGTTCAGCTCAGCTCAATTCAGTTGCTTAGTAGTGTCCGACTCTTTGTCACCCATGAACTGCAGCATGTCAGGCCTCCCTGTCCATCACCAACTGCCAGAGTCCACCCAAACCATGTCCATCAAGTCGGTGATGCCATCCAGTCCTCATCGTCTGTCGTCTCCTTCTCCTCCTGCCCCCAATCCTTCCCAGCATCAGGGTCTTTTCCAATGAGTTAACTCTTCGCATGAAGTGGCCAGGTATTTGAATTTCAGCTTCAACATCAGTCCTTCCAATGAACACCCAAAACTGATCTCCTTTAGGATGGACTGGTTGGTCTCCTTGCAGTCCAAGGGACTCTCAAGAGTCTTCTCCAATACCACAATTCAAAAGCATCATTTCTTCGGCGCTCAGCTTTCTTCAACTTCCAACTCTCACATCCATACTTGACAACTGGAAAAACCATAGCCTTGACTAGATGGACCTTTGTTGACAAAATAACATCTCTGCTTTTCAATATGCTATCTAGGATGGTCATAACCTTCCTTCCAAGGGGTAAGTGTCTTTATTTCATGGCTGCAACCATCTGTAGTGATTTTGGAGACTCCCCCAAATAAAATTTGACACTGTTTCCACTGTTTCCCCATCTATTTCCCATGAATGATGGGACCAGATGCCATGATCTTAGCTTTCTGAATGTTGAGCTTTAAACCAATTTTTTCACTCTCCTCTTTCCCTTCATCAAGAAGCTTTTTAGTTCCTCTTCACTTTCTGCCATAAGGGTGGTATCATCTGCATATCTGAGGTTATTGATATTTCCCCCAGCAATCTTGATTCCAGCTTGTGCTTCTTCCAGCCGAGCGTTTCTCATGATGTCGTCTGCATATAAGTTAAATAAGCAGGGTGACAATATATAGCCTTGACGTACTCCTTTTCCTGTTTGAAACCAATCTGTTGTTCTATGTCCAGTTCTGACTGCTGCTTCCTGACCTGCATACAGGTTTCTCAAGAGACAGGTCAGATGGTCTGGTATTCCCATCTCTTTCAGAATTTTCCACAGTTTATTGTGATCCACACAGTCAAAGGCTTTGGCATAGTCAATAAAGCAGAGGTAGATATTTTTCTGGAACTCTCTTGCTTTTTCTAATCCAGCAGATGTTGGCAATTTGATCTCTGGTTCCCCTGCCTTTTCTAAAAACCACCTTGAACATCTGGAAGTTCACAGTAATGCTGGAATTTTGAGCATTACTTTACAAGCTTGTGAGATGAGTGCAATTGTGCAGTAGTTTGAGCATTCTTTGGCATTGCCTTTCTTTGGGATAGGAATGAAAACTGACCTTTTCCAGCCCTGTGGCCATTGCTGAGTTTTCCAAATTTGCTGGCATATTGAGTGTAGTACTTTCACAGCATCATCTTTTAGGAATTGAAATAGCTCAACTGGAATTCCATCACCTCCACTAGCTTTGTTTGTAGTGACACTTTCTAAGGTCCACTTGACTTCACATTTTAGGTTGTCTGGATCTAGATGAGTGATTATCTGAGTCATGAAGATATTTTTTGTACAATTCTTCTGTGTATTCTTGCCACATCTTCTTAATATCTTCTGCTCCTGTTAGGTCCATACAATTTCTGTCCTTTATCGAGCCCATCTTTGCATGAAATATTCCCTTGGTATCTCTAATTTTCTTGAAGAGGTCTCTAGTCTTTCCCATTCTGTTGTTTTCCTCTCCAGGTCAGTAGGTGCCCAATATGCTACTGGAGATTAGTGGAGAAATAACTCCAGAAAGAATGAAGCGATGGAGCCAAAGGAAAAATGATGCCCAGTTGTGGATGTGACTGGTGATAGAACCAAGGTCCGATGCTTTAAAGAACAATATTGCCTAGGAACCTGGAATGTTAGGTCCATGAATCAAGGCAAACTGGAAGTGTTCAAACAGGAGATGGCAAGAGTGAACGTTGACATTCTAGGAATCAGCGAACTGAGATGGACTGGAATGGGTGAATTAAACTCAGATGATCATTATATCTACTACTGTGGGCCGGAATCCCTTAGAAGAAATGGAGTAGCCATCATAATCAACCAAAGAGTCTGAAATGCAGTATTTGGATGCAGTCTCAAAAATGACAGAATTATCTCTTGTTCGTTTCCAAGGCAAACCATTCAATATCATGGTAATCCAAGCCTATGCCCCAACCAGTAATGTGGAAGAAGCTGAAGTTGAATGGTTCTATGAAGATCTACAAGATCTTTTAGAACTAACACCCCCAAAGATGTCCTTTTCATTTTCGGGGACTGGAATGCAAAAGTAGGAAGTCAGGAAATACCTGGAGTAACAGGTAAATTTGGCCTTGGAGTACAGAATGAAGCAGGCAAAGGCTAATAGAGTTTTGCCAGGAGAATGCACTGGTCATAGCAAACACCCTCTTCCAACAACACAAGAGAAGACTCTACACATGGACATCACCAGATGCTCAGCACCGAAATCAGATTGTTTATTTTCTTTGCAGCCAAAGATGGAGAAGCTCTATACACTTAGAACAAGACCAGGAGCTGACTGCGGCTCAGATCATGAACTCCTTATTGCCAAATTCAGACTGAAATTGAAGAAGGTAGGGAAAACCACTAGACCATTCAGGTATGACCTAAATCAAATCCCTTATGATTATATAGTGGAAGTGGAAATAGATTTAAGGGACTAGATCTGATAGACAGAGTGCCTGATGAACTATGGACAGAGGTTGGTGACATTTTAAGGGAAACAGGGATTAAGATGATCCCCAAGAGAAAGAAATGCAAAAAAGCAAAATGGCTGTCTTCAGGAGGCATTAAAAATAGCTGTGAAAAGAAGAGAAGTGAAAAGCAAAGGAGAAAAGGAAAGATATTCCCATTTGAATGCAGAGTTCCAAAGAATAGCAAGGAGAGATAAGAAAGGCTTCCTTAGTGATCAATGCAAAGAGATAGAGGAAACCAAGCATACTGTACCCAAAGGATACTGAACCGCTGAGATGAAACAGCTTTGAAACTTCCTATGGGTGCCAAGTCCCTGGTGGTGAAATTCCCACCTCCAGCCTCCTTCTTTATGGGTCGCCCCACCTACAAATGACATCACCTTCTGTGGAAGAGTTTTGTAGGACCTGGGAAATATCCAGGGGATAAAAGGTAAGGGGGAGATGTCATGAAACACAAGAAGCCTTAGGTGTTTCTTCTGGAGCGTTCTGCTCTTTGTGGAAATCCAGGTGAAGGGCTTTCTCATAGGCTCTGGTTGCCTAAGTAACCAGAGTTGGGCAGGAAAATATGCTGCTGCTGGCCATTTCCAGTAACAACAACTTCAAAGTCAGTGCTGATGGCCTCTGACTGTTCATAACGCCTGTGGGGCTGGAAAAAACACCTGGCCACCGGTAATCTTATGGGGCAAATGATCAAAAACAGAATTCAAAACAGGGCCGATGTTCAAGAAGCAAATTTCAACAGGTAAACTGTACTTTCATTGTGTAAGATCTAAAAGCACATGGAAACACACTCAACATGACTAATTATCAAATCAATGCAAATCTAAACAACCCTGAGGATTCACTACACCATGGTCATCATCAGAAAGATCCACAAAGATTAAATGCTGCAGAGCTTGGAGACAAAAGGGTATCTTCCCACACTCTTGGTGGGGGTGTAAATGTGTATAGCCACTGTGGAAAATAGCATGGAAGTTCCTCACAAATTCAACACACAGGTACCATATGATCCCACAATCCCACTCCTGGGCTCAAAACAAAAGAACACAAAAATTTGAAATGACTTGTGCAGTCCTATTTTCAGAGCAACACCATTTACCAGGGCCAAGACATACAATCAACCAGCATGTACAGAGACTGACAAAGGCAAACTAAGTGGGATCCTGGAAGACACTGGAGTATTCCTCAGTCAAAAACCAAAATGAAATAATGCCATTGGCAGAAGAATAGATGGACCAAGGCATTGTCATACCCAGTGAAGTAAATCAGAGACAGAGAAAAAGACATCATAAGATATCACTTACAGATGGACTCTATCAATTTATACAAACTAACTACTATACAAAACAGAAACAGAATCACAAGCTTCAGAAACCAACTTATGCTCATCAAAAAGAAGTTAGGAAGAGTGATAAATTAAGACTCTTACATTAACCTATACACACTGATGTATATCCAATAGATAATCAGAAAAGACATACTGAGTTGCAGAGGGAATCCTACTCAATGCACCATAATAACCTATATAGGAAAATAACCCAGATCAAGAACAGATACTTGTCTATGTATATCTGAATCAAGTTCCTAGATACCTAAAATAAAGACAACATTGGAAATCTATGCTACCATGATATACAATAAAAATGAAAAAATACAACAGCAAAAAAAGTAGAGCGTGAAATAATGCTGTTGCCTTGTGGCCATTTTCCATAACAACCACTGACAAGCTGCTCTGATAGGCATTTAACACTCACAAGGCCTGTGGGGCTATCAGTAAAAAACACCTGCCTTCAAGAAATGTCCTAGGCATGGTCATCAAAAAAGGATTCAAAACAGGGCGATGTTCAAGAAGTACGTTTCACTCACACCCATTCAAAATATGACATGGAAAAAATGTCACTATTGATAAATACAGAGAACTGCACATCTAAACTACACCGAGGTATCACCACACACTGTTCAGAATCGCCGTTGGTAAAAACTCTAGAAATGCTTAGTGCTGGAGTGTGTGGAGAAAGGGGAACACTCCTACACTGATGCTGGCAATGTAAATTGAGAACAGCCACTCTGGAGGACAGTGTGGCGCTTCCTTACACAATGGAAAGGACAATGAATCTAGAATACTTCCTAATACCATACACAAAAATAAACTCTAAACAGTAAAAATTCTGAACAAAAGGAGAGGTACTATATGACTCTTGAGGCACAATACACTTTGTCATGAATCTCAGGAAGTTGTTTTTCATCCACCACTTACACTAATGAAAAGTAAAACAGACATAAATGGGACCTAATTAGCCTTAACAGGATTTGCACTGCAAAGGAAATTCTAACCGAAAGAAAAAGACAACCTTCAGAGTGGGAAAAAATGGTTTGCAAATGAAATAGATTTCGCTCCAAAATGTAGAAATAGCTCATGCAGCTCAATATAAAAGACAGATATAAATCACTCAATTGAAAAAATTGAACCAAAGATCTCAATGGACATTTCTGTGAATAAGGCAGACACAGGACAATAAAACACACGAAAAGATGCTCAGCATCACAAATTATAAGAGAAAGGCAGATCAAGTCCAAAGTGATATTACCTCAAACCAGTCAGAATGAGTTAGGAGACAGATAGGCTCTAGGTTTGACATTTACAACTGGCCTCTTGTTTATATTACATGGGGCATGAAGAAGCAGGCTGCAAGCTGAATACGTAGAATTGTTCACATTTCCTGAGACAAGAGACAGATGGGCTCCAGTTAAGTATTTGAAATCAGCCTCCTGTTTGCCCTCCCAAAGGGAAGTAACAACAGAAACAGAGTAAATAGCCAGTGTTTGCCTTTTGTAAAGTACTATTGCCTATTGTAAAGACTATTACGTTCAAGTAATAGTCATGGCGGTAGTCAAGGCAAGGATGAAGAGGGGACAAAACCCTGTGTAAGTAAAGGATTAAGGGATCTCTCTCCCTCCTCTTTCAGACAAGGGAAACACTACACATGCGCAGAAAAGCTCCTTGTGGGTCAAAAGTCAAGGAATAATGCCAGGCCATAATGAATCATGCTCCTCCCAGAAGCCTTCGTTTAGAGATTCATCTTGACTGGGGGGTGTGTGCACACCCAGGGGAGGGTCCCAGGATAGGTCAGGTGTGGAAAAAGAAGCAAGATAATTGGCGTGAAGGAAGACAAAGACCTGGGAGAACTGCCCTATAGAAATGGCTTGATCTCCTCTTGCTGCACTCCTCACTAGAGGGGGACACCTACATCCTTTCTCTCTGGGCATCCCTGCCTTGCTTCCGTCTTAAACAGTTTATCTATGTGCTCTCCCACCTGTTGTTGTGCTATGTCTCTAATAATGAACTTCGTACCTGCATTTATAGATTCTGCCTCTGTGACAAATGCACTTGTCACTGAGGGCAAAGATCCAGGGAAAAACAGTTTATAGCATCTAACCCTTGCAGGTCTGGTGGCTAGGATTCCTGGCTCTCATCCAGGCTTCCCAGGTTCAAATCCTGGGCAGGGAATTAAGATCTCCCTGCTGCATCACCGAGATCAAGAATGGCCATCCCAAAAAATTCCACCAATAAATCTTCTTTTTTTTTTTTAAATTTTCTTTACTTTATTGTGTTGGTTTTGCCATACATTGACATGAATCCGCCATGGGTATACATATGTTCCCCCTTCAGAGCCCCCCTCCTCCTCCCTCTCGATTCCCTCCCCCTGGAACATCTTGGTGCACCAGCCCCGAGCATCAATCCTGGGCTGGCGATTGATTAGACATATGATAATTAACATGTTTCAATGCCATTCTCCCATATCATCCCACCCTTGCCCTCTTCCACAGAGTCCACGAGACTGTTCTATACATCTGCGTTTCTTTTGCTGGCCTGCATGCAGGGTTCTCGTTACCATCTTTCTCAATTCCATATATATGCGTTAGTATACTGTATTTTTGTTTTTCCTTCTGGCTTACTTCACTCTGGATAATAGGCTCCAGTTCCGTCCACCTGAGTAGAATTGATTCAAATGAATTTTTTTTAATGCTGAGTAGTATTCCATTGTGTATATATACCACAGCTTTCTTATCCATTTGTCAGTTGATGGGCATCTAGGTTGTTTCCACGTCCTGGCTATTGTAAACAATGCGGTGATGAACATTGGGGTACACGTGGCTCTTTCAATTCTGGTTTCCTCAGTGTGTATGCCCAGCAGTGGGATTGCTGGATCATATGGCAGTTCTATTTGCAGTTTTTTAAGGAATCTCCACACTGTTCTCCATAGTGGCTGTACTAGTTTGCATTCTCACCAACAGCGTAAGAGGGTTCCCTTTTCTCCACATTCTCTCCAGCATTTATTGCTTGTAGACTTCTGGATGGCAGCCATTCTGACTGGTGTGAAGTGGTACCTCATTGTGGTTTTGATTTGCATTTCTCTGATAATGAGTGATGTTGAGCATCTTTTCATGTGTTTGTTAGCCATTTTTATGTCTTCTTTGGAGAAATGTCTGTTAAGTTCTTTGGCCCACTTTTTGATTGGTTCGTTTACTTTTCTAGAATGGAGCTACAGGAGTTGCTTGTATATTTTTGAGATTAACTGTTTGCCCGTTGCTTCATTGGCTATTATTTTCTCCCATTCTGAAGGCTGCCTTTTCACCTTGCTTATAGTTTCCTTTGTTGTGCAGAAGCTTTTAATTTTAATTAGGTCCCATTTGTTTATTCGTGCTTTTATTTCCGATATTCTGGGAGGTGGGTCATA
Organism: Antilocapra americana; assembly: GCA_007570785.1. Taxonomy (NCBI): domain Eukaryota; kingdom Metazoa; phylum Chordata; class Mammalia; order Artiodactyla; family Antilocapridae; genus Antilocapra; species Antilocapra americana. Next base: position 12,445 of record ML664186.1, read on the forward strand.
GAGGATCCCCCTTTGGTATATGTCAAAGAGTGTTTTGCCTATGTTATCCTCTAGGAGTTTTATAGTTTCTGGTCTTACGCTTAGATCTTTGATCCATTTTGAGTTTATCTTTGTGTATGGTGTTAGAAAGTGTTCTAGTTTCACTCTTTTACAAGTGGCTGTCCAGTTTCCCAGCACCACTTGTTAAAGAGATTGTCTTTTCTCCATTGTATATTCTTGCCTCCTTTGTCAAAGATAAGGTGTCCATAGATGTGTTGATTTATCTCTGGGCTTTCTATTCTGTTCCACTGATCTATATTTCTGTCTTTGTGCCAGTACCATACTGTCTTGATGACTGTGAATTTGTAGTATAGCCTAAAGTCAGGTAGGTTGATTCCTCCAGTTCCATACTTCTTTCTCAAGATTGCTTTGGCTATATGAGGTTTTTTGTATTTCCACACAAATTGTGAAATTATTTCTTCTAATTCTCTGAAAAAGACCACTGGTAGCTTGATAGGAATTGGATTGAATCTATGGATTGCTCTGGGTAGTATACTCATTTTCACGGTGGGGAGAAATTAGCTGGTTCACATACACACTCCTAATAAAATAATCCAGAAGGACCCATTGTGTAGCATGTGGACCCCTATTCAGCACTCTGCAATAACCTATATGGGAAAAGCACCCAAAAAGAACATACAGACGTCTATGCATAAATGAATAAGTGAAAATCGCTTAGTCATGTCTGACTCTTTGTGATCCCATGGGCTGCATCTTGCCAGGCTCCTCTGTCTGTGGAATTCCCCAGGCAAGAACACGGGTGTGGGTTGCCATTTCCTTCTCCAATAAGTGAAAAAACCTGATGTCTGTTGGGGAAAATAGACTGCATTGTAAATCGCTTACCCCAGTTCAAATGATACAATAAAAAAAAAGAAATGGAAATGCTGACTCTAGTCCCCTCAGACAAGGTGAGCTAGGTTGGTGTTGTTGCAGAAGTCGGACCGTTGAGAAACCAAGCATCACACTCAGAGGGTTGGAGAACTCAGGTTTATTGAGCCTGTGGTCCCAGATGAGCTAATGCTCTGAAATTCTGGGGCCCTGAGTTCAGGGTGAGTTTTACTCTTGTAGGGTCAGTACATCCAAGTACAGTTGGCACTGGTTGATTGGTTACCTGCATGCTGTGGGTCATGGGCAGTTACAGAGCATGGGAGTTACTATGGGTTACATACAGGGAATTTCCAAACAGGAACTCATAGAAGCAGGAACAGAACATTCTTTTCTTATCAGAATATCTTATGGTTACAGTTGATTGCTAGGTCATCTTGTTCCAATCTTGGCACAGTAAGCGTATCTTACAGAAGCAGAACGAGCATGAAGTTATTTCTGGCTGAGGGTAATTTTCCTCTTCTGGTCCCCTTATTGATGCCCCTAAAATCTTATAAGGCATCAACCTGCTTGATCTTCTTGGCCCAGTAGCTGATAAGCTCTCAGGGATAGGAGGTATGTGGTCGCCCTCCTGTCTAGGGTGGCTTCAGCTAGGCTGGAAACCATCCTCACAAATAATGGCAAGGCACAAGGTAAGAGGGGGCAGGTTCCAAGGAGTAGGACTATTCCCACTGGAGTTTTGAATCCTCCCAGATAAGAAAATCATCCCTGAAATAGCTCTCAGGGATTCCATCCCTTCCAAGTCTGGACTGGGACATCAATTACTTTAGTCATTTCCCTGGTTATTTCTTCTATAACCTTGCCTTTATCATCTATCTGTAGACAACAGTTGCCATGACTGAACTTCCGACAGAAGCCCCCCTCTGCAACCAGTAAGTAATCTAGGGCCAGGTAATTCTGATAGATGGCATTCTGCATCATGGTTTGTTGTTCTGCCGATAAATTAAGAGCCTTGGCAGTTTCATTAGTAATGACCTCAACCACTGCCTAGAATCAGATACTTCTGTTAACCATGTAAATTGGGGTTCGGTAGCCCCAGGACCCATCTTCTGCCCAAATGGCTGGCCCGCAGTATTGGATTATGCATTCAGGAGGCCATTCGTCATCTTTCCTGCTTCCAATCTGTAGAGATCTGCACTTTTTGGGGAGGCCTCGGTCTTTATAAGCTGGGACTCCCAGTGATTCACCATGGGCTAGGGGAAGTAGGAAAAAGGAGTCATGGACGGTCACCAATACCTGTGCCCCTGACCAGCTGACTGGCAAAATTGAATATGTTTTAATCCTGCAAATCCAATGAAATCCTTCTGGAGCAGACCACTGGCCTTCAGTGGACAAATCATTCCAGCTTCATCGGGGAAGCTTGCTAGGGGGTGAGAATTAGGCTCTGTATAGTTTGGGCCTCTCCACCAGTCAGAAGTACTAGTAGGTGCATTATAATATTTTTGGCCAAGACAAGAGAGGTTTCCTACCGGAACATTGAATAATGGGCCCCACTGTGCCAGACAGTTCTTGCCAATTTTGGAAGTCTTTCAATACCAAATTCTGACCCTGGTTTTCCTGAACTCCCCTGAGTTGTTGAGAGGTCTCCTGGGATCTAATTCTTTAGCTTCCTAGGACCATTGTCCTCCTATATTAATTCCCCCCTACAAATAGCAAGAATGGTTACATAGCAAGAAGTAACCAGTACTGTCTGGGCTGTGGTCTCTGCTAGAGCCAAGAACAGATTTTTAGTTTTGACTGAAATTGGAGGGGGGACCACTTTCTATCTTTTTATAAAAAGAATGGAAGACCTTGTTTAAAGAACCGTTGATTGGAATAGAAACACGGCGGAATTCTAACGCAGTTCCTGGGTCTTTACCTCTTCCATGGATATAAATACCGATTGTGGCACCATTTTTCCATTTTGCGTCTCCAGGATGGAAGATGGTGAATGTGACAGGATTACATGTCCCTTCCTTACAACCAACGTCAGAACGTCTCCTTTCAATCCTAGCTATCTTGCTTTTACGGTCCCAGGTTGCCCATGCGACACAGCTCCAACGTTTGCAGTAAAACCAGCGGCTACTATAGCAGCCAGAGTCGGGGGATGATATTTCACACATATATTTGTCATTGTATGTGTACCTTTGTTCCCACCATAAGTTCCCACAATTTATAAAACCGCGGGGGTTGTTACTAATAGCAGCGCACACATCAAAGTATACCGACACAGGACGTTCTAAGTCTGTAATTTGTGTCCGGTTAATCAGAGTCCATTTTCCTATGTGCCTAACCTCCAACCAGTCTTCAGTGGCAGGCGACCGGGGGTCAAAACAAACATGTTCGCCTTTTTGTAGACAAATAAAATAGGCACTTTTATTATATACACAGTTTCCCTGGACCTTTCCTTGGCAAGAGAAGTGAGTACGGTAAAGCAAGCTCCAAGTGACCCCCTGAGGTGATATAGACATGCGAAGGCATGGGGCACATGAGTTGTCTATTTTATCTCCTAATGCACTACAGCTCAGCAGGATATAAACTGCTATTACACAAAAGATTTGAGTGCACTTAATAATCCAATTCCTTTTGGGGTGATTGTAGCCTAAGTGACCCCTCGCGTTTGACCCACAGAAAGCATCAAGACCAGTGGTGCAACCTGTCCCTACTTGGCAGGGTGTCATCGTAACCTGGACTCTCAGATGTCCCTCGTTGAATTCCTCAAGCGTCCTTCGAGTGTGGACCAGCCAGCCCTGGAATGACTGGAGCAGGGTTGAAGATCTTGGGCAGGATTCAGGTGCCTAGGAAAGAAAACCAGAAGCGTCTGCTTCAGATGAGCCTCACGGGTCTCTTGCCTTTCTGGAGGTGCTGTTCTCTTCACCCGGGTTTGGTGAATCCACGGGGTGACACCTGTGACATTAGAGCTTGGGGGTCACCAGGATGACCATATGAAGGCCTGTCTGGACTGGCTGAAGTGGTTCCGTTCTCCAGTCTTTAACCATACCTCATCTCCTGATGGATAGGGATGAACCCAATTGCCCAAAGGAATGGAAATCCTTCCTAAGGTTTCTCGAGTGATATTGCAGAAGACTTTTCCATGGTCTGGAGGTGTCGGGACATCTCTACGTCAGCTAGCTATTGGGGTCTCCCTTGAGCTTCCCTATCACAAGGGGTGGTCTCCCATATAAGATGTCAAATGGAGAATAGTCTGAGGACCTCAAGGTGCACCGGGCTCAGAGCAGGGCTAGGGGTAGCATGTTGACCCAAGGTAACTGGGGGACAGAGCTCAGCTCACATACTCGTGAGGGTCCAATTCATGTGCTCAGCTCTCCCTGAGCTTTGTGGCCTGTAAGTGGTGTGGACCTTTCATTTTACTCTCAGTGTCTTGGACAAAGTATAGATTGTATCAAACACAAAGGCTGGCCTGTTGTCAGACCCTATGCAGAAGGGTAGCCCATATCTCAGGATTATGTCTCTTAATAGGGCCTGGGCGCCTCTTGTGCCCGTTCAGTGTGTGGGGAGTAAGCCTCAGCCCATCCTGATTAGGTGAAGACTTACACAAGAAAACAATTATAGCCCCTGCAAGGCTTGACTTCAGCAGAGTCCACTTCTGAGGATGGCTGTGACTGTGCCCAGGGAAGATGAATGGCTCATTTACTCTTCAGAGAGAGAACAAACAAATCCAACCAGCCTGCTAAGAGTTCCCTGTTGTGTGGACAGAAAAGGGGCCCACAGGTTTGGCCAAAACCAAACACCCATTGTGGTGGATCTGAGGCGAGGGGCCGCTCCTGTCAGACAGAGGCAATATTCAGTACCATGGACAGCACACCTGGGAATTTGGGACCACATCCAAGCCTATGCATTGCTGAAATTCTGATTGTCCATCTCCCTGGAGCACTCTGCTGCTACCAGTCAAGAAGCCTGGAAGGAATGACTATCGCCTCATCCAGGACCTCCGCACCATCAACGCAATAATCACTGTCCGTACAGTGGTCCCGAACTGAGCACAAGGAGGTAGCTGATTGGCACTTTGCAGCCAGGAATCTATGTGTGAAAACTGGTCTGGGTGCCCAGGGGTCCCTGTCACCACTCAGTATACAGCTCTAACTATAGGAAGTTCTAGAGTACCCTTTGCAGGACATCTCACCCCAAAGGTGGGCCATTCTGACTCACACAGGGTGCAGAGCTTTCTCAAGGTCATCTTAACCCCATCTTAACCCCGAGTTCATCTTAACCAGATGGGATTAAGGAGAAACCTTTCTTAAAATGTTTATTGTACAATATAAAACAGTTGACTTAGAGGAGCTTCCCCCCATGTTGACAAATGCAATCCACCTCTTTGACTAGGAAGGAAAGGGGGACACACAGGAAGGGCCTCATCTTAGGTGACATCTAGGTAGCACTGATGTCACCAGTCCAGGAAGGCCCGGTATTCAGAGGTAGTACAATTATATGCCTCTTTGAAGATGGCCTTGATCACTAAATGCCTCCGGGAGACAGGACTGAAAGGAGGTGATCCCTTGTAATGGGATTCCCAGAGGAGTAATTTCAGGTGGGGCTCTGGAGGAGGTCTGGGGTGGCTGACCCTCTCGAGGGCACTGAGCAGGCAGAGAGAGCAGTATGTGTACTCATCGCCTAAGTGAAGGGCCTGAAATCCTTGGGGAATCAGGGGATTATGAAGGAAAAGGTGACGGAGGAAGGCAGCCTTGTAATGAAAATCCAAAAGTACGCAGGAGCATGTCAGAGCGTGCCACTCTACGTGAACTGGCTCAGGGGATGAAGAAAGAGGGAGGGAGAGAACTGTTTGGCAAAAGGAACAGTTTTTTGAGAAAAACTCAATTTCTCAATAAGTCAGCTCAAAGAGTCCACTGATGGAAGGCGAGAATGAGCCTTAACAATTTTAAGGAAGTAATTTTGGCAGAGGGCCTGAAGCCAAATGGGCCATTTGGACATACGCAACTTCTAAATCAAATCAGCAACCAACTGTCCCCCTCCCTGTGTATCCTGCCCTGGGTTGGTGGCACAAAGAAAAATAAGGGTGAGCGCCCCCTCAAAAGAGGAGACCATTCAGGTGCCCACCTGGCCATGTTCCCTTGGGGAACTTAGGTATCTCTTAGCGTTGGTGGGTCAGTACAAGCCCTTGACCAGGATCTGACTTGCAGGAAGGGACTGGGTCCCCCAGAGACAGACACCGCCCTGAGCCGTATGATGTCACCACGGAACTGCAGCTTAGGGCCCACTCAGACTCTGTAGCCACGAGGCCTGTGGGAGCCACACAATCACCCTGGAACGAGGACGAACCAGTGTTCACTGACACACACATTCAGATCAGAGTTTATCACAGTGCTTCTCCACTCTGGGAAGGTCCCTAACTGGTGGTCTTCTTACTGAAGACCATAGGAGGTAATTAAGTTCCTCTTCCATCTAGAGATAGGACTTGACTGGGCTCCATGCCCCAGGGCCTTACCTTATCCTGTGGCCATACCTGGCCAGCTGATCTGCCCCTCCAATGAGTCTGGTCAGGGTTCAGCAGTCTGGAGAGTCAGAACACCAGTCTGAAAGAGAACCCAGAAAACCATCAGGTGGCATGCCTCCTCGTCTGTCTCAGAGTTCCTCTGCTCTGGCCTGGCCTAGCCACCAGTCTCACAGCTCAAGGGGCCGGTGTGGTTGGAATCTTACTGAGGCCTCCAGAAATACTGCAGGAGTTGGACCGTTGAGAACCCAAGCACCACACTTGGAGGATTGGAGAACTCAGGTTTATTGAGCTGACGGTCCCAGATGAGTTAATGCTCTGAAGTTCTGGGGCCCTGAGCTCAGGGTAGCTTTACTCTTATAGGGTCAGTCCACACAAGTACAGCTGGTTGATTGGTTACCTGGTTGCTATTGGCTATGGGCAATTAGAGAGCACAGGAATTGGTATGGCTTACATGCAGGGAATTTCCAAACAGAAACTCAAAGAAGCAGGAACAGAACATTCCATGCTTATCAGAATATCTTATGGTTACATATAGTTGATTGCTAGGTCATCTTGTTCCTAGCCCAGTGCAGCAAGCATCTTACAGAAGCAGAATGAGCATGAAGTTATTTCTAGCTGAGTGTAAGGTTTAAATTTCCCTCTTCATTGTCACATCCCCAGAACCTCAGCAGACTTGGGTCCCAGGGCTGGACTGACTTGGATCTGAGGGGTTAGTGAGATGTGCCTGGCAATGAGCCCTCTACCAAAAGACCTGGAGCCTCTCCAACTCCAGAGGTTGGGGGAGGTCCTTCTGCAGCCCGCCCAAGCCTACTGTACCCAAAGGATGCTGGGATTTTGGGGTGGAAGAACTTTGAAAGGTCCTCGGGGCTCCAAAGCTCTTGGTGGTGGGGATCCCAACTCCAACCTGGTTTCTTGGGGTTGCCCCACCTACGGATAACATCACCCTCTACAGAGTGGAGTTGCAAGAATTAGCACATGTCTGGGAAATAAAGGTTAAGGGACAAGACATCAAGAGACACAGTTCCCCCCGGCTGTATGTTACTTCTGCTGCATTCTGCTCAAACTGACAATCCAGGAGAAAGGATTTCTCTTAGGCTCTGGTTGCCTCAGTAACCAGAATTGGGCAGGAAGAAATGCTGCTGCTTTGTCGCCATTTCCCATAATTACAACTTTAAAACTGGTGCTAGTGATCTCTGAATATTCACAAGGCATGCACGACTGGAAAGGACACCTGCCCTCAATAAAATCCTTGGGGTAAATCACCAAAAATAGAATTCAAACTGGGTGGATGTTGGAGAAGCCGATTTCAACAGTAAACTGTACTCACACTGTATTAGACCAAAAAGCGCATGGAGGCATACTCCACATGACTAATTATGAAATCAATGCAAATCAAAGCAACCCTGGGAACTCACCTCACCAAGGTCAGAACGGCCACATCAGAGAGATCCACCAAGGTTAAATGCTGAGGAGCTTGGAGACAAAAGGGAATCCTCCTACACTCTTGGTGGGCGTGTAAATGGGTTTAGTCACTATGGAAACAGCATGGACGTTCCTTCAAAAACTCAGCACACGGCACCATATGATCCATCAGTCCCACTCTTGGGCTCACATAGGAAAAAATCATAATTTGAAATGACTTGTGCACTCCTATATTCAGACCAGCACTATTTACTAGAGCCGAGATAGAGAAACAACCAAGGCCAGATATGAAAAATGAGAAGAATAGTCACTGGAATACTCCTTACTCATAAGACAGAATTAAATAATGCCACTGGCAGTAGCAAAGATGGATTAAGATGTGCAGTGAAGTAAATCAGAGAGAGAGAGAGAGAGAGAGAAATATCATCAGGTGTCAGCTACGGGTGGAATCTGTCAATTTATACCAATGAACTACTATACAAAACAGTATACAAAAGTTTGAAAACCAAGTTATGATTACTAAAAAAAAAAAATTAGAAAGAAGGGTAAATGAAGACTTTTGTGTTATCACTTACACACTAGTATGTATCCATTAGATAATCAGAAAGGACATACGGAGTTGAACAGAGAATGCTACTGAACACACTTTTCAGAGAAAGAATAGGTATACGTCTATACAGATCTGAATCAAGCTCTTGGGCACCTAAAAAACACATTGGAAATCCACGCTATTCCAATATATAATAAATAAAGCAATGCCAAAGAGTTTTCAAACTACTGTACAATTGCACTCATTTCACATGCTAGCAAAGTAATGCACAAAATTCTCCAAGCCAGGCTTCTATAGTACATGAACTGTGAACTTCCAGATGTACAGGCTGGATTTAGAAAAGGCAGAGGAACCAGAGATCAAATTGCCAACATCCATTGGATCATCGAAAGAGCAAGAGAATACCAGAAATAATCTACTTCTGCGTTATTGATTACCCTAAATCCTTTGTCTGTGCAGATCACAACAAACTGTGGAAAATTCTTCAAGAGATGGGAATACCAGATCACCTTACCTGCGTCCTGAGAAATCTGTATCGAGGTCAAGAAGCAATAGTTAGAACAGGACATCAAACAACAGACTGGTTTCAATTTGAGAAAGCAGCACATCAAGGCTGTATATTGTCACCCTGCTTATTTAACTCATATGCAGAGAACACAACACGAAATGCAGGGCTGGATGAAGCACAAGCTGGAATCAAGATTGCCAGGAGAAATATCAATAACCTCAGATATGCAGATGACACCACCCTTTTGGCAGAAAGTGAAGAGGAACTAAAAAGCCTCTTCATGAAAGTGGAATAAGAGAGTGAAAATGCTGGCTTAAAACTCAGCATTCAAAAAATGAAGATCATGACATTCGATCATCCTAAAAGATTTCAGAGTGGAGTCCAATTTCAAGAAGCTGCTTTCAAGAGGTCAATAGTATTCACATTGTTTAAAGTCCAGAAACATCTGGAAATATACTCCATATCATGGACTCCTAAAACAATGCTAATCAAAAGCACCATGAGGAATCACCTCACTTGGCTCAGAAAGAGTGACATCAAAAGGCCTATTAAAAGGAAGTCCTGCCGAGGGCTTAGGGAAAAAGGAATTCTCCTCCTCTCTTTGTTGGGATGTAAATGGGTATAGGAAGTATGGGAAGAGGCATGAGTTTCCTTAAAAAAAAAGAAAAAATCTAAGCATAGGGGAACCATGTGATTGGCGAATCCCACTCACCCATTCCTGGGCTTAGATCCAGAGAACATGTGAATTTGAGATGACACATGCACCCCTGTTTTCAGGGCAGGGCAATTTACAAGAGCCAGTACATTGGAATGAAATCAGATGTGTTAGGACAGAAAAATGAGGTCTAAGTAGCACACCTCTCCATTGCAATCCTGCTATTATATAAAACAGGACAGAATAATGAACGTGGCCACAGCATGGATGCACAGAGATTGGGATACTAAGGGAAGTGAGTCAGAGACAGAAACACAAATATCACAAGATGCCCCTAACTGGTGGAATCTAAAAATTCATACAAAGAAGCTACTTCACACAAAGAAACAGACTCAGAAACTTAAATAACTTCTGATTCTCAGAAAGAAAATATTAGGGCACAGGAAGCAATTTAGGGGTTGGAATAAACATCTACAGATGAATATATTTCAAATAAATAAGCTACACAAACATACTGAACACCATAGGAAAAGTTAAGAAACATCTCATAATCATTGTAAAGCAAAAAATCCTCCCCAAACTAATGAAAGTCTAGGTGAAACCAAATTAAGTTCTTGTTAGCAGAAACAAACACAACACAAAAGAATCCTGTACCCATACACGATAACAGTGAAATTACAGCAGTAAACAGTAAGAGTGGGGCTGGAGACATGCTGTCACCTTCTGTTTTTTGTTGTTTTTTTTTTGCCATAAAACCACTTGCCAAACTGTGTTGATGGGCGCTCAATATTCACAAAGGCCAAGAGGCATCAGTGAGAAAAACCTCCCCTTAGGCAATGTCCTAGGGCTGGTCGGCCAAAATGATTTTAAACCTGGGCGATGGAGGATTCATATCAATGTATGACAAAACCAATATAATATCGTAGTGTTAAAAAAGCAAAAATCCTGGGCAGACTTTAAAGAAGCTGATTTCAGAAGGCTAGTGTCAGTCATACTGTTTTAAACAAGTCTCGTGAAAAGTTGTCAACACTATGAAGTATTAGATACATGGAAATCGAAACTACCACCAGGTATCACCTTGCACACATCAGAATGGTCATTTGTCAAAACCTCCTCAGACAGTAAGTTGTGGAGGGGATGGGGACAAAAGGGAATCCTTCTCCACCACAGTTGAGGATGTAATGGCAAGAGCCATGATGCAGGGCAGTACAAAGGTTCCTTAAACAATGTAACTGAGAATGAGATGGGAAGATTTCCTAATACCATATACCAAAAGCAACTACAAATAATGAAAAGCTTCAAGTGCAGGCACGGATCCTAGGAAACCTTGGAGGAATATATCACAAAGGACAGGAGTATCTCAGGTGGCATTTTATGTAAAGAACCTGTCTGATGATGCAGGAGACATAAGAGACACGGGCTCGATTCCTGGGTGGGGAAGACGCACAGGAGGAGGCCATGGCAACCCACTTCAGTATTCTTCCCTGGAATACTATGGACAGAGGAGCCTGGCAGGCTACAGCACATAGGGTCCCATAGGATTGAACAGGACTGAAGTGATTAAGCCCACATGCATGCATATTGGAAGAACATGCTCTGCCTTAAATCGCATTAAGTAACTTTTTCATGCACCTCTAAGAATAATGAAAATAAATCAGAAATAAGAAAACATGACCTAATTACCCTTAAAGCCATTTGCACAGAAAAGGAAACCCTAAAAGTAAAAGACAACCCTCAGAATAGGAAAACTATTGGCAAAGACACACACAAGGAATTTGTCTTCAAAATACACAAACAGCACGGGAAGCTCCACATGAGAAATACAAACAACCTCTCCTAGTTACAAAAAAAAAAAATTGGCCAGAATAGAAAATGAGATCTCTTTGAGGAACAAATACAGATTGCATTAGACATGTGGAAAATATGCAACATCCCTATGAATGAGAAGAAAAACCTATGTTTACCAAAAAAAAGAAAGGTGGGTTGGAAGGCAGAATGAACTGGTTCAGACTAACCTGTGCTGACTAGTATCAGAAAAAGAGCCCAAAGAAAACCACTATGTAATGCAAGAAACCCTACTAAACCTTCCATAGCAACCATCTGGAAAAAGAAGCTGAAGAAGAATGTATGTTTCTGTCAAAAGTGAACCACGTTGCAGTAGATGAAAAACAAGAAAAAAGGCAACCCACCAAAAAAAAACCCAACCCACACACAACAGCCCCCAAGCTTGTGATTAGCCTGTACAGCCAAGTTCCAATTATAGAACAAAAAAGGAAAAAAAATGCAGAATTTCTTTCCTTCAGGCCACTCTGACGTGAGCGGTGCCACATCTCTGGAGCCTGAGAGCCTGGGGCCCCAAGGCTGGAGTGTGGAATGCTGAGGGAGCCTGCGGCATGTGGATGGCAGTGTGACCCCAGATGGACCTGGAGTTTTTGGAATGTTTTTGAATGTTACATTTTAAGCCAGCTTTTACCCTCTCTTCTTTCACCTTCATGAAGAGGCCCTTTAGTTCCCCTTCATTTTCTGCCATTAGGGTGGTATCATTTGCATATCTGAGGTTATTGATATTTCTCCCAGCAATCTTGATTTCAGCTTGTGATTCATGAAGCCTGGCATTTCACATCATGTACACTACATATAAATTAAATAAGCAAGGTAACAATATACAGCCTTGTCATGCTTCTTTCCCAATTTTTTTATACTTATTTTATTTTTTTGTATTATAATATACTTTATTATTTTTTAAGATTTATTATTTATCTTTTTTTTTTCTTTACATTATCGTGTTGGTTTTGCCATACACTGACATGAATCCAGTTCATTTTTCCATGTCTGTTTCTAACTTTTGCTTCTTGATCTGCATATCGGTTTCTCAGGAGTCAGGTATGTGGTCTGATATTCACATCTCTTTAAAAACTTTCCCAAAATTTGTTGTGATACACACAGTCAAAGTCTTTAGCATAGTCAATGAAGCAGAAGTAGATGTTTTTCTGGAGTTCTCTTGCTTTTTCTACGATCCAAAAGATGTTGGCAATTAGATCTCTGGTTCTTCTACCTTGTACATCTGGAAGTGGTATAACTAATTTCAGCTTGTACATCTGGAAGTTCTCAGTTCACATACTCTTGAAGGATTTTTAGCACTATCTTACTATCATGTGAAATAAGAGCACTTGTGTGGTAGTTTGAATGTCCTTTAGGAGTGCCCTTCTTTGGGATTGGAATGAAAACTGACCTTTTTCAGTCCTGTGGCCACTGGTGAGTTTTTCAAATTTGCTGAAAGAGTGAGGGCAGCAGTTTCACAGCATCATCTTTTAGGATTTGAAGTATCCCAGGCAGAATTCCATCACCCCCACTTTGTTCCTTCTAATCCTTCCCAAGGCCCACTTGACTTCCAGGATATCTGGATCTAGGTGAATGACCACACTATTAAGGTTATCTGGGTAATTAAGAATTTTTAAATAGTTTTTCTGTGTATTTTTGCCACCTCTTCTGAATCTCTTCTACTTCCGTTAGGTCCATACTGTTTCTGTCCTTTATTGTGCCCACCTTTGCATGAAATGTTCCCTTGGTATCTCTAATTTTCTTGAAGAGATCTCTAGTCTTTCCCATTCTATTGTTTTCCTCTATTTCTTTGAGAAAATAGAAGCTTCACTTAAAAAAGCTTTCTTATCTCTCTTTGCTATACTCTGGAACTCTGCATTCAGTTGGGTATAATTTTCCCGCTCCCCCTTTCCTTTCACATCTCTTCTTTCTCAGTTATTTGTAAGACCTCCTCAGACAAGCATTTTGTCCTCTTGCATTTCTTTTTCTTGGGGATGGTTTTGGTCACCACCTTCTGTGCAATGCTGAGAACCTCCAACATAGTACTTCAGGCACTCTATCAGATCTAATCCCTTAAATCTATTTGTCAGTTCCACTGTAAAATCATATGGGATTTGACTTATGTCATATCTGAATGGCCTAGTGGTTTTCCCTACTTTCTTCAATTTAAGTCTGAATTTTGCAATAAAGAGTTCATGATCTGAGCCACAGTCAGCTCCCAGTCTTGTTTTACTGACTATATAGAGTTTCTTCATCTTCTTCTGCAAAAGAATATAATCAACCTGATTTCAGTATTGATCATCTAATGATGTCCACTCAGAAGAGCTATACAAAAAAGATCTCAATGACTCAGAAAACCATGATGGTGTCATCACTGACGTGGAGCCAGATATTCTGGAGTGCAAAGTCAAGTGGGCTTTAGGAAGCATCACCATGAAAAAAGCTAGGGGAGGTGATGGAATTCTAGATGAGTTATTTCAAATCCTAAAAGATAAAGCTGAAAAAGTGCTACACTCAATATGTCAGAAAATTTAGTGGCCACAGGACTAGAAAAGGTCAGGTTTCATTCCAATCCCAAAGAATGCTCAAACTGCCACAAAATTTCTCTCATTTCACATGCTAGCAAAGTAATGCTGAAAATTTTTCAAGCTAGGCTTCAATAATACATGAATTGAGAACTTCCAGATGTTCAGGTTGCATTTAGAAAATGCAAAGGAACCACAGATCAAATTGCTAACATCTGTTGGATCGTAGAAAAAGAAAGAGAATTTCAGAAAACATCTGCTGCTTCACTGGCTACATGAAAGCCTTCAACTGTGTGAATCACAACAAACTGTGGAAAATTGTTAAAGAGATGGAAATACCAGACAATCTTATCTGCCTCATGAGTAAAATGTATGCAGATAAAGAAGCAACAGTTCAAAGTGGACATGAAACAATGGACTGGATGCAAACTGGGAAAGGAGTATGTCAAGGCTTGGTAGTCTCACCTTGCTTATTTAACTTCTGTGCAGAATACATCATGCAAAATGCCAGGGTGGATGAAGTACAAGTTGGAATCAAGATTGCTTGGAGAAAAATAAATAACCTCAGATATGCAGGTGACACCTCCCTTACTGCAGAAAGAAAAGAGAAACTAAGAGCCTCTTGCTGAAAGCAAAAGAGGGGAGTGAAAAAGCTGGCTTAAAGCTCAGCATTCAAAAAATGAAGATCATGGCATCTGGTCCCATCCCTTCATGGCACATAGATGGGGAAACAATGGAAACAATGACTGACTTTATTTTCTTGAGCTCCCAAATCACTGCAGATGGTGATTGCTGCCACAAAATTAAAAAAACTTGCTCCTTGGGAGAAAAGCTATTAAAAAAGCACAGATGTTAGGTACCCTGCCAAAAAAGGTCCGTCTAGTCAAAGCTATTGTATTTCCATTAGTCTTACGTGGATGTGAGATTTGGACCATAAAGAAAGCTGAGCATGAAAGAATAGATGCTTTTGAATTGTAGTGTTGGAGAAGACTCTTGAGAGTCCCTTGGACTGTAAGGAGATCCAACCAGTCAATCATAAAGGAAATCAGTCCTGAATATTTATTGGAATGACTGATGCTGAAGCTGAAGCTCCAATACTCTGGTCACCTGATGCAGAGAAGTGACTCATTGCAAAAGACCTTGATGCCGGGAAAGATCGAAGGAAGCAGGAACAGAAAGACTGAGGATGAAATGGTTGGATGGCATCACTGACTCCATGGACATGAGTTTGAGTAACCTCTGGGTGTTAGTGATAGACCCACTCAGGGAAACCTGATATGTTGCAGTCCATGGGGTTGCACAGACTGAGCGACTGAACTGAACTGAAGCCTTTTGCTCCTTGAGCAGGAATCTTAAAGTTGTTGTTACAGGACATGACCACAAGGCACCAGCATGTCTTCATACCCAACTCTGGGTCCTTGGGCAATCAGAGCTTTTTGCGAGTACTGCCAATTAGAGTCAATGAACCCCAGGAAAAACACCCAAGGCTTGCGTCTCGTTACTTCTTCCCTCTTACCCTTGAGTCCCGGGACTCATCCTAACTCCTGCAGAACCACACTGCCAAAGGTGTGATAAGGGGACACATGGAGCCCAAGGTGTTTTTAAATCTCTTGCAGACCAGATGTTCTACTGCTTTGAGTGAAGTTTGCTTGAATTTCCTCGAGGAAAGCCAGCCAATATCCAGACTTTGGTGGGCTCATGCCGTCAGCTTACATGATACATGACTTAACACTAGTCAGTCAATTCAGTTCAGTTGGTCAGTCATGTCCGACTCTTTGCAACCCCATGAATCGCAGCATGCCAGGCCTCCCTGTCCATCACCAACTCTCAGAGTCTACCTAAATCCATGTCCATCGAGTCGGTGATGACATCTAGCCATCTCACTCTCTGTCATCCCCTTCTCCTCCTGCCCCCAATCCTTCCCAGCATCAGAGTCTTTTCCAGTGAGTCAACTCTTTTCATGAGGTGGCCAAAGTATTGGAGTTTCAGCTTCAAAATCAGTCCTTCCAATGAACACCCAGGACTGATCTCCTTTAGGATGGACTGGTTGGGTCTCCTTGCAGTCCAAGGGACTCTCAAGAGTCTTCTCCATCACCACAATTCAAAAGCATCAATTCTTTGGTGCTCAGCTTTATTCACTTGTTTATCCATTTATTTATGGATGTCCAACTCTCACATCCATATATGACTACTGGAAGAATCATAGCCTTGACTAGACGGACCTTTGTTGGCAAAATAACATCTCTGCTTTTCAATATGCTGTCTAGGTTGGCCATAAGTTCTCTTCCAAGCGTCTTTTGATTTCATGGCTGCAATCACCACCTGCAGTGATTTTGGAGCCCCCAAAAATAAAGTTTGACACTGTTTCCACTGTTTTCCCATCTATTTCTCATGAAGTGATGGGGCCAGATGCCATGATCTTAGTTTTCTGAATGTTGAGCTTTAAGCCAACTTTTTCCCTCTCCTCTTTTACTTTCTTCAAGAAGCTTTTTAGTTCCTCTTCACTTTCTGCCATAAAGGTGGTCATCTGCATATCTGAGGTTATTGATATTTCTCCCAGCAATCTTGATTCCAGCTTGTGCTTCTTCCAGCCCAGCATTTCTCATCATGTACTCTGCATATAAGTTAAATAAGCAGGGTGACAATATACAGCCTTGACGTACTCCTTTTCCTATTTGGAACCAGTCTCTTGTTTCATGCACAGTTCTGACTATTGCTTCCTGACCTGCATACGGGTTTCTCAAGAGACAGGTAAGGTGGTCTGGTATTCCCATCTCTTTCAGAATTTTCCACAGCTTATTTTGATCCACACAGTCAAAGGCTTTGGCATAGTCAATAAAGCAGAAGTAGATGTTTTTCTGGAACTCTCTTGCTTTTTCGATAATCCAGCGGATGTTGGCAATTTGATATCTGGTTCCCTTGCCTTTTCTAAAACCAGCTTGAACATCTGGAAGTTCACGGTTCACATATTGCTGAAGCCTGGCTTGGAGAATTTTGAGCATTACTTTACTAGCGTGTGAAATGCGTGCAATTGTGCGGTAGTTTGAGCATTCTTTGGCATTGCTTTTCTTTGGGATTGGAATGAAAACTGACCTTTTCCAGTCCTGTGGCCATTGCTGAGTTTTCCAAATTTGCTGGCACATTGAGTGCAGCACTTTCAAAGCATCATCTTTTAGGATTTGAAATAGCTCAACTGGAATTCCATCTCCTCCACTAGCTTTGTTTGTAGTTATCCTATCTAAGGCCCACTTGACTTCACGTTCCAGGATGTCTGGCTCTAGGTAGGTGATCACACCATCGTGATTAACCGAGTTGTTAGATATTTTTTGTACAGTTCTTCGGTGTAGGGAGCCAATTTCCTGAGACAATGGTGCCTTACCAAGCCTTCCTTAAAACTTCACAGGAATGTTTATGTTCCAATGGGACATTAAACTACTAACCTGAATTTCACCAAGATGGTGATGTGGAACAGAAACACAATTGACCTTGTGTGAATATGCAGGTTGTGAGAGAACTAAACCTCTGTGGGAAGCCACTAAGAATCTGAATCACAAGTGAACACAGTATAACCATGTCTGTCCTGAGTGATGCATGACTTAATGTCTTTGGAAAAGAAATTTTCCCAATATAGAGTCAATCATCTTTCTCAAAACCTCAGGGAGCAGATCACAGGAGGGGGATTGTTGAAGTTGGAATCCTTCTCCAAGGTAGACCTTGGCTCAAGGCAAAGCTATAGTACCCACCTCCCACGAGACCTTGGGAAATTCACATCCTCCCTGTGTCTCCTTATCCACAAAATGAGTTATTGAGAGTGTTATGTAAATGCAACACTGCACTTAAATAATTTGGTCAATTTGCACATTATACTGCTCAGGATGAATCCGCAATACATTTTATCTGATACTACTCAGTAATTTATTGGTGGTCCTGGCTCCTTAGGATTGGAAGGAATTCTGGTTGACAGTAAAGTGAAAGTGAAGTCACTCAGTCATGCCTGACTCTTTGCGACCCCGTGAACTGTGTAGCCCACCAGGCTTCTCCGACCATGGAATTTTATAGGCAAGGATATTGGAGTGGGTTGCCATTTACTTCTTTAGGGGATCTTCCCAACCCCGGGATTAAACCCTGGTCTGCTGCATTGTGGGCAGATGCTTTACCATCTGAGCCACCAGGGAAGCCGGACTGACAGTAGAGACCCAGTGTCTTCAAAGTCTGATAACCTCAGAAGGGATTCAATTCAATCTTTGCCAGTTCTAGGGAATGGATAGTGGGGCCAGCACATTGTCTGAAGCCTGGTTTTGAACAATGAAGGCCCAGCTGGTGCGGCGGGAAATGCAGCATGATTAGGTATATGAGGAGCAGGGTCAACTCCCCGCAAGCTAGACTCTAGCATTTATTGCCAAAGGGAAGCTCTATTCCTGAAAGCTAATCCTTTGGAACCAGCAATCCCAAACAAAACCGAAGGTACAAGTCTTTCCAAGTGTGATGATCCCTGGGAAGTTTAGCTTCAGGAAGGATGCAGCATCATAACTCCAGGAACTGTGATGCTCAGGAATCTTGTCTTTTCTGCCTCCTCAACTCTGGCCATCATTTCCCAGAACATACACTGGACTGGCCCATTCCTGCCTTTTTGCTTCCTCTTGTCTCTGCTTCTGACTACAGATGTTCCCCTCTGTCACTCTCTGGGACTTGACTTCTACCTTTCTCTCTCAATCGCGGTTTCCCTGCTTTTCCCTTCCTCTGTCTCTCTCCACAGGCCCTCAGGCACACTGCTCCAGTCCATCCCTATCAAGGCCCACAGGGCACCAATCTCCTAGTCCTCCTACTCTCATTGGCAAGATTTGGCCCAGGCTCTGCTCATAGTGAGTGAGAATCTGTTTTAGAGAGACTGCTCATGCTGATATTTTCTACTGGGGCTCCCAGCTATTCCTGGGTAGCCCAGTCACACCTTGATCTGTCAGTGGCCCAGCCTTGATCCCAGAGCTGCTGGAGGACTGGGTGCCTCTACTGCTTGGAAGGAGGGGGGACCCTGCAGGACCCAAGGGCTACTGGAGTAGGATGGGTTGGATTGGGGGACTTGAAGGGAGACAGATATTTCTACCCAACATTTTCTTCTTGACATCAATGAGGGTCTCAACCATCATTTCTCAACCATGCCCATTTCTCAAAAAAGATATTGTAGGAGGATTAAGGGAGCTCATGGAACTTACTAAGGAAACTTTTGCCATTACCCACCCCACTCAGAGCCACCTGGACTTGGGGATAGCTGGCAAAGTGGGGGAAGAAGAGGACAAAGCCTGGATTAGGGCAGGACCTCCGCACTGGACTCCCTGAGCCACTCCTGGCACCTCCTCCATTCCTCACAATAAGAAATGGCCACTTTGTGGGGACAGATGCCTGTCTCTCTGATGAGCAGACACCCTTGTGACTGACAGGATCCATGTACTCAGTATTTATAGACTGAATAAACACAGCCGTCTCTAGACCTAGACATAGGATGTGTCCAGCACCCTGGAAGGATCTATTGGGCCCCCTTGCACTCAACATTACCTCACCAGATGACCCTGCTTCTGCCCCATCACTGTAGGTCCTGCCTGTTTGTGACCTGGGTGTAAATGAATCACACCCTGTGTGCACACCGGGTGTGACTGTTGGTCCTCCAGGAAGCAGACACTGACACAGAGATAGAACTGTGGAAGATTTATTAGGGCTGACAATGGGAGAGACGGTAGTGGAAGGGGCAGGGAAACATTCGGGCCAGAATGTAGATCTGACACCTTCTCTAAATATACTACAACCATAGTCTGCTTGTCATGGCTCAAGATCCTTTTCAAATTCAAACTGGTTCTCCTGTAAGGGAAAGACATTTTGATTTATTTCAATGTAATCTGATTTTTCCCTACATGCATTTTTCCTTCTCTAATACATCTGTGATCTCTGATACACATTTTATTGTGTGGCTGCATCTATGACTCTATACCTAACAAAAACAATTCTTGTCAGATCTCGGAATGTACACATTCTCTTATTTTCTTTTTTAACTAGTAGGACATGAATTTTAACAGGAGAAAGAGAGTCTTTGCCTTGTCTTTTAAAGCATAGATTGCTAAGCTCTAGGGCTCAGGGTCTATATCCTTAGGTTAATTTAATGTACTTTCCAGATTGTCTTTGATGATTCTGTGCACAGACATTTTCTTTTAAACTACAAGAGCAGTGAGTGACAGACATGTCTCAGCCAGTCTGCAAAATTCTATACGTCCTTGATCTCATCTTTCTCACAATGACATCAGAAATCAATATTATCCCGGTTTTAATGATAAAAAGCTCACACTCTGTCTAGATCCCACTGAGTATTAGGGACTGAACAACAGGTATACAAGCAAAGAATAATGTATAATATGCTGTGAAGGAAATGTGGGAGATGCAAAGCTGACAGTCAGGGGTGGGGACTAGAGGATGTAGGCAGGTGGTGACAGGGTCCTGCAGAAGTGGCCCATGATCAACCTTGAATTCCCTGGGAAGAGCTTGCCTTATGCTGAAGGCCAAGGCAGCTACTCAGCTCATCTAGATCCTGCCTGCATTTTCAAATCACTGGACCAGGAAAAAAAAAAAGCTTCAGCCACACAAAATATTCTGAAAGAACCAAGTTAAACATCCCTGTTTCCCTGATATCCAGAGCCTTCTTTCACCCATAACCAGAACTGTCAGAAATCCAACAAAAACAATAATCCTTATGAGACATTATTATCTAAGGGCTTTGTGGCAACAATGGCATCTAAAGAGGGTAACACACTGCCAGCATTGTGTCATTTCAACACATAGCGGCCCTGTGTGGACATCTTACTGCCTTCAGAGTTCTTGCCCAAACTGTTTGCCCTGCTGGGAATGGCCTCCCAGTTCCATCTAAGTGACACCACCTCACTTTTTACTCTGTCTTCTAAAATATCCTATGCATTCCTGCGTAACTCACAGATCCCTTATTTGCACTCTAGGGCCTTGAACTGGTGCTTCTGTTATGATGATCACAAGTTCTGTGCCACTTACGCATCACTTATCTCTCTCTGTTTCTCTCAGGGAATATGTTAATCCTTGAAATTAGGGATGTGTCTTATCTTTCACAGAACCAAACAAGTGGTTTCTATATGATGCAAATCTGTAAAACTGGTATTTCTCTCTTTTTCTAAAAAGCCTTTTTTCTTCTCTGCAAGGAACACCTGATGCCCAGCTCAGTTTGGGTTACAAGCCCATCGATACATGTGAAGACCAGCCCATCATATGTATGTCCTGAGAAACCTGAGGAATGAATGTTACAATGACCTCAGTCAGGTCTGTCTTTGCATTACAAAGCCATCGGTATACACATCTGCATTGCCTCTAAAAACTCAAAAGAAAAATAGATGAACATGCTTCACAAGTTAGCATACTCTTCAGATTATCTTACCATCTGAAAGATATGGAGGCATTGGGTAGGGTCCCAGAGGACGCCAGGATGGAGGAGGTGGAAGAGGCCCATGGCCCTTGAGTAGTGATAAAGGGCAGCCCATGGGGTAGGGCATGCAGGGTGGTCCTGGGAAAGGAAAGGGCCCTCTTGCATCCACAATGACCTGTAGAACAGAAGTTTAAAATATGTTGATACGACAGACAAAAGCCCCAATATCAACAAAAGCCTAAACCCAGTGAAGCAAGTGCCAGCCCCTGGTACCCTCCCCGCTTCCAGGTTCCAAGGGAACAGCCTAATGCTAGAGAACTCCACCCATCTTTCTGGTCCTGCCCACAGCACGGGTTAAAAGGGTATCAAACACTGTCAACATATGCTAATGCCTGTATCTGTAAATGTATAAAGTCAAAGGTCCTGTCTCAGAGGATTACCAGGGGAAATACCAAAGTGATAAAGTAGCATATTCCTGACAGGAAGGTCTCTGTGTGCAGAAGAATCCTCCACCACTCCTTCACTACCACCAAAGAAGCTGGTTCTTTGTACATGAAGAACAGAGAGAATGAAAGGAAATGAAAAGCCCATTCTGTGCGCATGGAATCATAGCTACTCCTAGGTAAAAGCTCTACCTGCAAGACCATGCCCACATCCTCTGTGCTTCCTTAATGACAAAGGAGACCTAGCCTCCTTGGAGGTGCTGCCCATGGGCACAAAGATGTCTAGGGAGAGGGAGATTCCTGGAGTTCTGCAGGGGAGTTGTGCATCTGTTTTAAGATTTCAGGGAATCCCAAGCCTATAAACAGATAGGCCCAGTTCCATTTATCTTAATACACAGGAAATTCTGAGCTTAAACTACCCTATGTGATGCAGATTAAATGTGTACTATGGGAAAAAAAAAAAGAGTTCAGCCCTCTAAATAACAGAACTAAGCCAAATGTGTTTTGATTTCAGGTATATAAATCCTGTGATGTAGGATGAGAGATGTATCAGCTATAACAGCTTAAAGGACACACACAACCTGCTTACATGAACACAATGTAAGGACTTGGAAATCACCCTTGCAGGTTATTATTGACCTTCTACTCTTCCCTACTCTGCTTACAGTGTACATGTTCTACTAAAAATATAACATTTCTGAAAATTAAGATTTTTAGACCTAGGTGTTACTAGAAGGATTCTGTTTAGCATATTTTCCAACAGAGATGGGATAGCAATGAATTATGAAACTTATATTACCCAAGCACACTCAGTTTTCACAAAACACACAAAGGTACAAAATAATAACAGTAATAATCACATTTCAGTAAGCTAGTAACATTCCCAAATAAAGGAGATCAGGAGGGAGTCAACTGTGCCAGGAGACTTAAGTATGAAGCTATCTGTCACCCTCCTCACATTATTTCCAGGAACACACAGTGGAAGTCGGGTGGGCCCCAGCCTCTAAGTACTTATGGCTCTGGTTGTTGTTGTGTCACACAGTTCTGTCTGACACTGTGCAACACCATGGACTGCGGCACGCCATGCTTCCCTGTCCTACACTATCGCCCGGAGTTTGCTGAAACTCATGTCTATTGAGTCAATCCTCCCATCCAACCATCTCATCCTCTG
Source organism: Antilocapra americana (assembly GCA_007570785.1). Classification (NCBI taxonomy): domain Eukaryota; kingdom Metazoa; phylum Chordata; class Mammalia; order Artiodactyla; family Antilocapridae; genus Antilocapra; species Antilocapra americana. The sequence continues at coordinate 35,345 of ML664186.1, forward strand.
TCACTCCCTTCTCCTCCTATCCTCAATCTTTCCCACCATCAGGGTCTTTTCCAATGAGCTGACTCTTCACATCAGGTGGTCAAAGCACTGCAGCTTCATCTTCAGCCTCAGTCCTTCCAATGAATAGGCAGGGTTGAGTTCCTTTAGAATTGACTGGTTGGATCTCCTTGCTGTCCAAGGGACTCTCAAAGTCTTCTCCAGCACCACAGTTCAAGAGCATCAATTCTTTGGCCATCAGCCCCCTTTATGGTCCAACTATCACATCCAGTACTTGACTACTGGAAAAACAATAACTTTGACTATGCAGACCTTTCGTGGCAAAGTAATGTCTCTGCTTTTGAATACACTGTCTAGATTTGTCTTAATTTTTCTTCCAAGGAGCAGGCATCTTAATTTTATGGCTGCAGTCACCATCTGCAGTGATTTTGGAGCCCACTGGGCCATGCTCAGTAAATCTTTAATCCAATTTTCTGCTGATGAGTGGGGTTGTCTCCCTCTCTCTAGTTTGGCCTTTCACCACCAGACTGGGTGAGCTTCACCCAGTTTTCACATCCACAACTGGGTGTCATTTCTGCTTTGGCTCAGCCTCTTCATTCCTTCTGGAGCTATTTCTCCACTCTTGTCCAGTAGCATACTGGGCAACTACCCACCTGGGGGGTTCATCTTTCCGTGTCATATATTTTTTCTTTTTTATACTGTTCATGGGTTTCTCAAGGCAAGCGTGCTGAAGTGGTTTGTCATTCCCTTCTCCAGTGGACCATGTTTTGTCAGAACTCTCCACCATGACCCACCTGTCTTGGATGGTCCTCCACAGCATGGTTCATCGTTTCACTGAGTTACACAAGGCTGTGATCCATTTGATCATTTTGGTTAGTTTTCTGTGGCTGTGGTTTTCATTCTGTTTCCCCTCTGATGGATGTGGATAAGAGACTTGTTCAAGCTTCCTGATGTGAGGGACTGTCTGTGGGGAAACTGAGTCTCACTCTGGTGGGCAGGGCCATGCTCAGTAAATCTTTAACTGATTTGCTGATGATGGCTGGGGTTGTGCTCTCCCCCTCTAGTTTGGCCTGAGGCAGCCCAGTCCTACGGTCTGTAGTCTCTAAGGAAGGGCTATAGTCTCTATGGTAAGCTTAACGACAATCTCCTCTAGGAGGACTTATGCCAACATGCCATGCTTCTCAGGAATGCTGCTGCCAGTGCCCCTGGCCTCATGACAGACCACTGTCAACCCATGCTTCCACCGGTTCTGGGAGTGATACCAAATGCAACTAGCTGAAAACAAAGAAGCCTGTAGATTCTTGCTTTCCCAAGTAAAAATGACATGGTAGATATATCACAACCAACCACACAATCTAGAGATGAAGTCAAGAAAGGGTGTTGTGTAACAAGAAATTTCCAGAAATGGTTACAACTATAAATGACCAAAGCATTTACCTGGCCCTTTTGTACATCCTTAGTAGGGAAAGAATCGCTGTTTCTCATGGGAACCATGCCAGGTCCAGTATCTGATAAAGGAGAAGTGATTGGAGATTTATTCCAATTTGCACAGGTTCTGAGAAAGACAAACAATCCTACATGCCTTCTTCTACCATCTTACACTCTTTCCCACTGTCAGGTCCATTACCAGAAGCCAAGGGTTTCCCCCATGCCTCAAGTGATCCCTAGGAGGGCGGCAAGACCCTGACCTTTGAGAAAGACCATAGGACCAGATTTCATGTATTTTCATAACTAATCAACCAACTGTGGACAGGCCTCAACTAGCTGGAAATCAACACTGAAGCAATGGTTTCCCAATAAACATCAGAGGAAATCCCGATTTAATCTCAGATTAGAAACTGAAATGAGAATATCCTTGGATAGGTAGAAAAGCAACAAACCCTCAACATGAAGACCAAGAGTTCTTTTTTGGCCACAAGGGGATTTTTCAATTTTCCTGTCTCTGTATAAGTTGTCTTCTATATGTGACCAGGCATCATATAAATATTCATGAAGGGAAATAGATTTAGACTAATTTTCTGGTAATGAGAAAAGGAAAGCTGTCAAGATTCATCAATGAAAGTGTCATGTCATGGCAATGATGTTAGAAGAGCAAAATTACATAGAAATTTAATTTTTGAGTGGAATACCTAACCCATTGCAAAATAATAAAACAAACAGAATAAAGGAACCTCCAAACACAGTAAATAAATGCCCATTTTTGCTAATAAAAATAATCAATTCTCGCCCATATTTTCAAGGTGGGGAAGAAAGCTTGGACCCACTTGCCCTCCGGGCCTCTCTCTTCAGTTGGAGGAACCAAGGTTGGGGGCTAAGGGGGTGGGGAGGCTCCTCAGTAAGTGGGAGGGCCTGAGCTCCACCAGCCACAGGGCACAGGCCCAGAAAGTATTCTGACTGAGGAGTCTGAGGAAAACATCTCCTGTCACTCCTTGAGACAACTTCTTGTCTTCAGTAAGCACTGGTTATTGTTCCTGGGGAATACAGTCATCCTTCACAGGAGAAAGAACGACACGGTGTGGTTTTGCAGCAGAAGTGAAGTTGTTGCATTTCACAGTGTGCTCCCTACCTCTCCCTGGGGGTGTCTGTGTCTCGGGTCTTGCCAGCACCAGTTCCTGCATCTTGTATTGCTCTTGCATCTCCCTTTTTTCATTCATGGCCAATCTTGAATATAGAAAAAGAATGGACTTCAGTGAGAATTCCAACACCAGTCCTTGACTAGACACTAATAGCTTAGCCCTAATACCACAAAGACACCCTGAAAAACTGTACAGGAAATCCCATACTTGTGTCTCAGGTAGGCGGCTTCCCTGCTCTGCTCTGCCATCTCTCTCTCCAAAAGCTGATCCTTGATCTGTGGGAGGAAAAGCACACCCAAGTTCAGCTGTGGCAACTACCAAATGAAGGAGAGAATGAAAGAAAAGCACTTACCCAGTTCTCCTGAGCCTTCCTCTCAAGAAGAGAAATCTGAAAAAGGCAACACATCAATAAACCCCCCAGGATTAGGAATTCTAAGGACCCCTCTTCAGCAGCCTGAGGTGCTCAGTAACTTGGGTGGAGGCAGGTCACCTTGCGTCTGAAGCTGAGGTCCTCCTGCTGCAGTTCTTCTCGCATTTGTTCAATCTGTTGCCTGTGAATTATAATATAATTGCTTTCATCACATAAAGCTTAACATTGAACATGATTTTAATAATTTCCCACGTTCCTGTTATCCTCATATCTGTCTCCAAATACAATTTATTAATACATATAAAGCACTTTTCACATGATTATAAAGTGACAGTAGGAGCAAACCTACTCTTAACATCCTTCTCTTATTATTTTAAATAACGCCTACAGGATTCTGAGTTGATATAATTCCCCTACATTTCCAATGTTTCTCTAATTTATTGTGTGATGAGTGACTGATTATAAACCTTTTATTCTCTTTTTACTTATATCCTTACCATAATTTCCAGGGTTTAAAAACTAAGTCCATTAGTGATACTACTATATTAGTGGATGCAGTTCTTCCTAAAACAAGGTTCATTCTCAAGTAACTTCAATTATGTTTCCATACAGCCTGACCAGCTTTGAGGATCAGTATATTTTTAGTGACTTAAATTGTTTGTTCTTTGTAATGCTTACCTTTTCCCCATACATTCTCTATGTATATATCTTCTGAACTTTTGGGCTAATTGGTTCCAAACATTGTACAAAAGTTAAAATCAAAAACTCAAAAGCAATTTCATGGACCACTGGTATTTAGTATTTAGCCTTACTTGTAATTGTGTGCTTCTCCTGAAACTAATTTCAAATTTTCCTCTGCAGCTGACATCTGATTCTTCCTTTCCATCTGCTCACATTGTTTCTTTTTCAGTTTCCTAAGATGGAAAAAGATATATACATTGTCCAGTAGCCAGTGTGAAATTCTGCCTTCCTTATCTCCCAGAAGCCTGAAGGTCTACCTTCAAATGTTCCTCCCCAATTCCCTAACTGTGCATAGACTGACAACATAATCTGAAGAATGAAGTCCCCCATCTAGGATTAAAGAAAAACCAAACTTCGACCTGCTAGCAAGTCTCTCTGCAATCTAAGTTTCTCTTTACAGTTTTCCACTCCTATTAATTAATCAGAAAGTCATATAAAAAACATACTTGGTGCCCTCCCAGGGTCAGTCCTGCATCTGAGATGGTAAAGACTCAATTTGTTTTAATGTGGAAAATGATACCTGACCAACTCATCCCAAGTAAATACATTATGATGAAGCAGGGGAATCATAATTAGTTTTATGCCTCCATGGGGAGCCCTGATTCTTCATCTAGGCTGTGTATTGATGCAGACAATCAGCCAAACAGAGTCCTCCAGGATATGGCTTCATTAACACTCTCTAATAACTATCCAACATTTTATGGTTCAGGAGTAGAATCCCTACCTCTTTTTCTAAGAGGGTAAAAAAAAGACCCAAGAAAAAATAGTAAATCTTAGTGCTGTATTAAAATGATGTGAACTGTCACACAGTCAGGGTGTTATCTCCAGGAGCCAGATTTCAGATGGAAACTAACAACTTCAGGGTATTAGCATACTTTCACAAGACTGAATCATTGATATTGAGAACAGTAAAGGTCAATGGCTTAACAAAGGATGATGTGCTGTGTTTTTTGTCAGAATATTTTGTTCATGGTTCCAGTTCAAACAGTTTCAATCTGATACTTTTTATGGAATTATATGCAAAATTAAAAAAATTCTAGAAACAAGGATAAAAGCACTAAGGAGAAAAAGGTACCTACCTTTCTGTCGGGCCTCCCAGGCAATCTTTAAGCAAATGCTTAGACTGGCTGTAATGTAGTGGTTGTATGGTAAGGTATTGAGTGCATAATAAAAAGACTTGACATAGGGTTGGGAGAACCAGACAATGTGCTGGGACTGAAACTTAAAGGACAGTGTAAATGGATCCAGAAGGGATCCAGGTATTAATTTAATTGATACTGGGACAATGGCTCTACTACCCAAATAAACTATAAGAAAGAATGTGTGATGATCACTCAGAACAGAAAGAAAAATGTGAATTATGGAAATCAAGGTAGGATGAATGTGTTGGATGAATTTGGCAAAAATACCCTGGAATCTATTCTAAAAGAAATATGTGTCTCCCTCCCTCATTGGCAAGCGGAGTCTTCACCAGCTGAGCCACTAGGGTGGGTGACCCTCAATCTGGAAAATAATTATATCACAGATGTTCTCCCACAGCAGTGACAGTTCTGAGGCCCATGTCAGTCTCCCCAGCCTGGGGATCTGTCACTGGGATGAGGAACCCCTGGAGCATGTGGCTTAGAATGTCAGTGAGGCTTGATCACAGAAATGCCACAGGACTAAGGGAAAGAGACACTCCACACTTGGAAGGTGCAATCAAGGTCTCATGAGCAATGGGACCCAGGGAAGAAGCAATGACTTCATAGGAGCCTGCGCCAGACCTACCTGCTGGTCTTGGAGGGGGCTCCAGGAGGCAGAGGCAGCTGTGGCTCACTGTGGGGACAAGGACACTGGTGATGGAAGTACTGTGAAATACTCATTGACATCAGCTCTCCCGGAGGCTGCCCTTTTGTCACCCAGACCTGGCCCCACTCAAGAGACTGTAGGCTCCAGTGTTGGGATGCCTCAGGCCAAACAACCAGCAGGATAGGAACACAGCCCCAGTCATCAACAGGCAGGCTGCTTAAAACCTTTCTGAGCCAGAGCTGTCTCTAAACACACTCCTTGCCTTGGCACTGCATGCCAAAGGAAGAAGACCAGCTCCCCCCACCAGTGGATAGGCACAAGATGTTCCCACCATGAGGCCTGCACAAGCCTCTACACCAGCCTCCCCCAACAGAAGGCAGATTCCTGAAAGAAGCAACAAGAGGAAGTACAACCCTGCAATCTGTGGGAAAAAGACCACAAACCCAAAAAGTCAGATGACAGAATGAGGCAGCAGAAGAATATGTTCCAGACAAAGGAATAAGCCAAAACCACAGATGAACAGCTAAGTGAAGTGTAGGTGGACAATCTACCCTAAAAGGAATTCAGAGTAATGATAGTAGACACAATCTAAGATCTCGGAAAAATAATGGAAGCACAGACCTAGAAGATACAAGAAATGTTTAAAAAGAGCTAGAAGAAACAAAGAACAGAAAACAGTGCTGGAGGATCCAATACCTGAAATGAAAAATACAGTAGCAGGAACCAATAGCAGAGTAAATGATGCAGTAGAGTGGATAAGTGAGCAGCTGGAAGACAGATGTTGGAAAACACTGCCATGAAGCAGATTAAAAGGGAAAAAAAAGAAAAGAAATGAACACAGTCTAAGAGACCTCTGGGACAACATTAAATGTACCAACATTTGCATTATGGGGGAGAGAGAGGACAGAGAGAGAAAGAACCTGAGAAAATACCCGAACAGATACTTGCTGAAAACTTTCCTAACATGGGAACACCAACAGTCACCCACATTCAGGAAGTAGAGAGACTACCACAGAGGGTAAACTCAAGCAGGAATACACAGAGACACATATTAATCAAACTGACTAACCCTAACCCTAGTCCTAACCACCAAACCAGCTTTAACAAATGCTAAAGGAAATTCTCTAGGCCGGCAACACAAAGCCACAACCAGAAACATGAAAATTATGAATGAGAAGGCTTACTGGCAAAGTCAAACATACAGGGGAATTCCCTGGTGGTCCAGCGGCAAAAGGTCTGTGTTCTCAAAGCAGGGAGCCTAGGTGGATCCCTGGTCAGGGAGCTAGATCCTGCCTTCTTCAACTAAAGGTCTTCACATCACAACTAAACAGCAAAACAAAAATCGAAGATCCTAAGTGCTGCAACTAAGACACAGTACAGATAAATAAATACAAAAAATAAATATTTTTTTAAAAAGGTAAGTATATTTAGATAGCATCACTGATACAATGGACATGGATTTTGGTAAACTCTTGGAAATAGTGAAGGACAAGGAAGCTGCAGACCATGGGGTTGCAAAGAGTTGGATATACCTTAGAGACTAAACAACAGCATAATAAAGGTAGGAAATCATCCACACACAAATATAATATCAAAACCAGCAATCAAAAGAAGAGGGTACAAAGGCACGATATTGTAAATGCATTTGAAATTTAGAGACAACTAACTGAAAATAATCTTGTGTGTATACAGACTCCTATATCAAAACCTCATGGTAACTGTAAACCAAAAATCTTCAATAGATATAAACACAAAAATGAAAAAGGAATAAAAAAAACAACACTAAAGATAGTCATCAAATCAAAACAGATGAGAACAAAGAGGAAGGGAAGAAAAAAGACCTATGAAACAAATCAAAGCAATTAACTAAATGGCAATAAAAACATACCCATTGAAAATTACCTTAAAAGTAAGTGGATTAAATGCTTGAGCCAAAGGACACATACTGGCAGAAAAGATATAAAAACAAGACCTGTATATATGCTGTCTATAAGGGACCCACTTCAGGTCTAGGGGTACATACAGACTGCAAGTGAGAAGATGGAAAAAGTTATTCCATGGAAATGGAAATCAAAAGAAAGCTGGAGTAGCAATACTCATATAAGATAAAATGGACTTTAAAATGAAGACCGTTATAACAACAAAAAAAATGAAAACCCTTATAAGAGAAAAAGAAGGACACTACATAATGATCAAGGGACCAATGAAAGAGGAAGATATAACAATTGTAAATATCTATGCAACCGGAATAGGAGCACCTGTATGTATAAGGCAAATGCTAACACCATAAAAGGAGACATTGGCAGGAGGCTTTGGCAGTGGGGGACTTTAACACCCCACTTACATGAACAGACAGATCACCCAGACAGAAAATCAATAAAGAACCACAGACATTAAAGGACATGCTAGACCAGATGGACTTAGTACTTACAGAACCATCCATCTGAAAGTAGTAGAAAATGGGATTTTTTTTCAAGTGCACATGGATATTCTCTAGAATAGAACTCATGATGGGCCATAAAGTATGTCTTGGTAAATTTAAGAAAACTGAAATCAAATCAACATCTTTTCTGACTGCAAAGTCATGAAATAAGAAATCAACTACAAGAAAAAAAAAATAAAAACAAGCACATGGGGGACTAAGCAATATGCTACTGAACAATCAAAGGGTCACTGAAAACAAATCAAAGATAAAATTAAAAAATACCTAAATGAAAATGAAAAGATGATGATTCAAAATGTATGGGACACAGTAAAAGCAGTTCTAAGAGGGAAGTTTATGGCAATACAATCTTACCTCAGGAAACAAGGAAAATCTCAAATTAATAGCCTAACCATAGGCCTAAATCAACTAGAAAAAGAAGAACAAACAAAACCCAATGTTAGTAGAAGGAAAAAAATCATAAAGATCAGAGCAAAAACTAAAATCAATAAAGATGAAGCAAACAATAGAAAAGATCAAAGAAACTAAGATCTGGTTCTTTGAAAAAATTAACAAAATTGACAAACCTTTGGCCAGACTCATAGAGAAAAAAAAGGAGAGGGCTTGAATCCATCAAGTTAGAAATGAAAAAGAAAAGAAAAGAAGCAGTTACAACTGGCATCAAAGAAATACAAAGAATTGTAAATGACTACTATAAGCAACTATATGTCAGTAAAACAGACAACCTAGAAGAAAGGGAAGCATTCTTATAAGAAAGGTACAATCTCTGAAGAATGAACCATGAAGAAACAGAAAATATGAAGACAAATCACAAGTACTGAAATTGAAACCATTATTAAAATACCACCAACAAACCAAAAACCAGGACCAGATGGCTTCACAGGTGAATTCTATCAAATATTAAACACATATCCTTCTGAAATTATTACCCAAAGTTTCAGGTAAAGGAAAACTCATAAGCTCATTCTGCAAAGCCACCATCACCCTGATACCAAAAGTAGAAAAAGATACCACGAAAGAGAAAATTACAAGCCAATATCAACTATGAACATAGACACACAAAAAAATCCTCAACAAATTATTAGCAAACTGAATCCAAAAATACATTAAAAGATTATATTTATTTATCCCAGGAATGCAAGGAGTTTTCAATATCTGAAAATCAATTAGAGTGATTAGCAAATTGAAGAATAAAAACCATTATGATCACATCAACAGATAGACAAAAGGCTTTTGACCAAATTCAACACACATTATTAAAAAAAAAAAATCTCTCCAGAAAGTGGGAATAGAGGGAATCTACCTTAACATAATAAAGAACATATATGACAAACTCACAGCTAACATCATACTCAATGGTGAAAAGCTGGAAGCATTTCCTCTACGATCAGGAACAACAAAGAAGTCCACCCTGTCCACTTTAATTCAATATAGTTTTGGAAGTCATAATCACAGCAATCAGAGAAGAAAAAGACAATAAGTCCAAACTGGAAAGGAAGAAGTAAAACTGTCACTGTTTATAGATGACATGATACTATATATAGACAATCCTGAATATGCCCCAAGGAAACTACTAGATTTTACCAATGAATTGGGTGAAGTTGTAGGATACAAAATGTATACACAGAAATATTTTGTATTGTATACAGTAAAAATGAAATAACAGAAAGATAAAATAAACAATCTCACATAACATCACATCAAAAAGAACAAAAAACCTAAAAATAAACCTACCTAAGGAGACAAAACAATTGCATTCCAAAAACTGTAAGATGCTGATGAAAGAAATTAAAGATGACACAAACAAATGCAAAGATATACCATGTTTTCAGATTGGAAGAATTAATATTGTCAAAATGACCATACCACCCAAGAATCAATGTAATCCTTACCAAATTATCAATGGTATTTTTTTTTTTTGGAGACTTGAAGAGAAAGCAGAAAGGAACTAAATAGCCTCTTGATGAAAGTGAAAGAGGAAAGTGCAAAAGCTGGCTTAAAACTGAACATTCAAAAATCAATGATCATGCATCCAGTCCCATCACTTCCTGGCAAATAGATGGAGAAATAATGGAAACAGTGACAGAATTTATTTTCTTGGTCTCCATCCAGAATTACTGCGGAAGGTGACTGCAGTCATGAAATTAAAAGATGCTTTCTCCTTGGAAGAAAAGCTACAATAAACCTAGACAGCGTATTAAAAAGCAGAGGCATTATTTTGCCAACAAAGGTCCATCTAGTCAAAGCTATGGTTTTCCCAGTAGTCATGTATGGATGTGAGAGCTGGAAGATAAAGAAAGCTTAGTGCTGAAGAATTGATGCTTTTAAACTGTGGTGTTGGGGAAGACTCTTGAGAGTCCCTTGGACTGCAAGGAGATCAGACCAGTCAATCCTAAAGGAAATCAGTCCTGGATATTCACTGGAAGCACTGATGCTGAAGCTGATGCTCTAATACTCTGGCCACCTGTTGTGAAGAACTGACTCATTAGAAAAGACCCTGATGCTGGGAAAGACTGATGGAAGGAGGAGAAGGGGATGACAGAAAATGAGATGGTAGGATGGCATCACCGACTCAATGGATATGAGTTTGAGCAAGCTCTGGGAGTTGGTGATGGACAGGGAGGCCTGGTGTGCTGCAGTCCATGGGGTCGCAAAGAATCTGACATGAATGAACGACTGAACTGAACTGACAGGGTCTAGTGAAATGCTACAACTCACAAAGAGAAACAAACAGCATTGTAAAAGTTAAACCAGAGCTGCCTTTTTGCATACAGACTGATGATGTTATCAGTTTGCTGCCTGGGATTATAAGATGGAGCCCCAAACTGCAATTTGAAGTCTCGCTCTTCAGGTAGAGCACCTCCCAGGATCATTTCCCAGTGGGGACTTCAGATTGTGGGGCTTCCCAGATGGCACTAGTGGTAAAGAACCCACCTTCCAATAGTAAGTGAGTGAAAGTCACTCAGTCGTGTCTGACTCTTTGCGACCCCATGGAATTCTCTGGGCCAGAATACTAGAGTGGGTAGCCTTTCCCTTCTCCAGGGGATCTTCCCAGCCCAGGGATCAAACCCAGGTCTCCCACACTGCAGGTAGATTCTTTACCAGCTGAGTCACAAGGAGAGATGAAAAGATGTAGGTTCTATCCCTAGGTTGAGATTCCCTTGGACAGAGAGCCTGGTGGGCTACAGTCCATGGAATCTCAGAGTCAGACAAGACTGAAGTAGCTTAGCGGCATGCTCACACTTCAAATTGATATTAATGAGGGACTTTCCAATGCCGTTGAAGTCTGGATATAGGTCAGTCCAATTAGGTGATGTATGTGCTATCACTTTTCTCTGTTGTTTCTATTTCCAATCTTAATGACGGTATATTGAAATTAGGTAAACTAACCTTCTATAGCAAATTGAAACTTTATTTGTGTGTAATGAGTGGTTTCTTTTGTTTGAACCCATTGAATTTAAAGTAAAAACTTTTCACAAACCATGCCATTTGCAGCAACATGGATGGACCTAGAGATTATCATACTAAATGAGGTAAGTCAGAGAAAGACAAATATATGATTTCACTTATATGTGGAATCTAAAAGAATGATACATATAAACTTATTTTAAACCAGAAACAGATTCACAGACATAGAAAACTAACTTATTGTTACCAAAGAAGAATGGTAGGGGGATTAATTAGGAATTTAAGATTAACTATATACATACTACTATATTTCAGACGAGATCGGGCGCGTTCAGGGTCGTATGGCCGTAGACTACTACTATATTTCAAATGGATAATAAACAAGGATCTACTGTAGAGCATGGGGAAATCTACTCAATATTCTGTAATAACCTATATAGGAAAAAAGTCTGAAAAAAAGATACATGTATATGGATAACCAAATCATTTTGCTGTACATCTGAAACTAACACATTTTAAGTCAACTATATTTCAGTATAGAATTAAAAAAATTGAGAAGGAAGTAACAATTATTCAGTTCTCTGAATTAAACAGTCTATGGGAGTAAAACTTGTTACCCGAGTCTTCTCAGTGTTGAGCCAAACATTCTGTTTACGTAGTTCAGGTTTCACTTCCACTTCATTGACACAAGCTTCATTAAAGGCACTTTCAAACTGAAGCAAAACATTCTCATCAATGACTTAATTCCCAAGAAAAACAATTCCAAGCAGATATCGTTTTAATCTTCTAAGATGTGAAAATGTTGTTCTTTGTAAAAGCTAATGTATACAATGGAAATCCTGCAGCAAATATAGGTAGTTTACCCCTGAAATTCCTGAGGTGTTTGCTGAAATAGCATCTTTCATGTTCTCTGCAGAATTTTCTTTTTCCAGTATCTGCTCAGTGATGTGCTGAAAAGTGGTACTATCAAACAAGCATATCCCAGTGTGACCCTTAAGTTTCATGTGGGTGGATCCAGGATGGGTCCAGGAAAAATGTTAAGCCCATAAAGAAATGCAGAACAAAGAAAGCCATTAAGGCACAAATATTTCATAGCTTCATAAAATATCTTGGTCACTGAATAACAGCAGAGATGACTGGATGACAAGGGTGAAAAATTGTCCATGTCAAACAGTTCATCAGTGGGTGTTCTTGATGGAAAATAAAGAAAACTTTCCTAAATTTACACTGAAAATTCTTTGTTCAGTCTAAAGAAGGGTAGGGTCCATACAACTTGGCTAGCTACCTTCCTTCATCTCTCATATATTTCCTGGGATTGTCTATGTGAGGGCAGTGCCAAATGGTGAGAAAACTCAGAAAATAAAAAAACTTACCAGTCTCTGAAACTGGAAAAGTCATGGAGATATGAGTATGTGATATTCCAGATCATTGTTCAGAAGGAGGTTCAGCTCCCAAACACCCACAATCTACGGTGGTGAATAGTAACAGGAGATGGAACCCTCAATTCACCCAATGTACAGAAAGCCTCAAAAGTCTAACTGTGATAAACTTAGCAGCCAAATTCTTACCAAGTTCGGTGTCTTGACATTCTGACCCCTCACAGATTGCAACCTAGCATGAGAACTTTGAAGGAGGTCATTCAGATGTTTGTTAGTCCTCTCAATTGTTTTGATGTTATCCTTTAACAAAACAAATCGAATCAGTAATAATTACTCATTCCTTTTACTTCTGTTTTCAGAATGTAATCCCAGGCAGAGATGGGATTTTTACCTTAAATTTTAGTGCTTCATGATAGAGCATCTTATTTTGTCTCTGAGTTTCTTGAAGACGTTTCTTTGAGTTATTGACCTATGCAAATATGTGTGAAAGGAAATCAGCATTACAAATATTGATTACAGTGCCAGCCAAACCTAGCTTTTCATTGTGAGTCCTTCCATGAATACAGAAAACAGTGCTTTACAACTATGGAGCTTGCTATGAACCTGGATTGTTTATGGACCATAAGAAATAGGACAGTAGGATGAAAGAAAATAAAGAAAAATAACTGAATTCTCAGAGGTGGAAGAAGTTGAAGGTAAAATCATGAAAGATAAGAAAAGGAAATGATACTTTCTGTTCCATAGAGGATATATTTTCCCGAAGTTGCTGTTTTCTTTAACAAAATTATTGATTTTCTCTGATATCTGCTGCAAATTAACTAAAGAGAGACAAAACGATTTCTAAGATTTAGTAGAAAAACCCAGTTAAAATTGAATTACCTCAGTGTAAGCAACAGACATATATCATCTTTTTCTTTTCTCTTTATATAATTTTTCTCTTTACCATTACCTCTAAAACAAGCAAATTTTAGCTAGCAGAATTTAAAACATAAGAAACATTATTTCAATGAGATTCCTATGTAAAATGCTTTCGAAGATGAATAAAAACATTAAATCGACTTCTAAATTCTCCCCCATCTATAAATATTATTCTCAGAAAATTCAGTCACTTCAACTAGCTCTATCATCACCAAAGATGAAGTAGGAAAAGCAAACATCCTGTCAACTTAAAATTCCTGCCTCCAGTTACTAAGGTAAATATATATGTTGCTATAAGAAAAAGAAACTCCTTATTTCATCCAGATTCAACCCACATGCAGGCCCTATTCACAGTTCCACAGAAGGCAAGTTCAAAATGTTGACTGACAGGCTCTTGAAAGGCTTCCAATGTCTTCCTGATGCCCTGTAGATTGCCTTTCACTTTGGAATTGAACACACATACAATGTGGGCTTCACTAACTTGGTGCTAGAGGACCACGATAACTCATAGTCCCTAAAAAGTGGCATTTTCATCCCCAGGATGGAGAATGTTACTGTCACTTTTCAGGAAGACAGAATGCATAATTTTAGGTGTATACACGTGTATGAAGCCCCTGGTAGCTCAGATGGTAAGGAATCTGCGTGCAATGCAGGAGAGCCAGGTTCCATCCCTGGGTTGGGAAGATCCCCTGGAGAAGGGAATGGCAAGCCACGCTAGTATTCTTGCCTGGAAAATCCTATGGACAGAGGAGCCTGGGGGGTTAGAGTCCATGTGGTTGCTAAGAGCTGGACATGACTGAGTAACTAACACTTTCACTTTCACATGTATCAAGGTCAAGAACACAGCCTGCAATTCCAGACTCCCCCAACAGATATTTAATTCCCTCATCTGACCACACAGTGCGAACTTATCTTCTGTTTGCCCAAGATGAAAGCTCAGATGCTGAGATCACTTTTAAGCTGCATTCATTGTGATGAACACCAACATTTGAGGGCCTACCAAGTGCCAGCAGCCACCCTGTTCTCAACAGATAAGCCCACATAATCATCACTATCTATAAAGCCCATACAGAATTCATTATTCCTATTTTGCATCATGTTCATTTCCACTCATTCTCCAGTGGCATGAATGTTTTTCTCCACTTCAGACTCATAACCCATGGCTTTGTCCTTTGTTGTGACACATAATGCCTGGCAAATATGTGCATTCTTCCTTAAACCTGAAGCTTCTTCAGGTTTTATTGTTTTATCATCTTTACCTTTCACCAAGAACCAGGTCATGACAGGTGCTCATTCCAAACTTCAGTCTCATCATCCCTTGCTTCCTAAACATTTATATGCAAAACCAAATTCATCCTATTCTTCCCACTCCTGTGATCTTTTCCTCATTTTTTTTTTATCTCAATGGATGGCAACTCCCTCTACAATAACATTAGACTTCAACCCAGAAGGAGGAAATTTTTCAAGAGTAACCATCACAATATTATAAAGTAACTATCTTCTAGTTAAGAAATAAATAAATAAAAATAAAAATTATGCTTAAAAAAAGAAGTCAATTAGACAAATACAAAAAGTCACTGCATTTACTTCTAGCTGAATTAAAACTAACATCAAACACCAGTACTGAGAAAATATCACAAAGGAGTCTAAAGCTTAAACTCTTACCTTGATATACTGGGGACTTTACCTAGGGAAGGAAGAAACAAAATTAAATTTGATATCAAAACATATTATTTTAACAATCTCTAGCTTCAGTAATTTGGCCACTTGATGCAGAGTTGACTCATTAGAAAAGACCCTGATGCTGGGAAAGATCGAAGGCAGGAAGAGAAGGGGATGACAGAGGACAAGATGGTTGGATGGCGTCACTCACTCAATGGACATAAGTTTAAGCAAGAATCAGGAAATGGTGAACAACAGGGAAACCTAGTGTGCTGCAGACCATGGAGTCGCAAAGAATTGGACATGACTGAGCAACTAAACAGCCACAACAAATAGTTCCTGATAAAATATCAAAATAATAATCCAAAAAATTAAAATAATCATTTTGATTCAGGATAATGATTCATATAAAAATGACAAATTAGAATTTATTATTTAAGTCAGGCTACTTCCTACACAATTTCTGATAAGAAACACAATGGTAAATAACTTATTTTTGACCAAAAGATCTTTTGCATTCTATTAAATGAATACCTATCTATTTAATTTTGATAATGTGATGTATTTTGTTTTGATAATCAATCCATTTATTTTAATAACACAATGTTATAAATATACTAAAGCATTATGATTTATTTTCTTAAATGCAATATGTATATTGCAGTTCAGAACCTGGGATTATTTTAAAAGCTTCCAAAAGGAAAAGGCAAAATCTTTGTGCTGAGATATGCCTCTTCACTCACTAGAAGCTTTTCTGAAATCTTTAAGGGAGTTGGCTATTTGTTGAATTGATAAACACTGAAACATATCATGGTTTGAATTTTCCAGACCATTGAAAACAGAGGGTAATCTATGAGAAAGAAAGTGGGAGATGGCTAGAGGAAAAGCACAAAAAACAAAAGAAAAGACAATTAACATTTCAAAAAAGGAAAAATGTGCTTCCCAGATATGAGTTATAACCAGAGGAATTTTAGCTCAACAAAATCCAGGCAGAGCTTCATTTTAATATTATGCAAAGATACATTTTCTTTACCTTAAAACATATTTCCTCATTCAAAACCATAAGCAATATTCAGATTGAGACTGAAAGCTTTCTGAGGCTAGCCCCAAGACTTGCCAAGATATTACAATATCATTAACTTTACACATTGCACAGGAAAACAGTGAGCTCTACTGAACTTTGTTACCTAATCCCCCAGGCAGGGGCATGTGAAAAGAAGGATGGGGTCACCAAATACTTGATATTTATGTTTCATCATGAAGAGAATGGTTTCAGGATTGTCATTTTCCCACTGAGAATATAGTTATCTTTCCCACTGAGTTCTTTAATAAAAAGATTATTTTGCAAAGCATTTTCATTTCAAAGCTAATTTCTGTTAAAGTTTATTCTCTAAAAGGAAATAAAGAGGAGAGCTGGACTCTTGGATTCTGGTCCAACTTGTAAGAAACTTGGAAATTGTCACTCATCCACAAACAAGACAAAAGCCAAAAAAACTGGGAAAAACCCAAAACTCTTCATAGATCACTCAGAGAACTGAAATCACAAGGCAAACTCTTGCTATAGAATTAGAGAAACAGACTTGCAGATATAGGCAATCATCACTTATTGGAGTAGAGGCCCAAGGTTAGAATTTTCTACAGAACAGAACATCATGGGAGGGAAACCCATACTCTAATGGATGAAGTCCTGGGGGCTCTGTGTGAACAAGCATGAAATTTAATAATGCCAGATCACCCAGTGTTAGAGGATTCCCTATCTTTCATCAATTTTATCTTCGGGAATCCGAAAGGATCTGTAAATATTGGGGGAAAATCTCCACATGCTCTTGACATGAGAGAGGGAAAATAGTCATTTAAAAATGAACACTGTTTTCTTTTCTATTTTTAAATGGACAAAATATCAAAAAAAGGAAATTATAGGTCAATATTACTGAAGAACAAATGTGCAAAAATCCTCGACAATATACTCGCAAACCAAATCCAACAATATATTAAAAGCATCATACACTGTGATATGGGACTGATTTCAGGGATGCAAGGATGGTTCAATATCCACAAATCAATCAATGTAATACAACACATTCACAAATTGAAGAATGAGATCCATATGATCACATCAATAGATGGAGAAAAATTTAGCACATATTTATTATATATATATATATTTAAAAACTGCCTCAGCATAATAAAGTCTATCCATGACAAACCCACAGCTAACATCATATTCAATAGTGAAACACTGAAAGAATTTCCTCTAAGATCAGGAACAAGACAAGGACATGTACTCATCACTTTTATTCAACATAGTATTGGAAATCAGCAACAGCAATCAAATAAAAAGAAAAAAGCAATCCACATTGGAAAGGAAGAAGTAAAACTGTCACTATTTGCAGATAACATGATATTGTACACAGAAAATCCTAAAGATGCCACACAAAAACACTTGAGCTCATTAACAAATTTTGTAAATTTGCAGCATGCAAAATTAATATACAAAAATCTGTTGGTTTTCTATACAATAACAATCAACTATCAAAAAAAGAAATCTCATTTACAGTTACATTAAAAAAAATCTGTGTTCAGAAACCTATGAGTTTAAAAAAACCTGTTCTCAGAAACCTATGAGACTGATGAAAGAAATCAAAGACATAGAAAGGTACACTGTGTTCATGGATTAGAAGAACTGATATTGTTAAAATGACCATACTACCCAAGGCAATCTATATAATCAATGCAATTCTTTATCAAAATACTAACGGCATTTCTCACAGAACACGGGAACCACCTGAAAGTGATCCAATGTCCAAAGCCGGAACCATTTGAGTAACAAAATTAAAGAGGATTGCATTATTCTAGAAAAAGTAAAATATATTTCAAGAAATCCATATGGAAATATTTTCCTTAGAGGAATAAATCTGCATGATTATGTAGGTGTTCAGTTCCCCAAGATGTGAAATACAACTCCCCACTCCTTGTGATGTACACACAATAATTTCATCAAGGAGAATGTACACTGTGGCTTGGGGGGAAACACAGAAAACACTGACTAAAGGTCTTTTATCATAATTTAAATAATACTTATAAATGGAGGAGTATATACAATTTAAAAATTGTGAATCACTATGCTGTACACCTGAAACTTACACAATATTGTACATCAACTATGCTTCAGGAAAGGAAGTCAAGGCCTCAAGAGAAACAGTTTTGCTAGAGTCTAACTGGGGTTTGGCCTAAAGACAAGGTGACGTAGGCAAGGGGAAATGCCCAATTCCAATGCACGCTCTCTCTCCTTCCTGTCTCATCTAAGGATAAACTCAGCCTACCCTCTAGCCTGGTAAATATAAAATCTTACATTAAAGGCCTATATATAATACCTCAGTTCCACCACAACAGAGCATAATATGAAGCTAACAACAAAGCCTTACAAGGCATACTAAAAGAAGAAATCACACAGTCTGAACTCAAAGTACAAGTATTTGAATCACATTTGATGTGGAAGAGACAATGAAATCATTATCTCTGGGGATTTAAAACCACTGTGATTAACATGGTAATGGATCCAATGGTAAAAAGTAGACAATATGCAAGAATAGATGAGGAAAAAGGATCCAAAGGAAAACTGAGGGATCAAGAACACTATAACAGAAAAGAGGAACACGTTTGATGGGTTTATTAACAAACTCAACATAGCTGAGAAAGAATCAATGAACTTAAAGAAATCTCAGTAGAAACTTAAACAGATGCAAAGAAAATAATAATAAAGCACAAATTATTCAAGACAGTGGGACAATTATAAAGGATTTAACATAAACATAATAGCAATAACAGAATAAAAAGCAAAAAACATTTGAAGCAATAATGACCAAGACATTCTAAAATAATGATAATAATGATAATCACTAAGCCACAGACACAGGATGCTATAGATTTCCAAGTGGGAATGAATACATACACACATATTTATATGTTGTTTATATATTTATATAAGAGAAAGAAAAATTTATATAGAAGCCAGGTGTGGAGGGCATTGGGGTGATAATAACAAAGAGAGAAATACATCAGACTTCTATTCACAAACCATGTAATCAAGAAGAAAGTGGAATGAAATATATTAAAAGTGTTAAGAGGAAAAAGTCATCAACCTGCTGCTGCTGCTGCTGCTAAGTCGCTTTAGTTGTGTCCAGCTCTGTGTGACCCCATAGACGGCAGCCCTTCAGGCTCCTCTGTCCCAGGGATTCTCCAGGCAAGAATACTGGAGTGGGTTGCCATTTCCTTCTCCAGTGCACGCATGCATGCTAAGTCGCTTCAGTCATGTCCAACTCTGTGTGACCCCATGGACAGCAGCCCACCAGGCTCCTCTGTCCACAAGATTCTCTAGGCAAGAATATTGGGGTGGGTTGCCATTTCCTTTTCCAATCATCAACCTAGACTTTTGTAAACAGTGAAGTTAGCCTTCAAAGCACACTATGGAATAAAGAAAATTGTCAGAGATAATGAAGGGCATTACTTTAATGGTAAAGAGGTCAGTTCTGCAAGAAGACAGAACAATCCTTCATATGTATGCATTGACAATAGTGTCAAAAATTGACAGAATTTCTAGGATAAATTGATGAACTCATTATTATAGTTGGAAATCAAAACATTTTGTCAGTCATTGACAGATCCAGAATATAAAAATAAGAATACACTTGAACTAAACAACATTATCAATCAGCTGGGACTAATGACATCTACAGAAGAATTCAACCAGTGACAGCAGAATACAATTCTTATCAAACTCATAGAGAACATTCACTAGGACCATCATTCAGAGCCCTGAAACACTTAACAAATTTAAAGTAATGGCACAGAAAGGATATTCTCAGACCACAATGGATCTGAAGTAGAAATCAATAAGAGAAAGATAACTGGAAAATTACATGCCAAATGGAGATTAAACAACATACTTCTAAAGAAAACATGGGTCAAGGAGGACATCGCAACAGAAATTTGAAAATATGTCAATCTAACTGAAAATAAATACAGGACATTAAAATTTCACTGCAGTGAAAGCACTGCTTAGAGGGAAATTTGTAGAACTGAATGCAAATGAAATGTCTGTGACTATAAAAATTCCCATCATGGATGATTAAAAGTATAAGGTACTTTAGTAATACTCACAGCAAGGATAGTCCTCCAGAAGAAAATGACAAATGCAGAAATTCCCAAGGAGGCAGTAATCATGGTAAGCTTCCAAAGAATTTCATAAGCATCAGGTCCAAGATGGAAATGGTCAGGCAGAATATGGACCAGCTGAAATAATATTTGAGATGATGAGGAAACTTGAAGACAATTACAATTTTAGCAGACTAGTACCAATCCAAAGCTTAAATACCACTGTTTGCAGGGCTGCCAAACTTCATAAATATGAAGGGTGTGCTTACAGGAAAACACACTCCATAGGGGAAGACCCTGCACTTGGGTAGCTTGAAGCGGGATCTTGACAAGCTTTCCAGGAGCCAGTCTAATTTTGAGCCCAGGACTACTAATAAATAAGAGTTCCTTACTTAAAAAACAAAACAGAACAAAACAAAAAACAACGCTATCGAGACATAATTCATATATCATACAATTCATCCATTTTAGATATACAACTCAGCAGCTTTTAGTACATTCCCACTTCCTTCTTTGACCAAATAAAATCACTATTTCAGGTTTCATCCTGTCAACCCTGCTGTGTTTGATACAGGTGGCAGCGACAGGGCCAGGATAGTGATGAGAAGAGCAGCGGCAAGAGCTGGTTCAGGCTGGTCAAGAAACCTGCCCTGAGGACCTGGGTCTTCACGAGGGACTAAGTTGCCACTGAGGATGCCATGACAAAAGCAGTTATTTAAATACAGTATGACAGAGCCCGATGAAAAGGAAGAAACCACTGGTGTTGGTGTTTACTCACAGGCATGTTTGGGTAAAGTGGAGACCCGAGTAGGAGGAGCCAGAAGAGCAGTCTCTTCACCTCCATACCCTGGTCCTCTCAGGTCTCTGAGGTTGCCAGCTAAGAAGCAGGGTGGGAGGTGTGGGGAGGGGGTATGGCAGGAAGGGGGTGTGGCCTCCTGGGAGGAGTAGAGGAGGCTCCGGAAAAAGTCCCAGGGGGTCAACCAAGTCCTAGAGGAGAGGAAGGAGGGTTCCGACAGGTCAGTGGGCCAGTAGGTCAGCAGGTCAGGAGGCAACAAAAAACAGCTAAAGTGGAATCGCAGGAGCAGTTGGAGGGGACGAAGAGGCTCCGTCTTCCTCCAAGTCTTCTCCACTTTGAACGATACCATAGCAACATGGATGCTTTATACTTTCTCTCAGCCAATCACTTGCCTTGGTCTCTGATTCGTCATAGTGACATCCCTCGCGACCCCATTTTTGAATGTCTCTCCCCTACCTGCTGTTGCGTTGAGCGCCATGTCACCCTGGTCCTCTGAAACCTTTTCAGGCCTTATGATTTCTCGTCCTCTTGAATCTAGGTTCCCTGTCCCCCACTTCTGGGCTTCCTTTGAGGCCAGGTTTTCCCATGGGCAGTGGCTAAAAACTGTATAAATCGATTATTGACAGAAATACAAGAAAGATCAAACACACAAGCAGAGTGGGAGGTTTTCACACCCCTCCTTCAAAAAGTCATACAATGTGCACACAGGACATCTGTAAGGTGTAGAAGATCTATTAATATCTTCTATCAAGTAAATCGTTTTAATTATGATGGTTTCCCTGGTGGCTCAGTGGTAAACAATCTGCCTGTCAATGCAGGAGACACAGGTTCCATCCCTGGGTTGGGAGGATCTCCTAGAGGAGAAAGTAGCAACCCACTCCAGTATTCCCACTCCAGTATTCTTGCCTGGGAAATCCCAAGCACAGAGGAGCCTTGTGGGTTATAGTCCATGGGGTTACAAAAGAGTCAGATACGACTTAGGGACCAAACATTTAAGTCATACAACTGTACCCATATACCCGTCAGTATCATGTAACAACTGTAAAGGAAGCAGTAGTTTTAGGCACATATAGTATATTTACAAAAAAGAACACTATTTTGGCCACAAGCAAATTTCAATGTATTTCAGAGGAACGAAATCACATAAAGCATGTTTTTGGTAATGTCATTGCTCTAGAAGAGTCAAGGATGAAAGCTAACTAGTATTTCTCATGTTTGGAAATTGAGAAGTACCTTTACAAATGAACTATTAGTAAAAAGCAATTCCAAAGGGAAGGACGTTACAGTTGAACTGAACTACATAGTCATGATAATATAGTAATAAAATCTTGTTTCCTTCTGGCCTGCAAATTCCACTTTGTGTAACAAAAGGGTATGGGCTCAAAATCATCCCTAAATAATTTAGACATTTTAATACCTGAAACAGGGTTAGATATATCCCCTGTTAGCATGGGCTTTAGGTTATGAACCTAAACAGGGGGAAAAAAATCCACTCTAAGTTCATCAACGTCTCTTCTGGGGGGGAATCTGAGGACAACATCCAAACAGCTTGGCAATACCAGGGGTGCTGGGTGCGGAGAGCTGAGCAGGTGGGCGGGGACCAAAGGACTCAGGTGGTTAGACAAACCCTACTGGTGATCATCTATTCCGGGCCATGCCCTGAGATACACTTCCGAAAGACACTTTTCTGCATGATCTACACAGTGTTTTCCCAGCTCATTCAGGACCATGGCAGCTTTAAAACCATTGCTTTACATCTATAGCTCTTATTTATTATAGAAATTTATTGTAAACAGGAAGCATTCTATTAATGTTATAATGGGAAATCAATGCATTTTACCATAAATATAAAGAAATGGTAAAAAATATAAAGTTAGATAAAAGAAATTGAAAACAAAAACCAGAGATAACAAAACAATAGTGTTTAATTTTCTTTAGATGCATTTGCCTGCCTACTAAGCTCCACAGTTGGGCTATCTAGTTATAAAGAGATAGACTAGGCACAGAAGGGGGTGGAAATCAGACTAGGCCAGAAGTGAATGGGAGGCCTATAAGGGACTGGGGAGTCACCCTGGTTATAGCTCAAGCAAGGACGATAGAAATAAGTGGACAGAGTTAAGAAGCCTGAATACTGTGAGACCATTTGTGCAGCTGAGGAAGCATCCCCAAAGCCCATTCAGCCTCTCATCCAGGAGAGCTCTCCTTGGCCCCTGGAGACAGGGCCAGGAGCCTAGGGCTTGAGACCCAGCTGTGCTGCATAACTGTGGTGGGACCCTGGGTGGGTTTCCTTCCCTAAAGTGGGAGAGTCCACTCCTGCATCCAAAAACTGTCACGAGGATAAAGGGGGGCCATGTGCTGAGCACCTGTGCATGTTAGCTTCATCGTCTTCCCAAGGGCAACTTGACAGCTTAGAAGATGTGAAGCCTTTAAAGGTTTCTCCTGTTACCAGCCTGTGCTAAGCACTGCACTTTGCAGGCATCTTTTTATGGTCCATGCCATCTGTATCCTCATTGCACAGATACAAAATCAGATTCAAAGTGGTCAGGGAGATGTGCTTTTCCCAGGCTGAGAAAAGGGTCAGAGCGGACTTAGGTCTAGGAGGGAATGTTAGGAGAGGAAGAAGCTGAGGCTGGAGTCTCCAGAGAAAGATGGGGCCAGAAAGAAGCTTTAGTAGTCCCACTTTGCTCAGGGACAGCCCTGCTCTGAAGATGACACAAACCAGGCGGCCATGGTCATACCTGACGCTTCCACCTCGGGCTGATGGTCAGCCATTGCTGTGGTGATCATAATATTATTATACAGTAGTCTTGATGATGTCTTTACTGTTACTGTATTTTTGTAGAAGAGCACAGCCCACTGACACATAGCAGAGGTTCTGGGGAGGCTCCCTCCTTTCCATCTCTTGACCTTGGGGTCTGCTAAACCCCATGCAACAACCCCACTTCAAGTGCACATGGTCCCTAGAATATGTCCTGTCCCCAGAGCCACCCTATGCTGGCCACTCTTTGGCATCTCAGGATGTAGGCACAGCCCTCTGGAAGACCTTGCAATGGGACAGAAGTCTGGCACAGCGTTTGCAGCCAGGAAAACAACTACTTCTGAGAGGGTAACAGGAAGGGTAGCAGGAAGTCTAGGGGTCCCCAGGCGGAGGAAATAGACTGTAAGTATCAGATTTTCTTTTATTTCTCTCTTAAGTGGCAGGAGGAAACAAATTACAAATGTCAGGCTTTTTTTCCCTTCTCTATACAAAATTAAAAGGTTTCTTTCAAAATTCTGTGTTGCTATGATGACATCTGGTTTCACCTCAACTTCACATTTCTCAAATCTTGAGCTAACCAATGCGTTTTTCTTATGGAAATGTTTCTGTTAAGGTATATTAATGAACTATGTATTTGCTTGGAAATCTGCCTTTCTTCAAGATTCATCTCAATTGTTTTATGGCCCAGGATGACTCACGCTGTACCAATGCTATCTCAAAAGACATATTGTGGGTGAGGAGCCTGGTGCCACTTTCTCAGTTTTGAGGCAATTCCTTTCTCAAGTTAGCATCTTGCTGGTAGATAAATAACTTCTTGCTGCAAACTAGCAAGGGGGCATTCTTTCTGTCCCCTTCTGAGGTCTATGTCAGAAGCTTTCTCCATCTCTTTCATACGTTACTAAAACTTTATTACACAAGAGCTCTGAGCGAGCAAGCCTCTTCACTGACCCCAGGTCAAACTCCTCGCCTCTGGAGGCCAAGAATCCTGGCATTGTTCACGGCTCATAGCTGCAAGCTTTCCCTCCCATGACAGTTTGGATCATGCAGGTCATGCTGATCTCCAGAGTGCAGTGGCTTGGAGTGGGATCTTAGTTTCCTGACCAGAAATCAGACCTAGTCTGTAGCAGTGAAAGCACTGAATCCTAACCACTAGACCACAAGGGCTGTTGAGCTTGAAACAGGAGTTTGGCCCTTGTCTTCTTTGTAGAAAAAAATTCAGGAAAGAGACAGAAGTTAGTGAAGCAGGTACAGCTTATTAGAAGAAAAGTGCATCTGCAAAGCTAGAGTCATGTTTTTGAACTGGCTTAAATTGCCTACATGGGGGCAGTTTTCCAAGTTCCCTCTAGCCAGTCATCTTGCTTTGTTGTGCTTTTTGCCCATATTTGGTCTGTCTCAGCGTTCTCACCAATGTGCCCACACATCTTTTAACCAAGATGGATCCCAGCATGAGTGTGACTGTGCTTATATAAGTCTGCATGGATGGACCTGTATGTCTGAGTTTCTGTGTCTGTGAGTATATCAATTGTGAACGTGAATTTTCCATTGCACAGCTATTATTGAGTGTCTCTCTGTTTTTCTCTCTATGCACATGTGTCTGCATTTTTGTCACTAACTGAGTGTACATTGGTTGTGTAAATCTGTGTGTGTCTGTGACTCAGGCCTTACTTATTAGATATGTGTGTATGTATGTATCTCAGGGCATATGTGTCCTTGGAATTGTGTTGTATTTTATATGTATGGGAGTGTGTTGTATGTGGAGTTGCTGTTCCTTTGGATGTTCCTTTTTGTATCTGTTTGTCTTCTTCTTCATATCTATTTGCATGTGTCTATGTTCTGTGTTTGCATCTGTCCCTGTCTGCATGTTTGGGTTTGTGCCTCCATAAAATATGTGTGGGTCTGTCCTGTGAGATTGTTTCCCATGGCCCTGAGTGTGTGCACCTGTGTGTGTGTGTGTTCCCCTCAGAGTGTCATTGCCTTTGCTGGTCTGAATGTAAGCCGTACATGAGCCCACCACCTGAGTCCCCAGGGGAGGCTGGGGGGATTCCGTGCCTAGTATCTCTATGTTTGTGGCATCTGTATATTTCCTTGTGAGTCTGTATATCTGTGCAGCTCAAAAGAGGGCAGCTGCAGAGAGGACCTTCCTATCGGTGACCCCCAGGAATGGGTGAGAAGGGTGAAAATATGTGCTTCTCTCATTCCCAGATTCAACCTCTTCTGCCTCCACTCCTTCTGCCTCCTGCTTGCTCCTTGAAAGAAAAGCTATGGCCAACTTACACAGCATAGTAAAAAGCAGAGACATTACTTTGCCGACAAAGGTCTGTCTTGTCAAAGCTATGGTTTTTCCAGGAGTCATGTATGGATATGAGAGTTGGACTATAAAGAAAGCTGTGTGCAAAGAATGGATGCTTTTGAACTGTGGTGTTGGAGGACTCTTGAGAGTCCCTTTGACTGCAAGACCAAACCAATCAACCCTAAAGAAAGTCAGTCCTGAAGCTGAAGCTCCAATACTTTGGCCATCTGATGCGAACTGACTCATTAGAAAAGACCCTGATGCTGGGAAAGATTGAAGATGGGAGGAGAAGGGGATGACAGAGAATGAGATGGTTGCGTGGCATCACTGACTTGATGGACATGAGTTTGAGCAAGCTCTGGGAGTTGGTAGTGGACAGGGAAGCCTAGCGTGCTGCAGTCCATGGGGTTGCAAAGAGCTGGACATGACTGAGCGACTGAACTGACCTGCCTCCACTCTTTCCAGTCTCTTGGTGGTTCCATCTCAGTTTGCATGGATGAATGGAGTGAAGGATTGGTTCATAGAATCACAGGCCAGGGGAATCAGAGGGCTCTGGATGGCACAATAAGGAGGGGTGTTGGGGGAGGACTCTGGGCCCCTGGGAAGAGGCTGGAGAACAAAGCTCCTGGGTCCCTTGGAAGAGCTGGTGGAGTCCTGCAGGACTCCTGGGTCTCCAGAGGGTAGGACTCTCACTCACCTGTGCTGACCCCAGCTCAACCTGCAAGCACCAACATCAGAGTTATTAGTGGGAGGAGAGGCAGCGGATCCACTGGATGGTGGCAGATGAGGGATGGTCTGGCAAGCAAGTGTAGTCACCAAGCTGGGCTGCCCTTCCCTCTACTCCCTTAGACACCACAAATGCCCTGCCTCCTGCCTCGCCCTCCAGTTGGGAAGAGGCAAGCCAGACCCCTGGGGCCCCACATATTGACCTCCTAGACCTCCAGCTCCTGGTCATTGAATGAGTGTGAGGGGTCACCAAGAGTCTCTGGAACCAGGGGTGAGAATCAGGCCCTGGGGCAATCTTTGATGGGAATTCTGGGGCAATCTTCGATGGGGATTCTGAGAATTACAGAGGGCTAGCACTTAGCTGTGGAGTTGGAGAAGACTCTTGAGAGTCCCTTGGACTGCAAGGAGATCAAACCAGTCAATCCTGAAGGAAATCAGCCCTGACTATTCATTGGAAGGACTGATGCTGAGGCTGAAGCCCCTTGATGCAAAGAACTGACTCACTGAAAAAGACCCTGATGCTGGGAAAGATTGAAGGCAGGAGAAGAAGGGGATGACGAAAGATGAAATGGTTGGATGGCATCACTAACTTGATGGACATGAGGCTGAGCAAGCTCAGGGAGTTGGTGTTGGATGGGGAGCCTTGTGTGCTGCAGTCCATGGTCGCAAAGAGTGGGACATGACTGAATGACTGAAGTGAACTGAGCATTTAGCACCAGATCTTTCACACAATAAACACACAACAGAGTAACTGTTGATGCTAACTCAAATATTTTATTTCCTTTAGCCCTATTCTGAGCGCTCGCCTGGGCAATCTGAGAGGAACAGGGAACTTGAAGAAAGGATAGTGACTGATATTAGTTTAAAAGTACCAAAATGCTGGAATTTTGGCCCTCCTGGTTCTCTTTCAAGTCATCTCTCTCAACATTCCTCTCCTCATCCTCATCTTCATGAGGAAACTGAGGCAGTTAGGAATTCGGCCAAGATCACAGGATGACTTCTGAGTTTACTGCCAGCTACTTCTGACCAAACTCCTTGTTCCGAAGCTCATTTCTTTTTATCTTGCCAGTGATGGTTTTGGGCAGCTCTGAGACAAACTCCACCTGGATGAAGATAAAGCAAATGCATTCCAATTGAGTTCCCCTGACCCCCGTCATTTTCTATCAACTCCCAGCAGCTCTCCTCCTTTGCCCCTTCACAGTCCCCCAGACAGATTGACACCATGGGGCAGTCTGGTGCCAACATTTTTGGGGTCCACTATTTTTGTCAAATTCTCCTCCTACCCTTTGAAGCTGGATGCAGCCCTTTGATGTACTTTGACCAATGAAATATGAGTAGGAGTGAAGTGAAGTGAAGTTGCTCAGCTGTGTCCGACTCTTTGCGACCCCATGGGCTATAGTCTACCAGGCTCCTCCGTCCATGGGATTTTCCAGGCAATAATACTGGAGTGGGTTGCCATTTCCTTCTCCAGGAGATCTTCTTGACCCAGGGATTGAACCCGGGTCTCCGGCATTGTAGGCAGACGCTCTACCGTCTGAGCCACCAGGGAAGTCTGGTGGAGTGAATTCTGCCACCTCTAATAAAAAAGTTGGGAATCATTGAGACAGGCCACCTTCTCTGTCCATCTCTTCTCGTACTCTGGCAGGTACCTACAAGGCAGTTGCTCCTTTATCCTAGTCCCAAGATGAGGAGATGTGGAACAAAGCTCCCAGGAAAGCCATGGTGGACAAGTGGCATGAGCAAGAAAGACATCTTCCTTGTTACAATCCACTACAAATTTGGGACTGTTTGTTACCCACAGTAATATCTAACCCTTCTTAACTGCTATGCATCCTATATTCTGCTCTTGAAAAAGCACCAGATCCTAATCTTAACAGCATGAACTCTGTTGTCAGGTACACATGGCTTTAAATTCCACCTTTTATTTAGTCTAATCTCAAGCAATTTACTTTGAGTGTCTGAGCCTTAGTTTCCTCTTTGTAGACTGGGAAGATTATCTCAGATTATGGAGAAGACTAAGTAAAATAATGATGCACGTAAAGCCTTCAGTCCAGGGTCTGGTACACATAGTAAATGCTCAATAAATGTTAGGTATATAGCTTCATAATATATATAAAATGTAAGCATTCAGACAATGCAGTAAAGTATTATCACAAAAGAAGGAAATATTAAATTTTTGTTTTTAAACAAATAGTACAGTATTATATATATTCTTTCATAGCCTGCATTTTTATCTCAATAATATATTGTGATGATATTTTTATGTTAAAAATAAAAATCACATTTTAAGTTACAGAATAATTTTAAATTTCTTGAATAATTTCATCCTTTCTCTATTGTTGAACATTTTTTTGTAAGTTGTTCATGGCATTTAGAACAAATGAAGTTGAATCAAAAGTATCAGAATGTCTTATATGTTGTTAGGATAAATATCATTTTGCTAATTTTTGTTTGTTATGTATGTATATGTCTACTGGATTGCAATATAAAATGTATACCTCACTACAAATAATGTTTTTTAAAAGTTTGGAACTTGCAGATTTGGATGTCTTTTTCAAATTTTGAAAGATTCTAAATAACTTCTGTGGATATCTTTGGCCAATTGTCTAATATTTTTTCTTTAGGTTGACATGCCAGCAATGGATGAGTTTCTGACACAGGATAGAGATTCCATCCAATTAAGTGGGCTCCCCACACCCATAAGCCGAAAAGCTTCTTCTGCAAACAAAAATTTTAGTTCTCTTGGGTACTTATGCTTCACCCCAGCTACACTACATCCTATGAGACTTGAGGCAGTGGAATCCCCAAAACCACTCAAAGGGACCAGTTCCCATCCATCTGCTCTCACTCACCTTCCTCGGGTACTTGTACGGGGCTGTCACTGACTTCACGTGCTGCTGCAGCTCCTTGGTGAGCTCCTCTGGGTCACGGCACAAGAATCCTGCGTTCAGGACAATAAATGCCTTCACTACCTGCAGTGAAGAACCAGAGCGGAGACTCAGGCAAGTTCAAAAAGTAAATGTTTGGAACTTCCAGTGGTTGAGACTCTCCTCTGCAGCAGAGGGTACTGTTCCATCCCTGGTCAGGGAACTAAGATCCCACATACCATACCGCACTGTGTGGCCAAAAATAAAATAAAGGGTAAATGCTCATTAAATTGATGGAAAAACAAATCGACAGTTGAGCTTTTAGAAATCCGAATATTTCTGATTTCCACTTTTTGTCCTGGAAAAATCACTTTCACTTCTCTCTCTCTTTTTTTTTTTCCTCCAATTTTATTTATTTATTTATTTATTTTATAATGAGTTTTGCCATACAATGACATGATATCGCCATGGGTTTACATATGCTCTCCCTCCAGAACCCCCCTCCCTCCTCCCTCCCCCCGGGAAATCTCGATGTTCCCTTCTCTTAATCTCAATTTCCTTTTCTGGGAAATGGGGGAGAGAAGAGGTTCATTCTTCATCAGGTTTATGTGAAGATTCCATGAGATAATGCATATAAAACATGAAGCTTTAGTTTAAATTTATCTGCATTCCTATCTTTGTTATCACCACCATTTCCACTATTATTGTAAGTAGATTTCTATGGACATTTAATAATTGTTAAAACTTGGCATTTAATAAACGTTGGTAATCTATTAGTTTCATCTTACTACTTATGTCTTCATTTAATTTCACAGGCATTGCACACAGAAGGTGTTCGATGAACACTTGTTGAATCAATGTTCAACAAGAGCCCTCAGTTTCCCTTTTGACTCTACCACTCATTAGCTGCGTAATCCAGACAAGTTATTTAACCTCTTCATGCCTCTGTTTCCTTCTCTAAAAAGGTATAAGAAGAGTCCTTAATTCATTGTGCTCTGTGAGAGATAAATAAACTGGGGCATAAATAAACTAGGGTTAATAAACTGGGATAAATAAACTAGGGTTCATTAACTCCTAGATGGCATCAGCAGCGGCATTCCCAATCAGCATCATTTCAGTCACAGATGAGGCTACAGTGCCCCCTGCTGACCACATAGTGTAAGTGCAATGTACGGCCGGGCCTGGACCACACATGGACATGTCTTCCCAGTCCCACATCCAGCCACAATGACCCCCATGTCTTCTTCCTCACCTCCCCTCGAACCGGGTCCGGACTGCTCACCACAGCAGACTCAGCCACCGCTGGGTGCTCTGCCAGGGCATTCTCTACTTCTGCTGGCCCAATGCGGTACCTGCAGGACCAATGGTTCCTTCTCAGTAAATTCCAGGGCTAGGGTGACCCAGGCCCTCAGATCTCACCTTTTGGAGAGACACATCTTCCCCTGGCACAGAGGGAAACTGTCACAGGGAGCCAGAGGCCTGTGCAAAGGCTGTGTAAGAGGACTGAAATGCGAATTCCTGAAGTCAAGCAGCTTCCTCTGGCATGAAAACTCTTTATCTTCAACATTTGTTGAAATTTTACATCTTGTTCCTAAACTATGTAATGTGTCATTTTATTTTCTTTATAAATTATTTAAGAGTTAGGGACAACAGAAATGGAATCAGATCGTTTTTGTTTAAATCTGGGCTGCACCCTCTACTGTCTTTGAAACTGCAGGCAAGTTTTTTCCACTGGCCACTGACTCCGTTTCCTCATGTAAAATGGGCATAATCAAGGGAATTCCCTGGTGGTTCAGTGGTTAGGACTCTGTGCTTCCACTGCCGAGGGCATGGGTTCAATCCCCACTCAGGGAACTAAGATCCCTCATGCTTCACAGTGTGGGCCTCCTCCCCTAAAATTAAAAAAAAAAATAGAATGGGCATAACCACATCTACCTTCTAGCACTGAGAAGTGGATTGTATAAAACACTGCACTGAGTCCTGTCACATAATACATATTCCATAACGGTGAATTCTATTATTGTTGTTGTTATGTTTTTCTGTGGTGTGTACTTCATCAGAGGAGCACACAGAATAAGCTCCCTCAACAAGGAGGGACCAAAGTAAAGGTTTCCTTCCCAGTCCCTTAAATTGCATGATATCTTACCATGGTTCAGAACCCGTCTGAGAATCCATCATCAATGCATTAAGGAATGTCTGGGTAAGCTAGACCCCACTAGGCATATGAGAGTGACACCTTCTGGCTCAGGGTCAGCTACACCTACCCGGATGCATTGATGATATCATCATTCCTCCCAAGGAACCAGAAGTAGCCCTCTTCATCAATCGTTGCTCTGTCCCCGGTGTTATAAAAGTCCCCACATTCCACTTCAGCTGTTTTCCCTGGGTTATTCTGCAAAGAGAACAGCACTCCTTTGTTGAAAGCAGTAAGTTTAGAGATGATGAGCCTCAACACAGGGTTCAGATACTGGTTTCAAATCCTGCTCTACCTGACTTGGGTAGTTTTTATATCTCTCTATTTTCATTGCATGCAAGCACTCAATGCATGCTACTGGTAAAATAGTGAACAATACTAAGCAAATTTTAAGAGCATTAAAAAAAATAACAACTTAATTTTGTGTGACACTCTAGTAGAATCAAATTTATACTAGGGTATAACTCCATTTATTTTATTCACTCTTATAAGCTCAGCATTCACCCAGTGCCTGGACAGATGAGAGGTGTCAATAATGTTTGCTGAATAAATTTTCTTCTCAAAATATTACCTATTTGAGCCTCACACAAAGACTATGAAAATGGTGTTTTAATTAAACTTCTAAGATAATTGTATATTTGCATGCAGTTATGAGAAATAATTGGGCTTCTCTGGTGGCTCAGATGGTAAAGAATCCACCTGAGAAGTGAGAGACCTGGGTTCGATCCCTGGGTTGGGAAGATCCCCTGGAGGAGGAAATGGCAACCAACTCCAGTATTCTTGCTTGAAGAATTCTATGGACAGAGGAGCCTGGCGGGCTACAGTCCATGGGGGTCCCAAAGAGTTGGATATGACTGACCAACGAACACTTTCTTACTTTCATATGAAGTAATAAGAGCGATCTTACCCACCTTTTACACAGTTTCTCCCCACAGTAACGTCTTGCAAAAATAATGTTCAGTATCACAGTTAGGACACTGACATTGATACCATCCACAAATCTTACTCAGATTTTCCCTAGTTTTTTATCTGTACTCATATATGTGGAAAAAGATATTCCCTTCAATTAGGAGCCAAAAGAGAGCTGAGGTGGCTATCTAATAATATTAGACAAAGTAAACTTGAAGTTAAATCTGTCACAAAGTGATAAGAAAAGGATATTATATATTAAAAAAAAGGGTTAACTCACCAAGACTATATAACATTTAGAAGCAAATACACATTTAACAGCCTAGCACCAAATATTTGATGCAAACACTGACAAAATTAAAGGGATAAATCAGAATTATATAAACTAAACGTTGACAGGATTCAAGGGAGAAATACACATTTCTATAATAAAAATTGAGGAGTTCAATATTTTACTTTCAATAATGGATTAGAATACATGGAAGGGGAGTAGGGAGCTACAGTTAAATGGGAACAGAATTTCTTCTGGGGATGGTGAAATTTTTCTGCAGATCCATAGTGGTGATGGTTGTGCAATATTATAAATTTTACTCAGTGTTCCTGAACTGTATGCTCAAGAATAGTGAAAAGAGTAAGCTGTATGTTACATATATGTATATATTTTACTTCAAGAAAAAGGAAATGAAAGAACAGAATATAAACCAACAAATCTTAATGGAACAGTGATGTCTCTTTTGCCATGAGAGCATATGAAATGGGAGAAATCAATGTGGCCATATTTTTGCAAAATAAAATAAGTCATGTACAATTTTTTTAAGTCATTTCTCTTGACCACCCCAGTTCAATTTAACAAGAATCTCTGTGGTTGGATCCTACCATTTAAAAAATATTTCCTCAAGTAATTCTAACTTGTAAGCAGGATTAAGAACTGATGATCTGTGTGCCTGCTACTCTGTGCTTATTTTCTCTTTTATCCAACCTTTAAATTGTGCTACTGAGAAGTAAGGCTAGGACTTGCATATTTGCTTCTCAACCTAGTGCCACAAGAGAACCAGGATTCCCTTCCCACTTCAGGCCATAGTGTGAGGACAGCAGTGATGCCAGTGGCTGTGACTTTATAGAAAGGAGATGGAGTCTGAGATCAGTTTCGGGGCTTGTCTACAAGTCCACAGTCAATCTTGGAAGCTGAGACTTTCCTTTCAGTTGCCACTGTTAGCCAGAGTTTGTCTGATGAAGAGTTATAGCAGGTTTCCTTATATTTATTGTAGATTCCTTTATTGTAGATTTCTCTAATCTCTGGATTTCTCATTTAGAGTTTGGGGCCTAAAACACATCACTTTGAACCCTAATCCTGCCATTTATTTTGTCCTGGGGAAGACATGTCAAGCTTTCAATCTGCAGTTTCTTCCTCTGAAATAGGGGATAATGACACCCCTGGAGGCTCAGCAAGATTTAGTAGATTTGTCTGCATCCTGTTGGTAGTAGGCTGGTATGATTTGAACCCATTCAAAGCCAACATGCTTAACCATAAGAGATAGTTGGACTTCAAATCGGTTGCTTCTGAAGTTAAGCTGTTTTCTACTCCATTAGTCATCCTGGAAGTGTCATATGGGTTGTGATAGAAAGGGATGTGTGACCACATTATGAGCTTTGAGATTAATTAGAACAGATTTCATTGACTTGGCGTGAATAAAGGAAGATGGAAGAAGTTTCAGGATGCAGAGTTGAGTCCAGTCTGTTATCCTCTACACAGCTCCCTGTGAGGATTCTTGGAGCCTGTTTGCAAGCAGACGGTGTGTTCTTACCTCGTAGCACATGAAGAGGCCCATGGGCCTGGTGGGCTTGATCCTGATGCCAATGTTTCCTTCCATGTTGGGAGGCTGGATATTGCCCTTGTCATCAATTATCTGGAGCAAGAGATCTGTGAATCTCACCCTGCAAGGATCCCCCAAATTCCTGCCCCACCCAAATATTGCCTGGCTTATTCATGTGACACAGTAGAGGTAACTGGGGAAAGGGGTTGTGATAGAGGAGCCCTCTCGGAAAATAATAAAACTGTCAGAAGTCTTCGAAGCCAGCAAATGGCGAAATCCAAGTCATGGGTGAATGATCTGTTTCATAGATATATACACATCCCAAATGTGTCTTCAAGCTAGAAAACGAGGATCAGGAAAGGCTAAAAGCACCAGTAGTGGAGGGAGCCTCCGGTGCTGCTATAAGTAGTCTTTCTCCAGGCAGGGTGAGCGAGGCCTCTGGCCATTGACAAGCTGCACTCATGCCCAGGACATGGCAGTTCTCAACAGAAACCTCCCCAGGAAATTAGAGGAAATGTAGGCAGAGAGTGGAAAGAAAAACTGGGAGGCATGGCTGGTTCTGTCATCTCATGCCACACAATGGTCTAACCTTAGCTAAACACTAACTGCTCTCTGCCAATATCTTTCCCATCAAACCTGAATGTCAAAGGGTGGGATGGCCTTTCCCATGGAACCCGGCTTGATCTTCATCCCCCGGAGAGTGCCACAAGTTATTCCCTGTTTACAAAAGAAGAGAACTGGGGTTGGCCAAAAGTCTAGGCTGATCACAAAGCCGCAAGAATCAAACACAGTATCCATGCCCACAAATGTCATTTAATGCTCTGCAAAGAGTCTTTGTGGGGAAGCTGGAAGGCACTGACCCAACTCTAGTCAGCAGGCATTCACTGAATCTCATATGAACTGGGACGGAGTCTGATGCTTGGTCTGATTCCAGTGGGAGAGGCCAAGAAGAAGCAGAAGAGTAAGCTCCAGGCTGGGGGCATGTAATGTAGGGTGTGGCATGCACACTGTGTGCTGGATGTGTGTCAGTGTGCCAGGAGAAGGCCACAAATCCATTTAACAAACATTTACTTGGAGCGGCCTCCACTACTTTTCAGAGATGTGTTGAAATTATTCACATTGTTTATGTTGTTCCCTCTGCACTGCCCTACTCTTCTGGTCTTCCTGATGAAGCTTTTTCCTTCTTTACAGTTCTTTAAAATATCATTCTTCCTAGAGTTAAGAGCTTTACACCCAGATAGATCACAGATCAAATCTTGACTCCATTCCACCCTTCACTAGCCATGTACCAATTAATCCCCCTGGATCTCTTCTTCTGTCAAAGGAGGATAATTATAACATTTATCACTTTGGGTGCTTTTTAGTGTGTGCCAGGCACTCACCAAGTAGTCAATAAACAACTACTTCCAACTATCATTCAGGTCCCAAGAAAAGTAAGTGGGAAGATTCTCTTTCTGTAGCATTTCCCCCCACACTTCCATCGTTGCCAATAGGGCATTATATTTGTTTTATTTATTGTTATATTTGTTCTGTTTTTGTTTATTGTTATATTTGTTTTGTTTTTGTTTGTCTGTTTCCCTCAGTAGATAGTGAACATTCAGAGAATAGAGATGTCCCACCCATCTTTGCACCCCCATCATCTAAACACAATACCTACCAAAAAATCAACAATGAAAACCATAAATGCAGGAAGAGTTGGACACTGTGCCCAGAGATGTGTATAGTTTCTTTCATTTACCTTATCACAACCTGGCAAGATTGGCACTGTGTTTCCATTTTAGAGATGGGAAAGCTTGACTCTGCAAGACTCAGTAATATGCCTATAGCCTTGAAACCTATAACTGGAAGGCTGAGATCTGGACTGGGGTCTGAGCTCCTGGAAGAAGATGCACTTTCTCCTCTGCCGTCACTGCTCACACTATAGGCATGTAGAAAATGTTGCACAGATGCATGGACAGGTGTGAAAATGCTTGGTGAAATAAAGCACCATCTAGGTATCAGAGAGTATTCTGTTCTGAGTCATTGAGAAAAAGGGTCAAGTGTTATGAGTGTAGCGTGTAGTTCTAACCTCATTCTCCTTGTCCGAATATAAACTGTAAACCAGCAAGGACATACCGAGGGTCTTCACATTTCTCAGACCTGGAAGCAGACCCCAAAACTGATTTTTTAATTTTTGTTTTGGAAAATAATGTCAGACAAGTCAATTGGGTCTAGAACATCTATTTTGCTACAGGTCCTGAGATGACAGTTATCCCTCTGTCACCTAAAGGGATGATAGGGAGGTAGGGGAAAATTGCTTGGTCCAGCATGGGAAATGGATTAAGAAAGTGTTGGAAGAAAGGTACCTGCTCACACTCTCATGGATAAAGTCCTTAAGGTTCAAGACATGCATGATACTATGAATGCCTTGCCCACCTGACTGGTCAGTGATCCTTTTGGGGATTATACTGTGTGTGTGTATTGTCTCACAGTCAGATTGTATGTTCTCTACAAACAGGCAGAAATGAACTAG
Organism: Antilocapra americana; assembly: GCA_007570785.1. Classification (NCBI taxonomy): domain Eukaryota; kingdom Metazoa; phylum Chordata; class Mammalia; order Artiodactyla; family Antilocapridae; genus Antilocapra; species Antilocapra americana. The sequence continues at coordinate 72,647 of ML664186.1, forward strand.
TGAACCTCTAATGCCAGTCCTCTAATGCCAGTTCCTGCTTTTTCTCTAGGTGCTGCCTAGGAAAGGATGGTGAAGTGGACAGGATCTGTGGTGGCGGCCTGCATGTTTCTGGAGAATGCCTTCTATCCAACTGCTCCTCCTGGGCTCCCTTAAACCAGTTATCACAGGCACAGTGGCACCATGTCCTTAGACCCTTTTCTAAGTTTTTGTCCAGTAGTTTTCAGCACGTTGGTCTTTTGACAAGTTGATGAGCTGCAAATTGTCTTTTCTGTCAATTTGTTTGGGATAAATTAGCTAAGAGCTCTGGGGCCTCCCATTGGCTTTGAGAAATGCTGTGCACACAGTGGGGCCTCTGCACATTCTCAGCATGATTCAGCTTATCTCCTGAGCTCAGTGGATGAGCACATCTTGACTGGTCCAGAAGGGACCTTTCACCTACCGTTTCTGACTGTCCATAGGCCTCGTGGAGCAGAATACCCGTCTGTCTTCTCCACTCTTCTTGCTCCTCGGGCAGCAGGGCTTCCCCACCAGTACAGCAGTGTTCCAGAGTGGGGAACCTAAGACTGAGGGGAAGGTGAGGTGTCAACAGAGACTCAGATTAGACTTGGGTGCTCTATTTTAGGCCCAGGATGTTAACAGCACTGTCAGCTGGATCATTCATCCTTTTGCTTCTTCACCTTCTTACTTGCCTTCTGGTCATTTTACTAGTGGTCAAATCTCATTTCCTTTTGGTCCTTGTTAACTCCTCCAGAAGAAGGTAAGTGGTGGCAGTGGTGAGTCTAATGGGTTAAATCACAGAGATCAGGATTGAATTTGGATGTTGATCTAAGCGGGGTGGGGAGTGTGCTTAGAACTCATTCTAAGCATTCTGTGTGGCTAAAAGGGATATTTTATAAACCACAAGGACTGAGGGATAAGATCCCAAGGTTATGCTAGGATGATAATAAAACTATACTGCCTTCGGTGGACTTATATAAGTTGAAGAGTTTTTGTTTACTCTCTGGCTGGAGAACACAAATTAGGGGCTGGAAATGAATTGCTCAGGACATCAGGAAGACTGAGGTTTCTGTAAGAAAAGAAAAGGATCACAGGTAGCAGCCCTGAACGAATACTGGACTGAACAGAAAAGTCTGCTGTAAACATTTGCAGTAGGTTGCCAGATACGTTGTGTGTGTAAATCCTCTCATCCATTTCTCCATGAAAATTCCCATAAATAACACAAAAACTATCAGAAAATGATGGATTTCCTGAAGGAAGTGGGTATATGTGATTGAGGTCTTAGTACCACTTGGCATGGTGCTGAGCTGGGACAGCTTCTAGGGAAGAGGAAGTTGGCAGTCTCCTTTATCACTCTTTCTTGATACAAACAGAGCCAGCAGTAATGGACAGGATGACTGGTTTCATTGAGAGTATGTTTCTCATTCTGATTGAGCTTTATCCAAAATACATAAAATGGACAGAGTGTCCAGTGGAGTCAATAGTTAAGCCCTGGTTGAATTTTTACTAGGTTTGGTCACCTTCTCAGGAATGTTGCAAGAAGAGATTATAACATAAGATTTGAAGTAAAGTTTCAACCAGATTGAGGGTTCGTGAATAAAATCAAGCTGTATTTCAGTTATCTTAATAAACTGAACTCCTTAAGATTTTAACTCTAATGTCTAAAACATCTTTGCTGTAATTTTGGAGTAGCTATTTCACTTCCAGAGTTATGTAAGTTATATAAATGTTACATAAGTGACCATAAGGTTCAAAGAACAGATTTCAAGTTAGCTAAAAAATAATCCACAAACATGTGGAAATGCAAAAACAAAACCAGAGGATACAAACACATTCGCTTGACAACATTTAAAACTTCCACAATAACTAATACCAAAGATATGGAGCAATGGGAAGTCTCCTACCCGCCTAGTGGGAGCATACATTGGTTCAATACTTTGGAAAACAAAGTAGTGGGGAGCAACGTCAGTGTGACCTAACAATTCCTTTCCCAGAGAAGTTCTACAGAAATGTGTGTTTATGCATCATTATACATGTGCAATAATTTGATGTAGCATTTATCCATAGTCCCCAAATGAAACATATCCAAATGTTCATTAATAGAATTCACTAAAAACATGATACTTATATAAAATGTAATATTTTACAGTAATGAAAATTGACTCCATTATCATGTAAAATGCAGACACAGCTTAGAAACATAATGGTGAAAAACTAGGCCAGATACTATAGAATAATGTGTAATTACATGAAGTTCAAAAGCAAGTAAAATGTAACAGTTTTTCTGGGGATATTTCCTTTGGAGGTAAACTAAGGGAAAAAACAAGGAAATGAATGCCATAAAAGCCAAGACAGTAGATTGCTTTAGGGGAGATGGAGAGGCATGAGGAGGGCTCTGGAGTGCCGGCAATGTTCTCTTTTTGTGACTTGAGTGAGTAGTTATATAAGTGTTGTTTTCAACAACTCATTAATCTGTAAATGTGTATCTTATGTGTTTTTCTGTATGTTTATTTTACAACAAAAATGCTTAAAGAAGAAAAAGAAACAAGATGATGAAGTTTCACTGAATGTTTCATTTGGTTCTCTGAGTCCTATGGAAAGAACTAAGTAGACTGGCTGCTAATTATCACCCCCAACACTTGCCATACACACACACACACACACACACACACACACAGTATCCTCAAAGACCCATAGTTAAAAACAGATTTCAGTAAATCAGATTACTTAAAATGCTGCCCAAATATTCTTGTTACCAGCCACAGCCATTTCTACCTTACCTGGTGAAATTCTGCTGCAAAATCATTCGGTATACAGAGGGTGCAGCAAGAGAATGGGTAATTGGATATTTGAAAAATGTCTAGAAAGTGAAGAGAGAAGAAACTTTATTTGCACGATAAGATTGAAAACACAAATCTGTTATTAGCATTTTAATCCTGATCTTTCCTCTAGGGGAGCCCATTTATTCATTTGTTAATTCTTTCAGTATATAAACTGAGCATGAATTTCATGCATGGCACATGTCAGGCACAATTGGGGGAGCGTAAGAAAGCCTAAGTTGAGGTGTTGGTCAGAGAATTAATGGAGGGGAAGTTTGGTTTTGTGATTTTGAATAGTAATTTTTTTAATTTAACATCTTTCATTTTAGTCACTATCTCCCATCTTCAATAAGAGAGATTGAAACTATTAATAAGTAAATTCAAAAGCTTATTATTGAAAGTTCATGAAGATAACAAGTATAAAATATAGTAAACAAACTTTCAAATGCAGAGTTTGGAGTAAATTTGTAGAATTAATACTTTGAAATAATTCAAGCCTAAAATACACTGAGACTTTAGGGACACCCCTTGTAGGGAAAGGAGAATTGGACCTGGCAGGGAAAAAGGAAGGGTAGTAGATTCAGGTCGTTTGTGTAGCTTTATGCCTCAGAGACTGGTAGAATGAAGGCAGAAAATAATGAAGGAGAGGCAGATATTGATTTAGGATCTGGGAAGGAAAAATGGAAGGTGTAGTTTCAGGTGATGAAGGGATGATCAGATAGACCTAACCAACCAGTAGAGAGACATGGTGAAATTACCTGGGAGAGAAAAGATGAGATAATTTTGGGAGCCACCTGAGTATTTGCGCCTGCTGGAGAAACCGAAGTGAAGGAAATTACTTGGAAGGGAGGGAAAGTTGAGGGCAGAGTCTTGGAAGAGTACAATGTTTAGGGGTAAGCAGGGTAAAGAGGCTGTGGCTGTGGCAAGTGGAGAATGTTCTATGGAACAATTTGACATTAAGGAAGGAAAGACAGGGTTGGTCCAATGTGTACCAAGGTGAAGGGAAGATATTTTTAGGATGAGGAACTTTGAATATGTTTATTGACTGAGGGAGTAGCGTCAATGAAAAGTGAAAGATTGTAAGTATAGAAGAAAAGGTTTAGTGAGTTTAAGATTAATAGAAAGGGGCTCCAAACAGAGGGCAGGGAAAAGAACCAGACTGGCAGCAGGTGTCAAGCTGGAGCTGGACTTTGAGAGGTGAAGAGGCATGTCTGCCTCTGAGATATCAGGCAGGGGAGTGAGGGGAGACACAATTTTCAGGTGAAGAGAAATACAGTGAAGGTGTTCATGCAGGTGACCTTGATTACTGTCATAATGTATTCTTAACAGCGACTGCTACCATTTATTGAGTGTTTTCTATGTGCAACTTTCAGGGCTAAGCACTTCACACATCATCTCATTAATATTTCCAACAGTTTTGGAGATAGCAACCGCTAAAACTCCCATTTTACAGATAAGGAAACTAAAGCTCAGCCACTAATAAATGTCAAACATGGGATAAGAAACTAGATCTGCCATATTCCAAGGCCTCTGTTTCTAAACACATCATTAAATTGAGTATACACACACACACACACACACACACACACACACACACACACACACACACACACACGCATGCACATATATTCACACTCCAGCTACCTGGCCCTGGTAGAGCCAGGATCCATGAGACCTGAACTTGCTTTCATTTCTCAGAAGTTATATTCTGGTTCCCAAGTCCACAAAGTCTGATCCATAGGTCTAGGGAAAGGTTTGGGATGTATGTTTTCTTCAACGTTACGTCTTGATTTAATTCTGATACAAAGATTGATTCAGTGCTTCATACTTTAAGAAACCCAGATCCAGGGTTGTGTTAAGAGACTTCTTTGCTAAATAAAATATTTCTCAATTGGGTCCAACTTTTGAGCTTGAAATGACTTTCTTCTGGGAGTTTTTTGATGTTGAAAGGTTAATCTTACCTCTATAATGACCTTGGGGTCAGACTGAGGCAGATGATGAGCAAAGACTGTAGACCCCGCTGTCCATGGTTCAAGCAGGCATCCCATGGTAGCCAGAATCCAGCCTGTGTCTGACAGGCACCAGAGGACATCAGATGTCTTCAGCTGCATCAGTTTCCTGCTGTCTCCAAAATACAGTTGGCCTCAGATACTATTGTGTCTACTATCCTCCCCTTCTTTCCACCCTCATTCCTCAGGGTTTTGCTGCTGCTGCTGCTAAGTCACTTCAGTCGAGTCTGACTCTGTGCGACCCCATAGACGGCAGCCCACCAGGCTCCACTATTCCTGGAATTCTCCAGGCAAGAACACTGGAGTGGGGTGCCATTTTCTTCTCCAATGCATGAAAGTGAAAAGTGAGAGTGAAGTCACTCAGTCGTGTCCGACTTGTAGCAATCCCATGGCCTGCAGCCCACCAGGCTCCTCCGTCCATGGGATTCTCCAGGCAAGAGTACTGGAGTGGGGTGCCATTGCCTTCTCCCAGGGTTTTGCTACTCAGTTTTTATTAGTACAGATATCAACTGTCTCCAAAAAGCCTACCCTCGTTTGGTAGAAAAGTTAGAAAATATATAGAATATGGTTTGGTTTGAATATTATTAGTTGGAGGAGGGGAAGAAGAGGGAGAGGAGTTTGGTTTAACATTGATTAAATAATTATCCCAGCTTCACCTCTACCTATGTTTGTTCCACAATAGGAAAGTGGCTTAGTATGGCTTAGTTCCAGATATTATTTTCCCTAAGAGCTCATGATAGGGAAACTCCATGCCCAGTTTGTCCACAGTCAAGGAGAGAGAGGATCTGTCACATAAGGTCACACTGCTGGAGCATTTTATCTTTCCCACCAAACCCTGGAGCCACTGACAGGGACACAGAGGCTTGTCGTTTGTGTGGTTTTCAGAATGCCTTCTGTTTCTACCCAGTCCTTTACATCTCCTCTGAAGATGCTTAGGTAGGACCCAAAGGTTCCTCTTTTGACATTCAGGAGTCTCTGTCAGCAAACACTCATACCTAGCCTATACTCACATCCTCAGGGATCCGAACCAAAGACAGCAAAAAGAATAAACAGGATGGGGTAAATTCCACCTAGAGTTCCTTTCCCAGCACATACACATGCACACTCCACCCCATATCTGTGGCCCAGCTTCTAAGTTGGTGCCCTCTTTCCTACCATGCAGGGAAACAGGATCGTAAAGCAAATCCATGGTTGTGCTTTGCCATCTTGGGGAAGCCCGTGGTCCCACTGGTGAAGAAGATGACCATTGGGTCCAGGGTCTTTGATTTAATACAGATGTGATCTGGGGAGGCTGATCTGCAAAGGAATTCAACACAAAATGACAGAAGTCATGTTTCTTATTTTTTCATTCTCTGGGAAGCAAAAAAAAGCAATATGAGGCTTTGAGTTAGAAAAATGGGGTTTGTAACTCCCAGTATTAGGCATCAAACAAAATTTATGGGAGGCTCAGATAGGTGATCTGACATTTCTTCATTTTAAAAAATGGGGAAAATATGATGGATTATTTCTTAATTTAACAAACATTGAAATAGTATTTCCTATGATTCTGGACAAGGCTCTATATGATTTACAAGTAAGAATTCATTCAATATTCAGAGCAACCCTAAGAGGTAAGTAATGCTTTTATGTACTGTTTGCAGATGAGGAAACGGAGGCTCAGAATGATTAGGTAACTTACCTAAAGATGTATAGCCAGAAAGCTGCAGAGCCAGGGTTCAAACTCAGTCTGATCCATACACTGTGCTTTTAGTCACTTTGCTAACCTTATTTTTTACACAGACTAGCTTTGCTATTGTTTAGTCACTAAGTCCCATATGTGCTCAGTTGTGTCTAACTCTTTGTGACCCCATGGACTACAGTCCGCCAGGCTCCTTTGTCCATGGGATTTCCCAGGCAAGAATATTGAAGTCAGTTGCCAGTTCCTTCTCCAAGGGATCTTCCTCACCTAGGAATCGAACCCACATCTCCTGTGTCTCCTACTTCACAGGTGATTTCTTTACCACTGAGCCACCTGAAAAGCCCCACAGACTACCTTTATAGGACTTTAACCTCATAGACTTGGTGTTGAGGGGTGGGGAAGAAAAAGCTAGGGAGAATGGAAGTGGTATATATATATATATATGTATATATATATATATGTGTGTGTGTGTGTATATACACATATATATGAGCTGGCATGAGTTTGAGGTGGTTGGGGTTAGGGCTAGGTCTAGGGTAAGCAGAATCTGTGCTGGGTGCTGGCTCCTCTGTCCACGGGGATTCTCCAGGCAACAGTACTGGAGTGGGTTGCCATGTCCTCCTCCAGGGGATCTTTCTGACCCAGGAACCAAACTGGGGTCTTCTGCATTGCAGGTGGATTCTTTACCAGCTGAGCTAACAGGTTCCTTCATATCCCACATATCGCTGCCTTGATATGTGGGAGCTTCTCCTAGACTGAAAGTCTTTCTTCTGCCTATTATGATGGTAAATGAAAGTTTCCTTGCAAGTATTCAGTCAGAGAGGCTGCAAGTAATCCCAGTGCTGTGGGAAGCACTGGCTCTTGTGGAGAAATGATAATATACTGACTTTGGCAATTTATGGGAGTTCAAATGAATATTCTTTGTTTAAGCTATTTTCATTTAATTTTCTTTATCATCTAGCAGAAGATGTAATTTCACTAGTATATTTGCCTTTTGTGGTTGAAGTAAAGAGCTTTAAAAACTGTGGAGTTACTTCAAGAAAACAAATCCAGCATGATTTGTGTGTGATATGAAAAATGCCTGAAGGCTTGCAGAATCAGTTTTGAGGGAGTCTTTGTTACCTCCAACATTTCCCTAACTTTTCCCTCAAGATGTCCCTATTGGCACCTACCCTAAGAGATAGAAAGTGTTTGCTCCCAAAGCTGCTCATCGGCCACAGCCTCATTCTTCACTGTCTGAAGTTTCACCTTAAAAATTCATCTTAACTTTTCATTCAACTCCTGTAAATGTTAATTTTTATATAAAAATAATGTTTCAGATTCTCTACCTATAAGGAAAATGAAACACAATAACCTTCTGACTCTAGGTATCTCTTTTGCACAAGGGTATATATTATTAGTATATATATATTAGTGAGAGAGGCATAGAAGCTCAATTTCCCTATTTTATAGATAAAAACACTTGAAGCTAAGAGATGAAAATGAACTAACTGAGGGCTGCTTAGCAAATCAGTGACATAGCTGGGGAGAGAAGCTCAGACCTGGTGAGTTTCCTCCTACTGGCTGATTCTCTACCAGCACTTGGGAGTGAGTAGCTTTCTGCCATTGTTCAGAAAGTACATTTGTCAGAACAGAAACTCACTTAATCAGTGATCGAAAGTCCAGCCACCCTTCACGGCTGTGGTCAGATACCAGGAGCTTGGTTTTCAGAGAAGGACACTTAGATGCCACAGAATCCACTTCTGGGGCAAAGGTATCTGTGGTCACGATGGCTTTGGCTCCAGACATTTGTAGTCGGTAAAGAATGTCCTTGGCCTTCATTTGGGTGGTTCCTGGCATGAAGATGATCCCTAGGTATGAGAAAGAAACTGCTTGTTTATGTTTCACTTTCACAACTTCACAACCATGGGCTTCAGGCCTGGTTTATCTGCATAGAAATCTGCTAGCCTCTGTTATGCAAAGTATGGTCCAGAGCATCAATACCACCTAGGACACAGAATCTGACACCCCATCCAAATTTACTGACTCAGAATCTGCATTTTAACAAGATCTCCAAGTGATTTCTATGCACATTAAAAATTTGAAAAGCCTACCCTAAACTTTTCTACTGTAGATGGATCTAGCCAGTAGAGTCCTTCTTTACACAACTTTACATGGGATCTGGGAAAGATACAAGTAGGACAGTGTCCCTGATGCTGCATCTCTGCCCCCATTTCTTCTCCTCTCACTTCCCTCTCTATCCATCCCTTCTGTCATCTTGAATTTCTTCTGTTTCCTTCGTTCCTCATATCCTAAGTCCACATTGTCCTTTGAACTTTCCTACCTTCCTTCTCCCATCACCAACAATTAATTCAAGTTTTATGTGCTTCTGTTGGATTCTAAGTTTTCCACCAGGTGCCCTTTTCTGAGTCTTCCTACTACTCATCTTCCATATTACTAGCCTGTTTATGTTCCGCAGAGCACTGACTTTTTCTCCTTCACAATTTTTCTCTTTGCTAACACTTGTGCCCTCTCTCCAGGAAAACCCTCATCTCACCATCCTGACACTGGAGTGAGCACGGCTCACTCTTCACCTTTCTCTCATACAACTCGATCCTCTATTTCAAAATGATCATTCTTCATCTCGGCTACTCCTGACTCAGATTTTTTTTTCATGTACAATGCCTCTTCTTAGAATTTTCATCCTTTACTTCTACTCTTCTTTAATTCTTTTTATCCCAGAGGTCTCAACTCATGTCTTGGATTTCTCATGTGTGGGGAGAGAACAAATTAGCCAAGACGGTGTGTTCAGGCTCTCTCGCCCCGCATTTTGTAAATAATGATTGTGTAGTCGCTGAGATCATTTATAGCAGGGCGCATGCGCGTCACGAGGTACCCGCTTGGTCAGGGGTTCAGTGCTATATGCAGATAGGAGCTCCACCTAAAAAGCAGCAGCATCACAGCTGGATCACGGCTGTGTCCAGTTGGGTCAGCCACGAGAGGAGAGAAAATAGCGTATCTGCTGCTAGAGCTGCTGTGCCAGGCAGGAGAGAATGTCTGCAGTTCCTATGGCTGCTCGCGTCCCCTTCCAGCCTTAGCTTGTGCCTTGCCTACCCTAGGTTTAAGGAACAGCGTGGACAGTGTGAACAGGATCAGATATAAATCATGGAACATCTATTAACAATACAGATGGCATGGTATCTCCATACTCACTCAGCTACTGCTGTTAATTCTTGATCTTGATGGATTAAACAACTATTTGTCAGGAAATATGAGAGAGAATATATGAATAAGAACATGACATACTGTATGAGCATGCATGACAGAACTGAAGTTGATTCAAAAAAGAATCCTTGAGTCTCATACTAATTATATAGGTCAATGCATAGACAAACATTAAAGGGAAAGGAAAATCTCTACAGAAGAGTGCTGGCTAGTAAGTGTAAAGGATGTGATATAAATAGAAATACCTAATATAAAACCACCATTAAAATATTTAATTAAGTCAAGACTCATCAATGAATTTTCAGATCATAAAGTGAAAGACAGTTGGGGAATGGATATTCACACAGTCCCATAATATTACATGACAGATTACTTACTAACTACAAAGGGAAAATGCACCTTTACAAAGGTGGATACTACCTTTCTGAAGTGATAAAACAATGTCATTGATATTAGGACAAACCAACTGTGTATATCCCCAATGTGGTGTACCAAGAAAGACACAACTCCTAGTACTTGTGCTAAGAATGTTCATCCTGAATATAATCATAAAGAAGGAGACAAAAATACAAATTTTGAGGGATATTATGCAACACATCTGGCTTAGGCACTTCAAAACTGTCATTGCATTGTCACAAAGACAATATAGAATATAGAGAAACATTCTATATTAAAGAAGACTATGGAGATACAACAACTAAATGCACCGGGATGACCCAGAGGGATGGAATTGGGAGGGAGGTGGGAGGGGGGTTCTGGAAGGGGAACACATGTACACCCATGGCGGATTCATGTTAATGTATGGCAAAACCAACACAATAAAGTAAAAAAAAAAAACAACACCAAAAAACACATGATTCTCAATTGGATTTTAAAAAACAAACAGTTGGCTGTGCAGTGTGGTGCATGGAATCTTGGTTCCTTTATGCCGTGACCCCTGCACTGGAAGCATGGGATCTTAATCATTGGACTGCCAGGGGAAATCCTGGGTTTTTTATTTAAGCACAAAAATAATCCTATAAAGAATGTTATTGGGATAATTGAGGAATTTTGACTCTGGATGTACATCAGGTAACTATATTGAATCAGAGTGAGAGTTCTTGTGCAGTTATGTGAAAGAAATGTCTCGAATCTTAGCAGATACACATACCAGTGTTTATCTGGTGTTTATGGGTGTCACAGTGTCTGCAACTGATTCTTAAATGACTCCCTGGGAGAGAGGGGATCCAATATGGCAAAATGTTAATAACTGCTGAATCTTATAAAGAAGTAAGAATGTCTGAGACTGTGTAAGAGAAAGTGTGTGTGTGTGTGTGTGAGAGAGAGAGAGGGATGGAGGAAGGGAGAATTATGACATTGTGCTTGATAAGGTGTGAGTATAAGCAAAAGAGTAAATGAGAAGGAGTCAGCTAGTATTTGAAGGAATTTGACAGAAGGAAAGACTATTAAGAAGAAAAAAGTTAGGGGAAGAGGAAGAAGCTAATATTTCAGGACCAATTAGCTCTAGGCCTATCCTAAGGTCTATTTGGGTCACTAACCTGTTCGGATGCAGCCCACAGACACAAGCCACCACTCAGGCACTCGAGGCAAAATCAAGGCTAGATGGTCTCCCGTCTGAAGGCCGCAGGTCTGTGTGAAGACGTTGGCTGTGCGGCAGGTTAAGTCTGTTACCTCTCTGAAGCTCCACTTCACTTCATCCCCTTGATTATTCACCCACCACAGGGCTGGGTTTGGACTTCTCTTGCCTTCCTGGTTAAGATCATATACACATGTTAGTTCCTGCTTCAAAGGAAAGGGGCACTAATTTGGTTAATTCACTACCATAGTCATATTCCTGTGTAAGTGTAGCTCAAGGTCTGAGATCTCATGTTAACACATTTATAGAACCAAGAGAAGTTGGGGGGAACATGTGATCCGGCCAACTCCTGGTCTACTGTAACCCTCTCCTCTTACATCACATAAAATCATGAATAACCTTCATGTCACTTATTGAAGACTTATTAATTATTTTAGAAGGAAAAGTGCCTAGCATATAGTATGTGCTCAATAAAATTTGTTGCTGTTGTTTAGTCATTCAGTTATGTCCAACTCTTTGTGACCCCACGGACTGCATGGTGCCAGGCCTCCCTGCTCTTCACTATCTCCTAGAGTTTGCCCAAGTTCATGTCCATTGAATTGGTGAGGCCACCCAACCGACCCTAAACTTCATTACCCCTAGACTTTCCCTATAAGAAAAGCTAAGAGGAGTGTAAGTTGAGATGAAAGAACTTTAGAGAGTAACTTAAATACAAAAATATAAAATTATTTAATAGAGGTAGATATACAGACAAATATAAAAAAGTACTGTTATAATTTTGGTTCATAACTTCACTTTTTATTCTTTCACCATATAAAACACAAAAGCATAAAAAATAATTATAAACTATGTTAATGGGTGCACAATATGTAAAGATGCCTTTTGTGAAATCAGTAACGTAATATGGGAAGGTGTAAGGGAACTGGAAAAGAGTAGAGTTTTGGATGTGAATGAAGTTAAGTTTCTATTAGTTTAAAATAAACTGTTATAATTTAGAATGCTATATACAATCTCTATGGTAACCATTAATAAATTATCTACAGAATATATACAAAAGGAAACGAAAATCAAAACATATCACTACAAAAAGTCAACTAAACACAGAGGAAGGCAGCAAGGGATAAATTGAGGGACAAAAAGCTGTGATATCAAGCAAACAACAATATAACAATAGTAAGTCATCTTTATCTATAATTACTTTCAATACAATGAATGAAATGCCCCAGTCAAAAGATCTAGGTTGGTAAACTGGATAAAAAACAGAATTCAGCTGAATACTGTTGACAAAATTGTTATTTCTATGTAATGGAATATGATAAAACCAATCAAAAATGCTTTCAGAATGTTTCTGCAGTAAAAACCATACAATACAATATCAATTTAGAAAAGTAAAATCAGAAGATGGGAGAGCAATAGGATGGGGAGACCACTTTCACTCCACAAATTCATCAAAAGAACATTTGAATGCCGAGTAAATTCCGCAAAACAACTTCTGAATGCTGGCAGAGGACATCAGGCACCCAGAAAGGCAGCCATTGTCTTTGAAAGAAGGTAGGAAAAAATATAAAAGATAAAAAGAGACAAAAGAGGAAGGGATGGAGTTCCGTCCCGGGAAGGGAGTCTTAAAAAATGTTTCCAAACACCAGGAAACACTCTCACTGGCGAGTCTGTGGTGCGCCTTGGAGCCTCAGAGTGCAACATAACTGGGAGGAAAAATAAATAAATAATCAAAACCCACAGATTATGTGCCTAAGGGCAACTCTCAGCGGAGAAGGGCTGCATTGCTTAGGGTAAGGACTGGACATGAATGCCCCGAGGGCAATCTGAGGGAACTAACTTGAGATAGCAACCCAGACTGTGTGATAGCTATCCTGCGCAAAGCCCTAACCTAAGACATTGCCAGGCCCACTCACAGAACAGAGGACTGAACAGAGCTAGCTGGCTACGACCCGCTTATCCCCTGCTGGAGACAGGCAGGCGAGGGCAGCCAGAGCTGGAAGGGGGCAATCACGGCCCCAGAGAGGCATCATCTACCAAACTGCAAGCAGGCTTCATTCCTAATCAAGACTTCTTGGGATTCTGATTGTCAATATCCGCCAGGAGGGCTGCAGCCAGAGATCAGCTCCCCAGAAGAGATACTCGGCACACTTGAGAAGGCATGCTGGCTGTACACCCAGAAAACCAAGCAGCAGGGATGGGGGAAGCTATAAGTCACAACTCCCAACTGGGGGCGACTGTGCTCACCAAGCACCTGGTCACCTGAGCTGCTCGAACCTGAGAAGGGCACAAAACGCAGGCCAACCAAGTCTGCACCTTTGTGGAGTACCTGAGAACCTGAACCTGAGCAGCTTAGACCTGGGAAGTGCATGCAACCCAGGGCCTGCCTCAGACAGTTCCCAGAAGAGCAGCCTAGAGCCCGAACAGTGTAGACTGAGAAAGCACACATGCCGTGAGTGGGGGCAGACCCAGTGTGGCCAAGAAACTGTGACCACTCCCCACACACGCCAGTGATATTTGTTTGCAGTGTTCCTACTTCCCCACAGCAAGACTGAATAAGTAAGCCTAAAAAAGTGACCCTCCCCCCCACCTTGGGTCAGGGTGGAAATTAGACAATGAAGAGGCCAGCAAACAGAAGAAGCTAAAATAAACAGAGGGAATCACTTTGGAAGTGACAGGTGCAATAGATTAAAACCCTGCAGTTGGCACTGACTACATAGGAAAGGGCCTAGAGATCTTGAGAAGTATAAGCCAGATCAAGGAACTATCTGAAAATGAACTGACCCTACACTGTCCACAACAACACCAGAGAAAGTTCTAGATATATTTTTACTATTATTATTTTTTAAAATTAAAATATTTTTTAATTTTAAGTCCTCTATTACTCCTTTAATTTTCATTTTTATAACCTACTATTACTTTGCAAAAAAACCCCCCTATTTTTAAAGCAAATGTCATATATATATATTTTTTTTTTTATAACTTTTATGACTTTGTTTTTTTTCTTTAATATTGTATTTTTGAGAATCTAACCTCTACTCTAGGTTTTTAATCTTTACCTTTTGGTATTTGTTATCAATTTTGTACCTTTAAGAACCCAATCTTCAGTACCCATTTTTACTTGGGAGTGAGATTACTGGCTGGACTGCTCTCTCCCCCTCTGGACTCTCCTTTTTCTCTACCAGGTCTCCTCTATCCCCCTCCTCCCCCTTTTTTTCTCTACGCAACTCTGTGAATCTCTTTGTGTGTTCCAGGCTGTGGAGAACACTTAGGGAACTGATTATTGGCTGGATCTGTCTCTCTCCTTTTGATTCCCCCTTTTATCCTCCTGGCCACCTCTGTCTCCTTCCTCCCTCTTCTCTTCTCTGTGTAACTCTGTGGAACATCTCAGAGGGATCCAGACTGTGGAGAGCACATAGGGAAGTGATTACTGGCTAGCTTGCCCTCTCCCATTTTGATTCCTCCTCTTCTCCTCCTGGTTACCTCTATCTCCCTCCTTCCTCTTCTCTTCTCCATGTAACTATGTATCTCTCCGGGTGTCCCTCACTGTGGAGAAACTTTTCATCATTAACCTAGATGTTTTATCATCAGTGTTGTATAGTGGAGAAGTCTAGAGGCTACTGTAGGAATAAGACTGAAAACCAGAGGCAGGAGGCTTAAGTGCAAATCCTGAGAACACCAGAGAACTCCTGAATCCAGGGAAAATCAATTGATAGGAGCTCATCAAATGTCTCCATACCTACACTGAAACCAAGCACCATCCAAGGGCCAACAAGTTCCAGAGAAAGACATATCATGCAAATTCTCCAGCAACACAGGAACATAGCCTGGAGCTTCAAGATACAGGCTGACCAAAGTCACATCAAACCCACTGACACCTCAAAACTCATTACTGGACACTTCATTGCACTCCAGAGAGAAGAAATCCAGCTCCACCCACCAGAACACAGACACAAGCTTCCCTAACCAGGAAATCTTGACAAGCCACCCATCCAACCCCACCCACAGTGAGGAACCTCCACAATAAAGAGGAACCACAAACTGCCAGAATATGAAAAGACCATCCCAAACACAGCAATATAAACAAGATGAAAAGGCAGAGAAATACCCAGCATGTAAAGGAACTGGATAAATGTCCACCAAACCAAACAAAAGAGGAAGAGATAGGGAATTTACCTGATAAAGAATTCTGAAGAGTGATAGTGAAAATGATCCCAAATCTTGAAAACAAAATGGAGTTACAGAGAAATAGCTCAGAGACAGGGATCAAGAACATTCAAGAAATGTTTAACAAAGACTTAGAAGAAATAAAAAAGAGTCAATATATAATGAATAGTGCAATAAATGAGATAAAAAACACTCTGGAGGGAACCAACAGTAGAATAACAGAGGCAGAAGATAGGATAAGTGAGGTAGAAGATAGAATGGTAGAAATAAGTGAAACAGAGAGGAAAAAAGAAAAAAGAATTAAAAGAAATGAGGACAACCTCAGAGCCCTCTGGGACAATGTTAAACGCCCCAACATTTGAATCATAGGAGTCCCAGAAGAAGAAGACAAAAAGACAGTCCATGAGAAAATACTTGGGGAGATAATAGTTGAAAGCTTCCCTAAAATGGGGAAGGAAATAATCACCCAAGTCCAAGAAATCCAGAGAGTCCCAAACAGGATAAGACCAAGGTGAAACACCCCAAGACACATACTAATCAAATTAACAAAGATCAAACACAAAGAACAAATATTAAAAGCAGCAAGGGAAAAACAACAAATAACACACAAGGGGATTCCCATAAGGATAACAGCTGATCTTTCAATAGAAACTCTTCAGGCCAGAAGGGAATAGCAGGACAAACTTAAAATGATGAAAGAAAAAAAAACCCTACAGCCCAGATTACTGTACCCAGCAAGGATCTCATTCAAATATGAAGGAGAAATCAACAGCTTTACAGACAAGCAAAAGCTGAGAAAATTCAGCACGACCAAACCAGCTCTCCAACAAATGCTAAAGGATCTTCTCTAGACAGGAAACACAGAAAGGGTGTATAAATGTGAACCCAAAACAATAAAGTAAATGGCAACGGGATCATACTTATCAATAATTACCTTAAATGTAAATAGGTTGAATGCCGCAACCAAAAGACAAAGACTGGCTGAATGGATACAAAAACAAGACTCCTCCTATATATGTTGTCTACAAGAAACCCACCTCAAAACAAGGGACACATACGGACTGAAAGTGAAGGGCTGGAAAAAGATAATCCACACAAATAGAGACCAAAAGAAAGCAGGAGTAGCAATACTCATATCAGATAAAATAGACTTTAAAACAAAGGCTGCGAAAAGAGACAAAGAAGGACACTACATAATGATCAAAGGATCAATGCAAGAAAAAGACATAACAATTATAAATATATATGCACCCAACATAGGAGCACCGCAATATGTAAGACAAATACTAACAAGCATGCAGGGGGAAATTAACAATAACACAATAATAGTGGGAGACTTTAATACTCCACTCACACCTATGGATAGATCAACTAAACAGAAAATTAACAAAGAAACACAAACTTTAAATGGTACAAGAGACCAGCTAGACCTAATTGATATCTATAGGACATTTCAACCCAAAACAATAAATTTCACCTTTTCTCAAGTGCACATGGAGCCTTCTCCAGAATAGATCACATCCTGGGCCATAAATCTTGCCTTGGTAAATTTAAAAAAATTGAAATCATTCCAAGCATCTTTTCTGACCACAGTGCTGTAAGATTAGATGTCAATTACAGGAGAAAAACTATTGAAAATTCCAACATATGGAGGCTGAACAACACGCTGCTGAATAACCAACAAATCACAGAAGAAATCAAAATATGCATAGAAACGAACGAAAATGAAAGCACAACAACCCAAAACCTATGGGACACTGTGAAAGAAGTGCTAAGAAGAAGGTTCATAGCAATACAGGCTTACCTCAAGAAACAAGAAAAAAGTCAAATAAATAACCTAACTACACCTAAAGCAACTAGAAAAGGAAGAAATGAGGAACCCCAGAGTTAGTAGAAGGAAAGATATCTTAAAAATTAGGGCAGAAATAAATGCAAAAGAAACAAAAGAGACTGTAGCAAAAATCAACAAAGCCAAAAGCTGGTTCTTTGAGAAGATAAATAAAATTGACAAACTATTAGCCAGACTCATCAAGAAACAAAGGGAGAAGAACCAAATCAACAGAATTAGAAATGAAAATGGATAAATCACAACAGACAACATAGAAATACAAAGGATCATGAGACTACTATCAACAACTATATGCAAATAAAATGGACAACTTGGAAGAAATGGGCAAATTCTTAGAAAGGTACAACTTTCCAAAAGTGAACCATAAAGAAATAGCAAATCTTAACAGACCCATCACAAGCACGGAAGTTGAAACTGTAATCAGAAATCTCCCAGCAAACAAAAGCCCAGGACCAAACAGCTTCACAGCTGAATTCTACCAAAAATTTAGAGAAGAGCTAACACCTATGCTACTCAAACTCTTTCAGAAATTTTCAGAGGAAGGTAAACTTTCAAATTCATTCTATGAGGGCACCATCACCCTAATACCGAAACCTGAAAAAGATGCCACAAAAAAGGAAAACTACAGGCCAATATCATTGATGAACATAAATACAAAAATCCTTAACAAAATTTTAGCAAACAGAATCCAACAACACATTAAAAATATTATACATCATGACCAAGTAGGCTTTATCCCAGGGATGCAAGGACACTTCAATATCTGCAAATCAATCAACATAATACATCACATTAACAAACTGAAAAATAAAAACCATATGATTATCTCAATAGATGCAGAGAAAGCCTTTGACAAAATTCAACACCCATGTATACTAAAAACCTTCTAGAAAGAAGGAATAGAAGGAACATACCTCAACATAATCAAAGCTACATATGACAAAACCACAGCAAACATTATCCTCAATGGTGAAAAATTGAAAGCATTTCCCTAAAGTCAGGAACAAGACAAGGGTGCCCACTCTCACCACTACTATTCAACATAGTTTTGGAAGTTTTGGCCACAGCAATCAGAGCAGAAAAAGAAATAAAAGGAACCAGATTGGAAAAGAAGAAGTAAAACTCTCACTGTTTGCAGATGACATGACCCTTTATATAGAAAACCTGAAAGACTCAACAGAAAATTACTAGAACTCATCAGTGAATATTGTAAAATTGCAGGATATAAAATCAACACATAGAAATCCCTTGCATTCCTATACACTAACAATGAGAAAACAGAAAGAGAAATTAAGGAAACAATTCCATTCACCATTTCAACAAAGAGAATAAATTACTTAGGAATATATCTACCTAAAGAAACAAAAGACCTATATATAGAAAACTATAAAACACTGGTGAGAGAAATCAATGAGGACCCAAATAGATAGAGAAATATACCAAGTTCATGGATCAGAAGAATCAATATAGTGAAAATGAGTATACTATCCAAAGCAATCTATAGATTCAATGCAACATCTATCAAGCAACCAACGGTATTTTTCACAGAACTAGAACAAATAATTTCACAATTTGTATGGAAATACAAAAAACCTCGTATAGCCAAAGCAATCTTGAGAAAGAAGAATGGAACTGGAGGAATCAACCTACCTGACTTTAGGCTATACTACAAAGCCACAGTCATCAAGACAGTATGGTACTGGCACAAAGACAGAAATATAGATCAATGGAACAAAATAGAAAGCCCAGAGATAAATCCATGCACCTATGGACACCTTATCTTTGACAAAGGAGGCAAGAATATACAATGGAGAAAAGACAATCACTTTAACAAGTGGTGCTGGGAAAACTGGACAGCCACTTGTAAAAGAATGAAACCAGAACACTTTCTAACACCATACACAAAAATAAACTCAAAATGGATCAAAGATCTAAACATAAGACCAGAAACTATAAAACTCCTAGAGGAAAACATAGGCAAAACATTCTCTGACATAAACCAAAGCAGGATCCGCTATGACCCACCTCCCAGAATATTGGAAATAAAAGCAAAAATAAACAAATGGGACCTAATTAAAATTAAAAGCTTCTGCACAACAAAGGAAACTAAAAGCAAGGTGAAAAGGCAGCCTTCAGAATGGGAGAAAATAATAGCAAACGAAGCATCGGACAAACAATTAATCTCAAAAATATACAAGCAACTCCTGCAGCTCCATTCCAGAAAAATAAACGACCCAGTCAAAAAGTGGGCAAAAGAACTAAACAGATATTTCTCCAAAGAAGACATAAAAATGGCTAACAAACACATGAAAAGATGCTCAACATCACTCATTATCAGAGAAATGCAAATCAAAACCACAATGAGGTACCACTTTACAACAGTCAGAATGGCTGCTATCCAAAAGTCTACAAGCAATAAATGTTGGAGAGGATGTGGAGAAAAGAGAACCCTCTTACGCTGTTGGTGGGAATGCAAACTAGTACAGCCACTATGGAGAACAGTGTGGAGATTCCTTAAAAAACTGGGAATAGAACTGCCATATGACCCAGCAATCCCACTGCTGGGCATACACACCGAGGAAACCAGAATTGAAAGAGACATATGTTTCACTGCGTTGTTTACAATAGCCAGGACATGGAAGCAACCTAGATGTCCATCAGCAGACAAATGGATAAGAAAGCTGTGGTACATATACACAATGGAATATTACTCAGCCATTAAAAGAATACATTTGAATCAGTTCTACTGAGGTGGACGAAACTGGAGCCTATTATACAGAGTGAAGTAAGCCAGAAGGAAAAACAACAATACAGTATACTAACACATATATATGGGATTTAGAAAGATGGTAACAACAACCCTGTACGCAAGACAGCAAAAGAAACGCTGATGTATCAGGTACTTTTAACAAACTCATGTGTGGCAAAACTGAAGAGAACTGACTCTTGGGTTCATATTTCCAGTTAAAAGGGGCTCCTCCACCAGCCTGGAGCAGTTCTCTGCTGACCTCAAAGTCACGTTAAAGCAATGCTCTGATAATAAGAAAACACCAACACCAGGATGAGAAGACAACATCAGAAGTCTGACCTAAGATACCAGACTTGAACCCATATGATTGTTCATAAGATTTTCTTCTTGGTGTCTTGGACTCTTGCACATGAATCAAATGTTTTTCTGTCATGGGCAGGATTTTATGCAAATTTTAGAAATCAGTCAAATTGTTGGGTTTATGGTCAGTTACCTGCATCCAGTACCTCTGGTTTACCTTTGTGAGTTTCTCCCCTCCAAGGCTCTGACTAGATGGCTCTTAGAGAGTTTATTTATTTTAGAAGAAAGGAATTATAGTTCTGTCTGGGCTAGTACTGATGTCACTAGATGGGACCCACCTACCTGGTCAATCAAACATACTTATTCTAAATCTGGCCATAAATATGAATTTTCCTTTAAGGTTACTCTAATGGAACAACAGGCTAAATTCCTGTAGGAAAAAAAAAGTAAACTCTAGACTATTAGGAGGAAAGCTTCCTCAGTTATGGGATGGATTTATCTGGCTAACACCAGGCTATGGTCATCTAAGCCTGAGCTCTTCTCCCACCATGCTGGGAACAATTTAATTACATCAAAGATAATCAACCTAATAACACTAAAAAATTAGGCTAAATGTCTTTTGAAAGCTGACAATATACCATATCTTGTAGTATGGAACAGATTGGGTTAGATGACCAGAAATATACTGGCTGGCATCTAGTGGGACTCACTGGACTTGTGGGTCCAGTCTATGGCCTTAGCTTCTGCTGAGATGGCTAGGAAGGTGAACTTTAGGACTATGTAGGGCACCTCACATGTGCTCATGACAAGATGGCGCTTGGCGGAGATCAAGAGGGTGGGACTGAGGCTATTTACAAAAAAATGCGATTGGCCATGGCTAACTTCCTCTTAGCAATGCTGGGACGTGACCAGTACACATTGGTGCGCCACCACCTGTATACGTGACTCTTACAGTGATTGGGCAAGCTCCGGGAAAGCTCCGTTTGAAACCCCCGCGCCGTTTGCCTTCCTGCCGCTGTTTGCTTATATAAGCTGGCCCTCCAGCTCAATAAATCGGAACTGCTTTGACAGAACCCCCGCCGCGTCTGAATGTCTCTCTCCGGGCGAGGGAGGCTGTGGGGCGGGCGGTCCGCTCACCCCCTCCTTGGCAGATCTTCCTGAGGCTCCCATCCTTGGAAGATGACTTCGGAGGGTCCTTCTGTCCGAGACCGAGGGCTCCCCGGGCTTTCTGACTCCCGCCCTGGAGCGCTACAGGGCGGGTTAGAGAGTCAGAGAGAAAAAGAAAATAGAGAGGCCCCACAGGACTACCTTGGGTTCAAGGCTACTTTTGTACAAACAAACTCAGATGTGACTCCAGCAAATTTACCATCAATACAAGCCTGATGGACCAAGAGATCTGTACTTCACTGATATGATAACTTAGCAGCTAATTTGGGGCCTTCAATAAGATTGGAAAATATTATTTCTCACATTAAAGCCTTGACAAAATTCACTCAAAAGGCCTTAAATGATAGCAACCAGGCTAATTCTGAGGTCTCTATGATATGAAAAGCTGAATTACAAAATCATATGGCCCTTGATATCCTTACAGCACCTCAAGGGGGCAACTGTGCTATAATTCAAACTAAATGTTGTGTTTATAATCCACAGTCCTCTAATATTACACATTTAATGATGCATATGAAAAATCAGATTGCTGCCTTAGAACATCCACTTCCTAGACTTGGTAATCTTTTAGAAAGATGATTTGGTTCTGAGAGGGTAACAGGCAGGACGTCTAGAGGCCCCAGATAGAAGAAATAGGCTGCAAGTGTTAGATATTTTTTATCTGTCTTGTAAGTGGCAGGAGGAAACAAACTACAAGTGTCAGATTTTTTCCCCTTCTCTATACAAATTTAAAAGGAGGTTTATTTTAAAATTCTGTGTTGCCATGATGATACCTGGTTCCACCTGAACTTAACTTTTCTCAGAGTTAACCTAAGGTTTCTCCAACCTTGAGCTAACCAATGTATTTTTCTATGGAAACGTTTTTCTTAAGCTATGTGAATAAACTATGTGTTTACCCTAGACTCTGTCTTTCTTCAGGTTGGTTCCACCTAAGACTCAAACAAATGTGTATGTTTTACTCATGCAAATAATCTCTTAACCTATGTTAATGAGACTATGTCTTTGCTTAGAAACCTGCCTTTCTTCAAGATTCATGTCAATCATTTTATGGCCTGGGACAACTCACCTTGTGCCAATGTTATCTCAAAAAGCATGTTGTGGGTGAGGGGCCTGGTGCCAGTCTTTGAGTTTTGAGACATTTCTTTTTTCTAATTAGCAGACTGCTTAGTAGCTATATAGAATCCAGCTAAAGACTAGCAGGGGAGCACCCTTTCTGCCCCCTTCTGATGTCTATGTCAGAAGCTTTCTCTATCTCTTTTATACTTAAATAAAACTTTATTACACAAAACCTCTGAGTGATCAAGACTCATCAATGGCCCTGGATTGAATTCCTCTCCTTTGGAGGCCAAGAATCCTGGTGTCTCTTATAGCTCAGCAGCAACCTTTCAGTTCTGGAAGCTCATGGCTTAAGTCTCTACTGGTAACTTTAACATTATTATCTGTATTGCTTGTAATTTGTTTATTTTATGACTGTTGTCTCTTGTGTTACCCGATGTATAACCAGGCCCCTGGCCAAATTAAAGACAGATAAATATCTTGAAGAAATAGATCACATTTATAACTTAGAATAATTGCAATAGTATGATTCTAGGTATGAGAAGAAGCAACAAGGGAAATATCTCCTGGATCCTATTAGGTTAGAAGATAGAAGATCCAGATCCATTTATTATCCATCAATGGTCCTAGTCTGGAAATTAACACCTGCAGTGACAGATTGATAAAGAACTTTCACCTGATCTGAGATGAGCCTCTAAGTACCATGGGACAAAAAGAAACAGTGGTCATGAAATGTCTCTCAATAAGGTTTAACTTCTCAACATAGGGAGGGACTGTAAAGTGAAACATTTTCTTCTCTGTAGTCTTCTAGTAAACAAGCCTTTTCCAAATGCGAATTTATGAGCCCCAGTGAAACAAAGCCATTTATTTGGAAGCCATCAGATACTTCCTTCCTGGTAAGTGCTGAGGAGCTGGGGGATGTGAGAGTCAGCCATCTGCCACGTTCACCATCTCTTATGATAAACAAGAAATTTGTACGTTAACAATAAAGAAAACAGAATTGGGCCCAGAGAGCTAGATGCATATGAAAGAAATGATTTCAGCAAGCCTGGACACATAGAAGATTACCATATCTCTTCATGTGAGAGATTAAGTTTTCTTTTAATTAACAGTAATTTTTTCATATTCAAACTTATGCAAATTTATTCAGACATATGAAAACTTGTATATAGCCTGGCCCCTCCCCTGCCTCCTTGAAATCAGCTCTTTCAAGGTCACCTGAGATACTGTCTCCTGGGCTCAAGTCCTAACATTCCCACCAAATAAAACCTAACTCTCAGATTTTAGGTTGTGTGTGTTTTTTTAGTTGACAATATAAAACCCAACAAAGATGGGGCATTCCCTGGGCAAATATTTACATGATGATAATCTCCATGGATTGATGGGTGAACTAACAAGGAATTTATGAAGATAAATGCAGAGTAAAAACTATGACATTTCCAGCCCATTTTGTGATTCAAAAGATCTTAACCAGATTTTCGACCTGGGCAGTGATGAAAGTCAGTTTGTAGTCTGAAAGCAGAGATGTTTTGACATCATCATTTCATGAGACCAAGTTAAAGAGGGGCTTATAGAATCAGACAGCCTGAACCCAAATCCTGCTCCTCCACTTATTAGATAAGCAAATTCTGTAGGTTTTTGAACAATTGTAACCTCAGTTTCCTCATCTCAAAAATGGGGGTGATTAAAATGTCCATCTTATCAGAATAATAAGCACAAAGTGCTCGGCATGGCACATAAACAAAACAGGCTCTCCAAAACTGAGGGCTCTATTTTCCTTGGAGTTTTTTGGAAATTCAGAAAAAGGAAAGGATAGAGGTAGGATAAAAGTCCCCATAAAAGGTATATAAGTTCTGAATACTAACATATTGAGAGGGTTAACAGTCAGGTAGGAAGGCCAGAGATCCCCAAGCGACAGGAGGAAATAAACTGCTAGTGGCAGACTTTTTTTCCCCCTTCTAATCCTGTGTTGTCATGAGGACACTTGGTTCTGCCTGAAGGTAACCTTGAGCTGCTAATGGCTCAGCAAACCAATGCATTTTTCTTATGGAAATGGTTTTCTGAAGCTACATTAATTAAACTATGTATTTGCTTGGAAACCTGCCTTTCTTCAAGATTCATGTCAGTTGTTTTATGGCTGGAGATGACTCCCCTTTTGCCATTCTATCTCAAAATGCATGTTGTGGGAGAGGGGCCTGGTGTAACCTTCTCAGTCTTGAGGCATTTCTTTTATCAGATTAGCAGCTTGCTAACAGGTATATAAAGCCTTGCTAAAAACCAGCAAGGGGGTATCTTTTCTGCCCACTCCTGATGTCGATGCCAGAAGCTTTCTTTATCTCTTTTATACTTTAATAAAACTTTGCTACACAGAAAGTTCTGAGTGATCAAGCCTCATCTCCAGCCCCGGATTGAAATCCTCTCCTCCGGACATCATGAATCCCAGCATCACTCACAGTACCCTTAACCTTTGTAAACTTAACCTTTCAGTATGAATGTATACTCATGGTAAATTAAAAACACATCAAATCTTTGACTCCATATTAGGTGAATTCTTTCTTCTGAACAAATACAGTGTTGAGTGAGCTTTCACAATGTGGAAAATACCAGCTGGAACTTTGTAGCTAAAACACCCCCCATTGTCTACCCAACTCCTAGTGTCACCACTGTGCCTCTCTTGGGAAAAGAAAAAACAAGAATGTGCAATTTTTTTGCAGAGTCCACTGGGATGGGTTTCTCTGGATATGCCCTAAAGCCACGTACAAGTGGGTAATTAATAGGGAGGACTCCAGCTATACTTGCCATACTCATAGGAAGATAGATGACATGATTTAGTTACATGTGTCAGATGTCCATGTGCACAATCAAGGTTACACCCTTCCTCTGGGTGTAACCTAAAGTCAAGCCCACACTTTATGAGATGAATTCTAGTTAGACTCACAGTCTCATTAGTTGGAGATGAGAATTCAGGCCAACATCAACTTGCTAACCTGTGATTAGAACTTGACACTTGGTCATGATTACCTGACTGAGTACCAGATACTTTCACCTGCTATCTTGTTTCTTAAATGAGATTATCCCCATTTCACAGATAAAGCCACTGGGGCTTAGAGAATAGGGGAAGTGTCCAGGCTGAGAACTGAACCCCCAAACATAAGCTTTTCCCATGAAAATGGTAAGCTTAGTCAAAAGCCCTTTTAGTTCTGTTCCCCTCTTCCTACTAGGAGAAGGAAGTGAATCCTGTTCTTGCACCCAACACAGAGGCCTCCTTACCTTCTCCATTTGAGTCCAGTGGTCCAGCACATCACTTGCAAAGTTAAATTCCTCAGGTCTGTCGTAGTCATTCAATCTTAGGGCTCCAGCTCCTGATAAAGACTGGCAGCGCAGGTACTGAGGGGCAGAGTGGAAGCCAGGGCAGGACACGTGGATGCCCCAGAGGAACCGAAACTTCATCAGCCTTTGCATAGTGGAGCAGTCCTCAGGAAACAGACACAGAATTCTCAGGTCACTACCTGCCTTGAGAAGAGTTGGCTAATATGTTGGTCATTGGAGCAGAAATTCCTTCCACAAAATGAAGGCACATTGCTGGCTAATTACTAGAGTAATAGCTTTGTTTCAGTTCACTGTAATTTGGAAGGCACAACTAACAGCTCACTAAAATTTGAAGGCACAGCTAAACTGACTTAGCTGGGAATTTCTCTTCCCAAATGAAGAATCACAAGGCAAAAATAATGAGGAGGGGCTATAGCTACTAGATGAGGTAGGCACATATTCCTGAGGGTCTTCTCCTACTCTTTCAACTCCCAGGGATGGAGGTCATGTGGCCACCCTTTTCTGGTAGAAACAGTATTTTCAAAGTCCTGTATGTCATGCTATCTTTGTTCTGGAAACATCTCTTCCTACTGAGTCCAAATATGTGGTTCTCATGAAAACTGTTATAGTTTCAGATGATCCCACTACATCCAAATTTGATTCATTTATCATTTCCCATGATACACACACACACACACACACACACACACACACACACACATATATATATACACATTTTTTTTAATACAAACTGGGCTAATCATAATCCCTCTCCAAAATTGTGTGTGTGTGTGTTACTAAAGCCTTAGTGGAAGTCATGAAATACACACTTTAGAAACTGTCAGTGGCTATAATTCCTGTAATGTGGAGATAACGACTTTGCATAAGAGGAGAAAACTTGGAAATTTTCAGAGACATGGAAATAATGGATAGAGAGAATCTTAGAGGCATGCAAGTCTCTGGTTCATAACTATTGCTCCTGAGGCATGTCTGCATCTCTACCCCTCTCTTGTTAACATCCTGTCCTGAATTCTATGGACCAACAATTTTTCCTGTCTGAGATTGCGTTTCTGTCACTTGATATTATAAGAATATTGACAAATATGCACTACCACACTCAGACAGAGGAGGCTAATATCACAGCACTCTCCCTACTAAACAGGGATCTGTTCCCCAGGACAGCATTCGGGTACCTATTAGGTACCTATGAAATAAAAATTTGACCTATGAAATAAAAATTTTTTTGCCACTCCAGATCCAACAAATGCTTCTGACATGGGGATAGAATGCTCATTTACTAGGATGCTTTTTGAAGTTTGATGGTGAAAATTAGCTTAAGCAAGAACTTTCTGTTCTATGAACAGAAATCCACTTCACAAATAGCTTTGAGGTTTAAGCAGTTTATCCCTGCAAATAATTAAGCCCTCTCTCCCTCAGTTACAGCAACAAGATACTACTGTTTGATGATAGACCCATGAAAGAAATCCATAAAATGACTCTATTTTCAATCTGTTTAGAATTGTAATAACCTAACCCCAGTTAATTTTGGTGCTGCCATCAGAACCCTGCTACTGTCTGCAGAGAAGAGTATTGACTTAAAAAATAGTCACAAACTAAAAGTTGAGAGGTATGTTTTATTCAGTGGGAATTTTTAGGACTTCAGTCTCAAGAGACAGCATCTCAAGTGACTCTGAGAGAATTGCTCTGAAGAAGTGAGAGGAGGAACCAGGTTAAAGTTTTTCAACAAAGGATAGATAGGCTGAACATTAGAAGATTATTGTTAATTAAAGGAAGCAAGGTAAAGTTCACCTTCAATCACTTGCCAAATCTTCTGAATGCCAAACAAGCTTAGTTTAACATTCCTCTCTGAGATGTCTCAGAGGTTTTTCTTCAAAGCATCGCAGAGTCAGCAGGAGGCTAAAAGAGCTTTAGTTAGATTTTGATATTTGAGAAGTTTGTTAGAAATATCAACAAAGATTTAAAACACAACAGGATCACAGGTCACTGAAACAACGCTTATTTACTTAACCAAAGTAAAAGAGAAATCAAATTCCAGTTTCGTATTAGCTTAAGTGGCCAAATCCATTTAGTTAACTGCAATCTAAATTTAGTGAACCTTGACTAAGCATAAAACTTTTTCCTCTTCAGGGTTCCTTTTCACAGTCTCCCATCACTTTTTGTATCTAGTCTCATTTTCTATCCAAATAAAATCAACAAGCTCATTCCTTCTTTTTCATCAATAAAATGCAATTTTATTCCTCATACCTTCTTTACTGAAAGCACACATTTTACTTCCTACTATATACTAAAATGTTACTGTATTATTTCTAATAGCTTTAACTACATATTTAAATTAGAAACTTCAACTCTTAAAACCTTAATTTTTAGTAAAAGATAAGAAGTAAGTAATTATCAACTGTTTTTTACATTGGCATTCTATAGATTGGTGAGCATAAACAGCAGTAATAATTTCTAAAAGCACTTGTTTTCTTATAGAAAACATCCTGGGGTGACATCAAGCATTTTCATTAATATTCCTAAATACTTATAGTTTTCCTATTTAGTAATTTATATCTCAGTATCTCATTAATGAACTATCTAGTTATCAATAAACTTTTATCATTTAAGTTAAATTAGCCCAACTTTAGAATTTTAAGTAGCCAAATATCTGGAAAGATTATTTTTCTAAAATAGAAAAGAGTTTACCTCAAAGCTCTTATCTCATTTACATTTATTTTAAAGTTTCATTGTATCAATAAAATATAAGTCAATGGTGGTGGCTTAGTCGCTCAGTCGTGTCTGACTCTTGCAACCCCATGCACTGGAGCCAAGCAGGCTCCTCTGTCCGTGTGATTCTCCAGGCCAGAATACTGGAGTGGGTTGCCAGTTCATTCTCAGGGGATCATCCTGACCCAGGAATTTAACCGAGGTCTCCTGCAGTGCAGGCAGTTTCCTTACAAACAGATAGCAGGAAAGCCCAAATCTGCCTGTGACTCTGGGAGCAATGCAGGAGACCTCGGTTCAATCCCTGGATTGGGACAATCCCCTGGAGAAGGGAAAGGCTACCCACTCCAGTATTCTGGCCTGGAGAATTCCATGGGTTCATGGGGTCACAAAGAGTCGGACAAGATTCAGAGACTTTCAATTTCACTTGTTGTCTAGTTCCCCCACTTCTTTCCTTATTTAGGGTTCCCTTGTAGCTCAGCTGGTAAATTAATAGTGATTCAAACTATAAATATGCAAGAGTCTTCCCCATAAGAGAGTGGGGAAGGATGTAACCTAAATTTGGAGAAAGTGAAAGTTGCTCAGTTGTGTCTGACTCTTTGAAGCCCCATGGACTATACAGTCCATGGAATTCTAGAGGCCAGAATACTTGAGTGGGTAGCCTTTCACTTCTCGAGGGGATCTTCCCAACCCAGGGATTGAACCCAGGTCTGCTGCACTGCAGGCAGATTGTTTATCAGCTGAGCCACAAGGGAAGCCCAAGAATATTGGAGTGGATAGCCTATGCACTTTCCAGGGGATCTTCCCAACCAAGGAATTGAATGGGGTCTCCTGCAGTGCAGGTGGATTTTTTACCAACTGAGCTATCAGGGAAGCCCAAATTTGAAGAATTTACTCTCAAAAATAGTACTGTTTTGTGTTACTCAATCAGTCATGTCCAATTCTTTGCAATTCCATGGACTGTAGCCCACCAGGCTTCTCTGTCCATGAGATTCCCCAGGCAGGAATACTGGAGGGGGTAGCCATTTCCTTCTCCAGGGGATCTTTCCCACCCAGGGACTGAATCTCATCTCCTGCACTGTAGGCAGATTCTTTATTGTCTGAGCCACCAGAGAAACAAAAATAGCAATGGCCATGTCTAATTGCATGTGCAATTTCTCTTTTATGTAGAGCTGTGTAATTTCTTTGGTTCCATCTCACCACAGCGAAGATTTCAAACAGTGGACCAGTGCCACAGCTCAGTTAAAGCTCAGTTTTATTTGGCAAGCAAAGGAAAATACATCCTTGAGGCATGAGGGCAGGCAGACCCAAAAGAAGAGAGGCTCAATTTTGGCTCTTTTTATATGTTTTTTTCTCCTCCCCCCGAGCCTCCGTATGTAAGTTGGGCTAGCCAGGAGGGCTGTTTGTTTCACCTGAGGTTCTCACTCCCGTCCTCAGATTTTTCTTTTGTTCCATTCTTGAGGGTTTTTTCCTTTCTTTGCCTTTTAGCCACCACCATTTTGGACTCCTTTTTCCTATTCTAATTACCTAACAGGCCAAGTTTTTTAAAACATGAACAAACAAAACACACCAACACAGAATGTCCTAGGAAGAACAGGTAGAAAGAACATTTACATCTCAAAAACCAAGTTTCCCCCTGAAGGCCTTTGTTTAAAGTCTGAAAAGATATTCTTACTAAGCTAGCTTTTAACCTTAATGTCACTTAACTGTGTAAGCAATGAAAGAGCCTCCTCAATTTTTAGGGTGAGAGTTCCTTCAATTTCCACTTAAGTAAATACTTATAATTTTTGTATGTACATTTACCCAGCTGGGGTGTTAGCTGGAGGCTGGCAATCTGTTGTTCCTTTTCTTTTCTTTTGAAATCTTTATTTTCCATATTGAAGTCAGTTTGCTGAGATAAAATTGCTAGTGATGATTGTGTGCTGGGCCAGCATGTACTGCTTGGGAGTGTAACTTCTCTGATTTTGCCCCAGAGTTGTTTCAGCCCCATCTTATATGTTTCCAGTCTCCCATTGGGGTGTAAGATTTCCATAGGTGCTCAGGTCACAGAATGACCAATTCTTATGTGCATCCTTGGTTGAGCAGTTTGTTAATTACAAGGCTGGGTTTCCCTATAGTGATAAGCTGGGCTGTATGAGGTCTCTCCTCTACCACTTCTGCAGGTTTCTCAGTCCCCTGAGAAAGCCATTGCCAGCCAGGAGGAGACAGTCCCTTCTTCGGAGCACAGAAGCTCTCATAAGATTTCAATTTTATTTTAAAAAACTCTATTAAGGTAACCAATAAAAGGAAAAATGACAGGTCCATCTTCCCCCTAATAACTCCATCCCACCTTACTCATTGTTTAAGCTAAGTCTTTCTCCAGTCTCTAACTGAAGATAGCCAACCACTCAGTATCCAAATTGAGTCTTCCCAGTACCTTTTACAATGAGGATAACCTTCTCAAACAAAATCTTCCCAGTGCATTTTACATTGAAGATAACCCACTAAGCACCTAAACTGAATAAAATCTTCCCAGTCTTTTGACCGAGGATAACCCTCTCAGTGTCTAGACTGAGCAATGCAGGTACCTCTTCTTGAAACCAAGTTTCAAGGATAACCTCTTCTCCCACCGAATAAAACTTAGGACCATCAACCAATAAAGAGGAGATCCTAGAACCAGGAGACACTCATCCAAATTTGTCTGGACTCATCAAGAAAGTGGATGGGCACAAGGGGCCTCTGCTGCTACCAAGACTCTGGATACTCACAGGGTTCAGGTAGAGAAGAAGAATTTGGTCAGGGTCCCTTCTTGGCGGTCACCATAACTGTCAACATAAAAAAATATTCACAGCCTAAAAGTCAAAAGTTATGTTTATTCAGTGGGACAATTTAAGACTTTGATTCCAGGAGCAGATCTCTCAGGGTCACTTGAGATGCTGTCTCCTGGGCTGAAGTGCTAAAAATTTCCACCAAATAAAACGTAACACTCAACTTTTAGGTGACTATTTTTTTAAGTCAACAAGAGGATAGATATATGAAGGCTTCATCTTGTAGAGTTTGTCAGTGGGAATCCTTGGGCCATGTGAACTAAAGTACATCCCTTCCTTTTTGGTGTCTGTCAGTCAACGATACTTGTTGAGTCCTGTCCCCAGGCCACAGGTGCAAGAAGCAACAGGTACCACATAAGCAGAGCCCAGAACTAAGGTCACCTCAGAAGCTAACTGAGCCCCTTTGTAATGTTACCAAAAGCCCCCTTGATCATCACCATCAGGCTTCCTGACCCACATTAGCCAAAAATGCATACCTTAGTGCTCATCCGATAGTGCCCTACCCAATTACCTAATGCCAACCTACATATTGGGGAACCAAGAAAAATGGCCTCTTAATGGCACAGTCAATTACATGGTCTCTTTTGGTGTTCCCTATGGCACTCAGTCAGAATTCGGATCTAAGGGACTCATGCCACATATACCTTTCTGTTGTCACCTTATCCCCTGTCTTCCTATGTCTCTCCCTCCATCAGGTGTCCTAGCTCATGACTTTCTCCCATAATCATAAACCTGAAAAGGAAAAAAAAACTTCCCAAATTGTAAAGAATTCCCTTCTCTTGCAGGGGGTGGCGGGAAGAAATTTCCCTCATTCCTTCAAGTTCTCTTACTCCTTCAGATTCTTCTGACCAAACAAAGACCCCCATCTTCCCAAAGGAACAATCCCTATTAGGACAATATTTTATCAGTCACTTTGCTCCTGTTATCAGAACCAATTTGAGCACTATTTGGTCTATATTTGAGCTCTGAAATTATAACTACAAAAAGGAGGATGACATTTTTGACACAAGATGGCCATGATATTCTTTAGATTCTGGATAAAACTGGTTAAAATGAAATCTTTTTGAAATTTCAAGATTTGGTTTTTTTGCACATGCAATTAGACAAAACTGACTTAGTGAAACATGTTTCGTTTTGGAGCTCCAATCCTGAGAGAAGCAAAAATATGCCTAGGAAAAATTCTGAAGTTAACTCTTACCATGTCCTTGAGATACAAAGCCTGCTCTGCCTGAGACGTCAGCCTTATATTAGTTAGTAGAACTTCAAGCCAAGGAAAACAGAGGCAAAGAGAAATTTTAAATCTTAAACAGGGAACTGTGAGATCTGTGTCTGTTTAATATATATGTATGTCTCAGTGTGTGTGTGTCTTTGGGTAATATTGTTAAGGTTAATTTGTAAATGAGCTCTAATTCAATTGGACTAAAGAAAAGTAAGCACTTACAAATTAAACAGCTCTACATAAAAGAGAAATTGTTCTCATGAACTGGGAAAAAATTCACTATTAACTGGTATTCATATTTGTTAACCTAATTAACATAGGCATATCTTAAGAACAGTATCACTGATTCAATGAACATGAACTTGGGCAAACTCCAGGAGATGGTGAAGGACAGGGAGGCTTGGTGTGCTTCAGTCAGTGGGGTTGCAAAGAGTCGGACATGACTGAGCAACCAAACAACAACAACAACAACATCTTAAGAACGCACTGTGAAGAAACTTAAGAAAATGCAAAGAAGATAAGAGCTTTGGGTGATTTATGTTTTCCAATTTACAGAATGCTGTTATAAAAGACAGTTTATGATTGCTGAAGGAAAGTAGGATGTGTGTTTTTAATAAAAAAAAAGTATAAGGAATGGAATTACATTTTATTAAGGGAAAAGGAAATAAGTTTGATTTATAGGTGACAAACTTTAACGTTTTGACTTAGAGGTTCTCTGAATGGGCAAATAAAGTGATGAAAATAGAAAGTGAAAGAAAGATTTGTGGGACATGGACCCCAAGAAGAGAGTTTTGTGCATACTACAAGTTTCTTAAGACATTAAATTGCCTTTGAAATCTTTTATTATTACTTTAGCTAAATGAATGACTTTTGTTTCACAGTGAATATAAGCTGGTGCCAAACTGGAATTTGGCTTTCTCTCCTTTTTAAAAGAACAAACTTTTCTTGGAATGCTGCTTTTGATAATGGACTGTGTGAATTTCTTTGCCTTTAAGTGACTTATTTTTTAAAACATTGTTACTGTGATAAAATAAATATTACTTCACAATGTTCTATGAAGGTTATGGCACATATAGACAAAGCTCATTCTGCTTCTACAAAAATTAACCCCTCATCTACTTCTAAATCAGGGAATTTAAAATGGATAAACAATGGCTGTAAGTCAAATAGTCAAGAGTCATGGGAAATCCAAAAAGGCTGCTTGACTTTTCCTGGCTCCTTGATAAACCTCATTTTTTCATTTAATGGGGTAAAGCTTTTCATGGCTGCAAGGTTGATGTTCTCACAATGGAGAAAAAAAAATATTTAAAATATGTCTTCCACTTAGGTATATGTTTTACAATCTCCAGAGATCAAGGTACCCACTTCACTGAACAAATCATGCAAGTTTGAATAAAAGCTTCAAAAACTTCTTAAAAGTATCACTGTCACTATCATCCTCAATTATCAGGCAAGGACAGAAGAATAGAAATTAATTACATTGGATTAAATAAATAAATATAGTTATGTTTCACAACTTTTTGTCTGACATAGTACTTGGCTTCTAATTTTTGTTTTCAGTTATAAAGAAGCTCTTTTCTCAAGCTACTTATGGTTCAAAATAATTTGGTAATTTATACTTGTGGGTAAAATTAAAACATTTTTCTTTTCTCTCTGCCTTGTTCCTCCAGAAATTGGACAACTTGGGTTCTGAACAGCCTTCCCAGCTAAATAAAAAGACTGCCTCTTGAATGTACAGAAATCTCAAAGTATGTGGGGGACCTCCAAAAAAGAAAATAATCCACTGTAGCAAAATCTGATGACAAGCTTATGGCATCTATAGTCAGTGGACCAAATTTATTTTAAAAACAAATTAGTCTTGGTTGTGTTTAATAAAAATGGGGGTAACTTCAAAAAATTATGTTTCAGTAAATGGTAAATACTAGTTTTGTTAACTAAGGTCTGTATTTACTAAGACTCACTTCCCAGTTAGTCCCTTGCTACAAGATTTAGCTGAATTAATAAAAAGATGCTCTAAGTTTGCTTCTGAAGCCTAACTTTATAGTCCATCTTTGGATAAAGATCAGATGCTCCATGATCTACAACCAGGAGATTAACACCAGGCTACAGTCAGTTAACACACTAAATCAGACAACCTGGGATATACTGGACTGCATCTGATAAAATTTCTTAAATATTTACTTGTAAACTTACAATTACTGCTACCTATATTGTTTGCTATACTGACTATTTCAAAAAATTGCTGTCTCTTACTCAAAATTATTATCTCTTACATTACCAAATGTGTGACTGAGTCTCTAATAAAATGATATATAGTTCCATATGAGATCCATGATTATAATAATGTAACTCTAGACATGGGAAGAATCAATAAGAGGGAATGCTTTCCTGGACTATAAGAGACTAATAGTAAGGCAGGTATTGACCAGAACTTTTACTATTTTCATGGTCAAGTCCAACTAGCATATTAAGTGACCTATTAGAAAAATCTTCACTAGACCTGGAAATGAGCATTCCGATCACTGTGAGATGAAATGACTTTAAAATGTCCCCAAACCAATGATCAAAGTTATAGCCATGAAGGGCCCTGATGACTGGAAACTGGCACTTGCCATCTGCCTCTACAAAGATTAAATCAGGAGCCACTGATTTAAGGGCTGCTGAACTTCACCACCCTCTGAAAGGAATTCAGGGTAGAAATTAAAAATAAGGCATTCTATACTCTGGGAAAAACTGGCAGGACAGGCCTTCAGATAGATATTTTCAAGAAAATATGTTCATGAACCCCAATTCTTGCATCTTCTCGTACCTCGAGAAACACTAACATCACAGGCCAATGTCTTGTCCTTGTGCTCCCGACTATCCCCTCTTCTAGACCCCTTGGCAGCCTTTCTATTTCAATTAATCTTTGGGACACGTATCTCTAATCTTCTTGTTAAAGTTTGTTTTTTCTAGAATACAAATATATCTGCAGATGATGCTACAAGGATATCAGCTGGTTGGCACATGGACTACACTGGAACGAGCTGCCTTGTCATTCCATGGACTCTCATCTCCCTCAGAAGATAAACCTTGACAGAGAGCAGGCATCGAGATCCAGGACCCCAAGAAGCCCCTGTCCAGCAGGAAGAAGCCAGAGATGGTCTCCATCTCTTTCCCTATGACCTATGTCCTCATAACTCGAGAGTTGAATAGGCAGCTAGTTAGACCTGAGCAGAGTGTTAAGGGGCTGAAGATTTGTCTTACTGATAAGAAGAGCAGGGAATGTTGAGTCCTGTCCCCAGGCTACAAGTGTGAGGCTGTGTAATACCAAGGCCACGGAAATGGAGCCCAGAACCAAGGTCATCTCCAAAGCTGACTGAGCCCCTTTGTAACATTGTCAAAGCCCCCCTGATCATCACCAGGGAGCTTCTTGATTTATATTAGGCAAAAATACCCACCCCAGTGCCCTAACCAATCATCTAATACCAACCTTCCGGCAGGAATTTTTTTGTTTTGTTTTGAGGCATAAAAATTGGCTACTAACCCATGAAAACTGTTGACTCTCCCTAGTCTGTTAGGAATTGTCGGCCTGCTGTGCTCGCCAACAGTGTGCTCGCCCACTTTATCTTTGTTTTTAATAAACTCACTCCTGTGTGCAATACTCTTGTGTCTAGAAATTCTTTTCCAGTCCACACTTGTCCTGCCTCAACAGCACTGTCTTTTTTTTTTTTTTTTTTTTGCTTCCTTTTTAAACAGCGCTGTCTTTTGTTTCATCAGAACACTTAAGTGAAGAAAGACCCAAAGATGTCAATTGACCCAGATGTTTGACTCTCACCCTTTGGAGAAAAATAATTCGAATTGTCAATGTGTAAACACAGAGAGATTTCCTTTAAAACATGAATTGAAGATATCTCTTGAAAACTTAGAAGGCCTGGAAAACTTTTATTTCAACCTGGCATCAACTGGCAGGAGCTGAAAATTGTCTGTGTGCATGCTAAGTCACTTCAGTCATATCTAACTCTTTGAGACCGTATGGGCTGTAGCCTGCCAGGCTCCGCTGTCCATGGGATTCTGCAGGAAAGAATACTGGAGTGCATTGTCATACCCTCCTCCAGGGGATCTTCTATGCTGCCTGCATGGCAGGTGGATTCTACCTACTGAGCCACCTGGGAAGCCTGAAAATTGCCTGCTTCATTTAAATGAAACGTTCTCCAGTTCAACATAGTTTCCATCACTCTCTATTTTGCCACAGCTACCTGCTTCTCCACTGACTCTACCTATCTAGTATTTATTGACACTTGAGCTTAAAATCTCTGCTATAGGGCCAGAATCCAAGACAGATAGGGGTTTCCGCAAAGTCGTGGGGCAAATTTAGCAGCAGAGATAGCTCTAAAATCCTGCTCTTCCTTCCATTTTTTTCCCAACACAAACCTCTCTTCACACTCATGAACCCATTGGAACAAGAACACCAGACTCAGTTGCTGACCACAGGATGTTTACATGGCCACAGGATTGTCCTTAAAATACTCAAGGAAAATCCATATAACCCCTTAATAAGTGGCTAAAACCAAGACAACAGAAAGAGAAATAATGAGGAAATTAACTCTTTAATATGGGCTGAATTGTGCCCCCTCAAAATTTACGCGTTCAAGTCCTAACATTCAGTACCTCAGCATGTGATTATATTTAAGACAATCTTTAAAGAGGTAATTCAGTTAAAGTGAACCTTAACCTCATATGACTTGTTCATAGTGCCTTGATGAGTTCAAACAACAGAACTTTGATTTCATAAGCATTAGGACTGAAAAAGCTATTTTATGAGGCAACATTTTTAGTGCATTATAGAGGATCCCAGCATTACAGAGCCAGGTTTGGCTCCACTTGGTACCAGGTGAGTGATCTCGGCCATCATTTATGTCTCCAGACTTGGAGGGCATAGTAATAATACTCACCTTGTACAGTGAGTAAAAATACTCACTATGCTTTCATAAGGATTAGTGAAATAACCAATATAATCAATTTCCCAGTGCTGTGTCTGATACAGAATAAGGGCTTAATAAGTGTTGAGGTGTCTTCTAACTCTCAGAAAATACTGAAGCCAATCCCTACCAATTTACATATTTAAAAAGTATGTTGTTTATAAAAGGCATTCACTTTAAGTGATTTGAATGAACTTTCACATAATGGAGCTTTCTTCTCAATGTTTTAACTTCTAGGTCCTTTTACTCCCCTTGGCACCCTCCTCCCACAGCCTACCACATTCAAATATCCAACATTAAATCAGTCACCTGTATGCCAGTCATGGTGCAGGGCATACCATGTATTCCCTCTGATCCCGCTCTCTCGGTTTCACCATCCTCACTTTGCGACAAAGGAAATGAAGTGTCAGAGAAGAGACTTGCCTAAGGTCTGTAAGTGCCATTGCTAGAATTTGAAATTGGGGTTTCTGATTTCATGTGTAACGCTCTATGTAAGTATACTTTACTGTCCTGTGGCAGACAAACACACACAGACACATACACCCAAAGAAGTGGTCCCTTACCTGGTACCGCCTAGGAAACGCTTGGGTTGCGTCTTGGATGGGGACTTTGCAAGTTCAGTTCTCTTCTGATTAGAAGTTCAGTTCTCTCTGTGTATACAACAGAACTTGATTCCTGACTACAGCTGGGGTGTAGAACTTGGCAAGAATGGAATGATTCAAAAGGGGGAGGAGATTCACACGTGTAAGAGGGCAGAAAGCAACCACAAGCCCTCATGGAGAGAAAGCCAGTTAGAAAAACAAACTATATGATGTAATTTCCAATTATTGTGGGCCTGCCTTGTGGTCTGAATGAACAAAAAAGCCAAATGGAGCATTTTCACAAGTTCTCTGTGGATAACCTGCTCCCCTTTCCCAGTCTTATGTCCCCTGAGTTTTCCTTTAAGTGAGAGCCAGATGGCAGCATCAATTAGTATTTAAACCTGTGCTTGGTTAGGGGCAGGGGGAAGAAGGCTCAAGATGGAAGGGATATATATATATATATATACATATACATATATATATATATGTATATAAATTGTGACTAATTCATGTTGATGTATGGCAGAAACCACCACAACATTGTAAGGCAATTATTCTCCAATAAAAGAAAAATACATTTTAAGAAAGCCTGGGCTTGGAGGCAGAGAGATTTGGGCTTAAGGGTCAGGTCTGCCTCTTAGCCTTTCTCTGATCTTTTTGGACATCCTTTTCCTACACTTCAGTTTCCTTATCTATGAAACAGGAGTGCTAATGTTGACATCTCTCTTCTATGGTTTCTCTTTGTGGTTTTCATTGTTAGTATTAGATGAAATAACTCATGAAATATACATAGCACAGTGCTTGGCATAATCAACATTGGCTGCTTTTATTAACTTGGGATTCTGAGAGAAATAGCTTAGTGTGCTAGCAAGATGTAAGGTCTTTGGAACCCCAAAGTCTTGAGCTTAAATCCTGGCATAGCCACTTATGAGATGGTCCACAGCAGCTATTTATCTCTTCTAACATCTCAAAGGTAGAGGAGTCAGTGGTTGTAAGCAAGATTTATCCCATGAAATCTTTGAAAGTTTTGCACAATGTACAGTCTGAAGAGTGCCTGGTCCAGGGATGTAGACCCTGGGTTGATGCTGGTGTTGCACTGGATAAGCATGGATTGTCACAGGTAGTGTCTTGCTCTGTTGGTTTTTCTCTAGAACCATTTTGGGGTGTTATTAGGGAATGAGGGATGTCTAGTATCCTGGCCCAAATTTCCCAGCACTTTTTCCCTCCCAACCTCCATTGAACCAGGGGGAGAAAATACCTCTGCTCAAAGCCACCACCAAAGACTGCCAGAGACAGCTAGGACACTCTGTAGGCCTGAGGGGAAAGCCTGGCTTTTGTGAAGTGGGTCTTGCTCTTTCTGGCCAATGCACTGATGATGAATCCTTGCTCAGGATAAACTCTTATTTTATGGAGAGGAGCAAATAAAACTGGCCATAGTAAGCTAAATATTATGAAGTAAAAAGTACCCTATTACTCAAGCAGAAGAGGCAGTCACTTTTGAGGATAGAATGGGGACAGGAGGATCAGTTCACAAGGCAATCTCTAGATCTCAGTATATCTCCCTTGTGGAACTATAACACTAGTGTTGTGGTCAAAAAGACAGGTTCTAGGCCCAGGCAGTCTCAGTTTGAGTCTAGCTTTTACCCAGTTACCAGCTCTGGGACACTGAGTGGATTTATTAATCCCTTTGTGCCTCAGTTTTTTCATCCGAACAATGGGTGAATGGCAGAGACAGTAGAATTCTCAAAAGATTCCATGTACACATTTCTCTTTCTCAAGTTTCTTCTGTAATTAGAGTGAGGTGATTGAATTCCACTTTAGGACAATGAACTCCAAGTGGAAGTGACAAAAGTCACTACTGGTATAGGGCATTTAAGAACTGGTTTGAGTTCTCTGTGAGTGTCTCCTGACTCAGTAGTCCTGGGAACCATGTGGAGAGATAGTATTAACAGCATTAACATATGGCAGAAATTCTATCAACCTAGTTCTCTGTAAGGTTCCTTCTGCATTATAGGTTTCAGATATCACATTCTCTCATATCTTCTATGGGGCTTTTTTCTGGGATATCTAGACCTCCCAAATCAATTGTGGGGCAGGCTCTAGATCCAGCTCACAGCCTCATGGTCTGCCACTTACCCTCTTACTTACTTGCCTATATCTCTTCTCTCAGGACCCTCTTACTTTCAGAGTACCTGGGCCCTGGAGGGACATGGACAATAGAATAGTACTCATGAGTGGGTTGGAGAAGGCAATGGCACCCCACTCCGGTACTCTTGCCTGGAAACTCCCATGGACAGAGGAGCCTGGTAGGCTGCAGTCCATGGGGTCGCTGAGTTGGACACGACTGAGCGACTTCACTTTCACCTTTCATTCTCATGCGTTGGAGAAGGAAATGGCAACCCACTCCAGTGTTCTTGCCTGGAGAATCCCAGGGATGGAAGAGCCTGGTAGGCTGCCATCTATGGGGTCGCACAGAGTAGGACATAAGCAACTTAGCAGCAGCAGCAGCAGCAGCATGAGTGGGTAAAGAATGACTGAAAAAAGTCATGACTTCATCAAAAAGCTAGATCTTAGATCCTGAAAATAGTCTTGCTCTTCTGAGCATATGCCCTTTCTCTGCTCTCTTCTTCCCTCTGTCTCTTCTTCTGTAGGCAGATTGACTGGTTCTTTTGGTGGACTGAAGATTTAGTTGCTGTTTAGTTGTGGAATCATGGCTGAATCTGTGACCCCATGGGGTCACTAA
Organism: Antilocapra americana; assembly: GCA_007570785.1. Lineage (NCBI taxonomy): Eukaryota > Metazoa > Chordata > Mammalia > Artiodactyla > Antilocapridae > Antilocapra > Antilocapra americana. The sequence goes on from ML664186.1 coordinate 113,559, forward strand.
ACTCCTCTGTCCATGGGATTGTCCTGGCAAGAATACTGGAGTGCATTGACATTTTCTCTAGGGCATCTTTCTGACCCAGAGATCAAACTCATGTCTCCTGCATTACAGATGGATTCTTTACCACTGAGCCACCTGGGGAGTCCAAAGATTTAGTTAGATAGGTAAAATTAAACACTAACGCTAATCAGCTCTTGCATTACTCTCTTCTACCTTTCTGTCATCACATCCTATCTTTTCTGAGTCTTCTTTCTCAATATTGATTGTAAGATTCTCCTTTTCTTCTTTTAATATATTATTGTTCTCCAAGGACTCATCCACAGGTAATAGTCCTTCTCATTCTATTTATTCTCTCTCGCTCGCTGTCTCTCAAAAATTTCCTAAACACATTAAAAATGTTTACTTCCCCCTTGTTCAAATTTTCATATCCAGCTGATTACTAAAATATGTCTTAACCTCAGTATTTCATAGATAGCATGGATAAATTAATATGACCACAACTGAATTCTGTGTCCCCACCTCCAAACCATTCCTCCCAGAAAACCTTACAACCACCTACCCCAGTTTACTTAATTAAAAGCTTAGACATCATCTTTCTGTGCAGACCCTTAACCTGATCTGCCTTATTTAGTTACTAAGTCACCAAGTTCTGTGAAGAAGGGACTTTTCTTCTAAGCATTTCTCAAATTCTGCTTTGACACACTTACCATTCAGCTACCAAGGTAATCATTTAGAAATAAATTGCTTACTGAGTTCATTACTGGCAAGATAAAGTCCAAACTTTTTATCATGTGATGTAATGACCATCCCTTCTGATATTTTGCAACCTGAACCTGATGCTGAAATAATATTGAATTTCAGTGAGGTGACCCTATCGTTTTTCAAATAAGTTCTTTCTTCTAGCCACAGAACAGGTAATTGCAGCAATCTGGGGGCAATTTATGCCATCAACACATACACAAGAATACTCTGTGTATTCTCTAAAGCTAATGATTGCCCAGGAAGGTTATGCATAATCTGTACTGGATCACAGGGACTTGATAGTCATTACCTCTTGGTTCTGAGGGTTACTGGGGCATCTTAAGGACTTCAACTAGACAAAGATATGAAAGATGAGGTAGATATTTTTAATCTCATCTTGAACAAAACAAGAGACCTAGATGTCCTTGTGCAGGCACATCTTGAAGATATTGCAAGTTCAGTTCCAGACTACTGCAATAAAGTAAATATTGCAATAAAGTGAGTCACACAAATTTTTCTTGATTTCCCAGTCCATATAAAAGTTACATTTATACTATACTGTAAGCTATTGTGTGCAGTAGCAATATATCTAAAAAAAGTACATAATTTATAAAAATGTGTGTGTGGGTGTGTGTGCTCAGTTGTGTCCAACTGTTTGCAACCCCATGGACTGTTGCTTGCTAGGCTCTTCTGCTCATGGGATTTTCCAGGTAAGAATACTAGAGTGGATTACCATTTCCTCCTCCAGGGAATCATCCCAACTCAGGGATCAAACCTGCATCTTCTGTGTCTCCTGCACTGACAAGTGGATTCTTTACCACTGCACCACCAGGGAAGCTCCAATTTAAAAATACTTTATTGCTAAAAAAGCTAACCATCATTGGATAATTCAGGGTTGCCCAACCCCCTCAATTTAAAAAAGCACAATATCTATGAAGCACAGTGAAGTGAAACAATAAAATGAGATATGCTTGTAGTTATAGTGAGCCAATCTGAAAGTACTGGCTTAATATTATTTCTATATACAAGCCAAATGGAGAAGGAGATAAGGTGGAAGAAGGAGGGACAGATTCTGTACTTTGGGTAAGTTATAGATTTCCCTCAAAGCATGAGATGCCAACATCATTTATTCCAGAGCCTGGAGAAGCATGGGACAGGCAGTGAGTAAGGAGATATGATCAAAATCATTCTCACAATAGGATAAAGAACAGCAAAAGTGTTAGAATGATTAATCTACTGGCTTTAAAAATTTTGGAAGCCAAGTGATATTCCCTTTTGCTCTTTGATTGGCAGGTTGCGTTTCTCTACTAAGGCAAACACAAAACTGGTGAATTTTAGGGCACTCTGGGAAAGGAGTAAGTCAGAGTATATTCACATTCTGGTGAATATTTTGTTACTGAGTTGTAATTAAAATATGATATTATATTAGTTTCAGGTATACAACAGTGAACTGATATTTTTATACATTATAAAATGATCAACAGAAGAAGACCAGTTAACATCATCAACATACCACACTGTTACAATATACTGACTCTGTTTCCTATATGAACATTACATCCTTGTGACTTATTTAGTTTATACCTGGAAGTTAGTACCTTTAACCCTCCTCACCTGTGTTGCTCATCCCCCACCGATCCCCTCCCCTCTGGCGACCATCAGTATCTTCTCTGTATGTGTGAGTCTGTTTCTGCTTTGCTTGGTTTGTTCATTTGTTTTGTTTTCTAGGTTCCACATATAACTGAGATCCCGTGGAGTCTGTTTTTCTCTGATTTATTTCACTTAACATAATACCCTCTAGATCCATTCATGTTGCCACAAATGGCATGCTTTTGTGCTTTTTATGATGAGTAATATTCCATTGTGTGTATACATATATATATATACACATATATACATATATATGTATATACATATATACATGTATATACATATATAATATGTATATACATAATATAACATGTATATACATATATAATATGTATATACATGTTATATATGTATACATATATATGTGTATACATGTATATATCTATCTATCTATCTATATATACCATATCCACTTTATCTATTCATCTATCAATGGATATTTAGGTTGCTTCCATATCTTGGCTATTGTAAATAATGCTGCAAAGAACGTAGGGAGTACATATATCTTTTTAAAAATTAATTAATGTATTTTAATTGGAAGATAATTATTTAACAATATTGTGATGGTTTTTGCCATACATCAACATGAGTCAGTCACAGGTGCACATGTGTCCCTTGCATCCTGAACTCCTTTCCACCTCCCTCCAGACCCTGTCCCTCTGGGTTGTCCCAGAGCATGGGCTTTGGGTGCCCAGCTTCATGCATTGAATTTACACTGGTCATCTATTTTATATGTGGTAATGCACATGTTTAACGCTATTCTCTGAAACCATCCCACCCTTGCATTCTCCTCATGAGTCCAAAAGTCTTTTCATTACATCTGTGCCTCCTTTGCTGCTCTGTATGTAGTAGCACCAGAGAAGGCAATGGCAACCCATTCCAGTACTCTTGCCTGGAAAATCCCATGGACGGAGGAGCCTGGCGGGCTGCAGTCCATGAGGTCGCGAAGAGTCGGACATGACTGAGCGACTTCACTTTCACTTTTCACTTTCATGTATTGGAGAAGGACATGGCAACCCACTCCAGTGCTCTTGCCTGGAGAATCCCAGGAACGGCAGAGCCTGGTGGACTGCCATCCATGGGGTCGCACAGAGTCAGACATGACTAAAAGTGACTTAGCAGCAGCAGCAGCATATAGTATCATCTGTACCATCTTTATAAATTCTATATACATGGAGTTAATATACAGTATTTGTCTTTCTCTTTCTGACTTACTTCAGTCTGTATAAGAAGTTCCAGCTTCATCCACCTCATTAGAACTGACTCAAATGTGTTCTTTTTTATAGCTGAGTGATATTCCATTGTGTCAACATCCTTATCTATTCATCTGCTGATGGACATCTAGGTTGCTTCCATGTCCTAGCTATTGTAAATAGTACTGCAATGAACACCGGGGTACATGTGTCTTTCACTTCTGATTTCTTCTGGGTGTATGCCCAACAGTGGGGTTGCTGGGTCATATGGCAGTTCTATTCCCAGTTTCTTAAGGAATCACTGCACTGTTCTCCATAGTGGCTGTACAAGTTTTCATTCCAACCAACAGTGTAAAATAGGGTTCCCTTTTCTCCACAACCTCTCCAGCATTTATTGTTTGTAGACTTTTTGATGCTGGCTATTCTGACTGGTGTGAGATGATACCTCATCATGGTTTTGATTTGTATTTCCCTAGTAATGAGTGATGTTAAGAATGTTTTTAAGTGTTTATTAGCCATCTATATGTCTTCTTTGGAGAAACGTCTGTTTAGGTCTTTTACCTACTTTTTGATTGGGTTTGTTTTCTGATATTGAGTTGCATGAGCTGTTTGTATATTTTTGGAGATTAAGTATTTGTCAGTTGTTTCATTTGCTATTATTTTTTTCCATTCTAAGAGCTGTCTTTTCACCTTGCTTCTAGTTTCCTTCCTTGTGCAAAAGCTTTTAAGTTTAATTAGGCCCCATTTGTTTATTTTTGTTTTTATTTCCAATCCTCTGGGAGGTGGGTCACAGAGGATCTTGCTGTGATTTATGTCAGAGATTGTTCTGCCTGTGTTTTCCTCTAAGAGTTTTATAGTTTCTGGTCTTACATGTAGATCTTTAATCCACTTTGAGTTTATTTTTGTGTATGATGTTAGAAAACATTCTGGTTTCATTCTTTTACAGGTAGTTGACCAGTTTTCCCAGCACCACTTGTTGAAGACACTATCTTTTCTCCATTGTATATTTTTGCTTCCTTTATCAAAGATAAGGTGTCCACAGGTGCATGGATTTATCTCTGGACCTTCTGTTTTTTTCCATTGATCTCTATTTCTGTCTTTGTGCCAGCACTATACTCTTAATGACTGTAGCTTTGTAGTATAGTCGGAAATCGAAAAGGTTGATTCCTCCAGTTCCATTCTTCTTTCTCAAGATTGCTTTGGCTATTCGAGGATTTTTGTATTTCCAACAAATTGTGAAATTATTTGTTCTAGTTGTGTGAAAAATACCATTTGTTGTTTGGTAGGGATTGCATTGACTCTATAGATTGCTTTGGTTAGTATACTCATTTTCACTATATTGATTCTTCCAATCCAAGAACATAGTATTTGTGTTCTCCATCATTTCTCTATCTATTTGTGTCACCTTTGATTTCTTTCATCAGTGTTTTATAGTTTTCTGTATACAGTTATTTTGTTTCTTTAGGTAAATTTATTCCTTAGTATTTTATTCTTTTCTTTGCCATGGTAAATGGGATTGTTTCTTTAATTTCACTTTCTGATATTTTATTGTTAATGTATAGGAATGCAAGGAATTTCTGGATATTAATTATTATATCCTGCAACTTTACTATATTGATTGATTGATTAATTTATTTATTGATTAGTTCCAGTAATTTTCTGGTGGCATCTTTAGGGTTTTCTATATAGAGGATCACATCATCTGCAAACAGTGAGAGTGTTACTTCTTTTCCAATCTGGATTCCTTTCATTTCTTTTTCTTCTCTGATTGCTGTGGCTAAAACTTCCGAAACTATGTTGAATAGTAGTGATGGGAGTGGGCATCCTTGTCTTGTTCTTGATTTTAGAGGTAATGCTTTCAATTTTTCACTATTGAAGATAATGTTTGCTGTGGGTTTGTTGTATATGGCTTTTATTATGTTGAGGCATGTTCCTTCTATGCCTACTTTCTGGAGTTTTTCTTTTTTTTAATCATAAAAGGGTATTGAAATTTGTCAATGGCTTTCTCTGCATCTATTGAAATAATCAATAGGTTTTTAAATTTTTAATTCATTAATTTATTTTTTTCTTTACATTATGGTTTTTATCTTTCAATTTGTTAATATGCTGTATCACATTGACTGATTTGAAAATATTAGGAATCTTTGCATCCCTGGAATAAAGCTCACTTGATCATGATGTATAATCTTTTTAATATGTTGTTGGATTTTGTTTGCTAGAATTTTGTTGAGGATTTTTACATCTGTCTTCTCGAATCAGTGTTGTTTTCTTCAGATAAATACCCAGAAGTGGAATTGCTGGGTTGCATGATCATTCTCCTGGCAATCTTAATTCCAGCTTGTGATTCACCCAGCCCAGCATTTTGCATGATGTACTCTGCATATAAGTTAAATAAGTAGGGTGACAATATACAGCCTTGATGCACTCCTTTCCCAATTTTGAACAAGTCATTTGTTCTACAGCCAGTTCTAACTGTTGCTTCTTGACCTTCATACAGGTTTCTCAAGAAGCAGGTAAGATGATCTGATACTTCCATCTCTTTAAGGATTTTCCACAGTTTGTTGTGATCCACACAGTCAAAGGCCTTAGTTAGCATAGTCAATGAAGCAGAAGTAGATGTTTTCCTGGAATTCCCTTGCTTTTTCTATGACCCAATGAATGTTGGAAGCCAGGCTGTATGAATCACAAGCTGGAATCAAGATTGCCAGGAGAAATATCAATAACCTCAGATATGTAGATGATACCACTCTTATGGCAGAAAGTGAAGAGGAACTAAATAGCCTCTTCATGAGGATGAAAGAGAAGAGTCAAAAAGCTAGCTTAAAACTCAGCATTCAAAAAACAAAGGTCATGGCATCTTGTCTCATCACTTACTGGCAAATAGATGGGAGAACTATGGAAGCAGTGACAAACTTTATTTTCTTGGGCTCCAAAAATCACTGTAAATGCAGCCATGAAATTAAAGGCCCTTGCTCCTTGGGGGAAAAGCTATGACCAACCTAGATGGCATCTTAAAAAGCAGAGACATTACTTTGCAGACAAAGGTCCGTCTATTCAAAGCTATGGTTTTTCTAGTAGTCATGTATGGATGTGAGAGTCGGACCATAAAGAAGGTTGAGTGCCGAAGCATTGATGCTTTCAAACTGTGGTGCTGGAGGAGACCTTTAAGAGTTCCTTGGACTGCAAGGAGATCCTACCAGTCCATCCTAAAGAAAATCAGTCCTGAATATTAATTGGAAGGACTGATGCTGAAGCTGAAGCTCCAGTACTTTGGCCACCTAATTCAAAGAGCTGACTCATTAGAAAAGACCCTGAAGCTGGAAAAGATTGAAAAAGGAGAAAAAGGGGATGACAGCAGATGAGATGGTTGGATGGCATCACCAACTCCATGGACATGAGTTTGAGCGAGCTCTGGGAGACAGCGAAGCACAGGAAAACCTAGCGTGCTGCAGTCCACGGGGTCCCAAAGAGTCAGACATAAACGAGCGACTGAACAAAATCAACAACAATGGTCTTTCTATTTTTAGCTCTTTGGGGAACCACCATGTTGCTTTTCCATAGTGGCTCTACCAATTTACATTCCCACCAGCAGTTTCCTCCACATTTTTGCCTGTTTCTTTGAATATAGCCATTCTGACAGGTGTTAGATGATATTTCATTGGAGAACTGATTTTCATTTCCCTGATGATTAGTGATATTGAGTACCTATTCATGTGACTGTTGAACATCTTTACATCTTCTTTGAAAAGATGTGTATTAAAGTCCTTATCCCATTTTAAAATCATGTTTAATATTTTATGTTGAGTTTTATGAGTTCTTTATATATTTTGTTTGTTAACCCTTTACTGCACATATCATTTGAAAATATTTTCTCCCATTCAGTAAATTGCCTTTCTAATTTTGCTGGTGGTTTCCTTTCCTGTGCAAACATTTTATAGTTTGCTGTAGTCCCAATTGTTTGGTTTTTCTTCTATTGCACTTGCCTTAGGAGAGAGTCTTTAAAAATATTGCTAAGGTCAAAGTCAAAGAGGCTATTGCTTATATTTTCTTCTAAGAGTTTTATGGTTTCTGATCTTACATTTGAGTCTTGAGTATATCTTAAGTATATTTTTCTCTTATGGTGTAGGAAAGCTATTGAGTTTATTCTTTTGTTCTGTCCAGCTTTCCCAATGTCATTTACCAAAGATTGTCTTTTCCTGTATTGTATATTCTTGCCTCCTTTGTCATAGATTAATTGACCACATGAGAGTGGTTTTATTTCTTGACTCTATGTCTCTTCCATTGGCCTCTCTTTTTGTGTCAGTATCATACTATCTTGATTACTGTAGCTTTGCAATGAAGTTTCAAGTCTTGGAGTATAATATCTCTAGCAACCAAGGTTGCTCTGGTTAGTTGGGGTCTTTTGTGTTTCCATAAAAATTTTAACTTATTTATTCTTGTTCTGTGAAAAATGCCATTGGTATTTTGATAAAGATTGCCTTGAATCTGTAGATTGCTCTGGATAGTATAGACTTTTTAACAACACTGATACTTTCAATCAGTGAGCATGGCATACGTTTCTATTTTCTTCAGACATCTTTAATTTCTTTGTCAAATATCATAGTTTTCAGAAAACAGGTCTTTCACCTCCTTTACTAAATTTGTTAAGTAAATTTAATATAATTTCATGAATTTATTATATTTATAAATATATATAATAAATGTTATACTATACTTTCATGAAATTATAAGCAAGATTACTCTTTTTTTGCTGAAACTTTGTTATTAGCATATAGAAAATCAAGAGATTTTGGTGTATTGTTTGTATGTTGCAACTTTACTGAATTCATTTATTAGTTCTAATAGTTTTTTGCTGGCATCTTTGAAGTTTTCTACATTCAGTTTCATGATCTGCAAGTGGTTGAGTTTTATTTCTTCCTTTCCAGTTTGGATATTTTTATTCCTTTTATTTTCCTAATTGTTGCAGCTAGGACTTCCAATACTATGTTGAATACAAGTGATGGGTATATGTATATTTGTCTTGTTCCTGACCTTAAGCTTTTCCTTTGAAGGAAACGCTTTCAGATTTTCACCATTGCATCGTGTATTAGATGTGAACTGTATATGGCCTTTATTATGTTAAGGTATGCTTCTTCTGTTAGGTAGGAAGTTAGGCATGAGCAATGAGGGGTACCCTAGCTGAAAGGAATATAAACTGATCTCTAAAACATTCCAGACACCCCTGGGAGAAATCACAGACATGCTACAAAATAACCATAGAGACTTTTCCAACTCCTACACATGCACTCTAGGCACATAGTGCATACAAAATAACCCCAGGGCCTTCTCCAAGTAACTTTAAACATCTAGGAGCCCATTTCAGTTCAGTTCAGTTGCTCAGTTGTGTCTGACTCTGTGACCCCATGGACTGCAGCTCGCCAGGCCTCCCTGTCCATCACCAACTCCCAGAGTTTACTCAAATTCATGTCCATTGAGTCCGCGATGCTGTCCAAACATCTGATCTTCTGTTGTCCCCCTCTCCTGCCTTCAATATTTCCCAGAATCAGGGTGTTTTCCAGTGAGTCAGTTCTTCATGTCAGGAGGCCAAAGTATTGGAGTTTCAGCTTCAGCATCAGCCCACCAATGAATATTCAGGACTGATTTCCCTTAGGATGGACTGGTTGGATCTCCTTGCTGTCCAAGGGACTCTCAAGAATGTTCTCTAACACTGCGGTTCAAAGGCATCAATTCTTCAGCACTCAGCTTTCTTTACAGATCTCTCACATCCATACATGACTACTGTGAAAACCATAGCTTTGACTAGATGGACCTTTGCTGGCAAAGTAATGTCTCTGCTTTTTAATATACTAAGTTGGTCATAGCTTTTCCCCCAAGGAGCAAGGACCTTTAATTTCATGGCTGCATTCACCATTCACAGTGATTTTGGAGCCTCCCAAAATAAAGTCTGTCACTGTTTCCACTATTTTCCCATCTATTTGCCATGAAGTGATGGGACTGGATGCCATGATCTTAGCTTTCTGAATGTTGAGCTTTAAGCCAACTTTTTCACTCTCTGTTTTCACTTTCAGCAAGAGGCTCTTTAGTTCTTCTTCACTTTTTGCCATAAGAGTGGTGTCATCTGCATATCTGAGGTTATTCATATAATCTCTCCTGCCAATCTTGATTCCAGCTTGTGCTTCATCCAGCCCAGTGTTTCTCATGATGTACTCTGCATATAAGTTAAATAAGCAGGGTGACAATATACAGCCTTAACGTACTCCTTTCCCTATTTGAAAACAGTCTGTTGTTCCATGTCCAGTTCTATCTGTTGCTTCCTGACCTACATACAGATTTCTCAGCAGGCAAGTCAGGTGTTCTGGTATTTCCATCTCTTTAAGAATTTTCCACAGTTTGTTGTTATCCACACAGTCAAAGGCTTTGGCATAGTCAATAAAGAAAAAGTAGATGCTTTTCTGGAACTCTTTTGCTTTTTTGATGATTCAGTGAATGTTGGCAATTTGATCTTTGGTTTCTCTGCCTTTTCTAAATCCAGCTGAAACATCTGGAAGTTCATGGTTCACATACTATTGAAGCCTGGCTCGGAGAATTTTGAGCATTACTTTGCTAGCCTGTGAGATGTGTGCAATTGGGTGGCAGTTTGAGCATTCTTTGGCATTGCCTTTCTTAGGGATTGGAATGAAAACTGACCTTTTCCAGCCCCACCCATCAACAGATTGAATGAGAGATTTACTGAGCACGGCCCCAGCCATCAGAACAAGACCCAGTTTCCACCTCAGTCAGTCTCTCCCATCTGGAAACTTCCATCAGCCTCTTATCCTTCTCTGCCAGAGGGCAGACAGACTGAAAAATCACAATCACAAGGGCCCATTAAGGTTCAAAAATATTCTACATCTGATTATAACAAACTGAATTATGGGAAGACATAAACAACACAGCCTGCTGTTATATAGCTTGTCAATCAGCCTTGAGCCTATGCCTGTTTGCATTCTTTTTCATTGATTGGTGGTGGATACAAGCCCTATTTTGCACAGGACATAACCAAAAGGAGGAGACTGGAAATATAAAAAGGGGGAAGCCAAGAGAGAGAGGGAGGACTTCTTTGGGGTCAACCTGCTTCCGTGTCTTGGGGGTATGAGTCTAATAAAAGATCTGTCTGATTGAGCTGAGCTAAGCTGAGCTGTATCTTGTCTGTTGTTTTAAACCCTTTATTCCATCACTCCAAGAACTGAGGAAGAGAAATAAACCAACATGAGACTTCTATATCCACTTTCTGAAGGTTTTTTTTAATTATTATAAATGAGTGTTGAATTTTGCTGGATGCCTTTTTTGCATCTAGAGATAATTATGTAAATTTTATTCTGAATTCATTAACATGTTTTATCACATGGGTGGACTTATGCATGTTAAGCTACCTTTGCATTGTGGAATGAATCTCACTGGCATATGATCTTTATAATGGGCTGTTGAATTTTACTCATTAATGTTTTGTTCAGGATTTTGTGTCTCTGTTTATCAGGGATTTGGGCCTGTAATTTTCTTTTTCTTTCTGATATATATATATTTTTAAAAATAATTTTGCTTATTGATTCTTTGGCTGTGCTGGGTCTTCATTGCTGCATGGGCTTTTTTCTAGTTGGCGCGAGAGTGGGGGCTACTCCCTAGTTACAGTGCATGGGTTTCTTGTCGTGATGGCTTCTCTTGGGCAGCATGGGCTGTAGTGTGCACAGGCTTCAGTAGTTGTGGCATATGGTGGTTCAGTAGTTGCAGCTCCCAGGCTCTTAGAGCACAGATTCAATAGTTGTATAGTTGCATGTAGCATGTGGGATCTTCCCAAACCAGGGATTGAACCTGTGTTCCCTCCATTGGCAGATGGATTGTGTACCACTGAGCCACCAGGGAAGTCCTCTTTGCTGGGTTTTTGTTTTAGGGTAATGTTGGCCTCATAAAATGAGCTTGGAATTCTGCCTTCTTCGTCAATTTTTTGTAATAATATGAGAAAGGTAGGCTTTAACCCTTCTTTAAAGAGCTTGTAGAATTCCCCTTGAACTATTGTTTTCAGATTTTTAAAAAATTACTGATTCAATTTTGTTATTAATAATCAGCCTAATCAGTTTTTCTATTTCATCATGATTCAATCTTGGAAAATTGATATATGTTTCTAGGAATTTATGTATTTCTTCTAGACTGTCTAATCTGTTGACATATGATTATTTTAGCATTCTTTTATGATCCTTTGTATTTCTGTGGTGTCAGTTGTAATTTCTCCTCTTTCATTTCTAATATTATTTATTTGGGCTCTCTTTCTTTTTTTCTTGATAAATCTGGCTAAAAATTTTTGAGTTTGTTTATCTTTTCCAAGAATCAATTTGTGATTTCATTGACCATTTCTATTGTGTTTTTAGTCTCTATTGCAATTTTTGCTATTCTAATCTTTCTTAATTTCTTTCTTCTACTGACTTTGGTCTTTGTTTCTTATTTTTCTATTCCTTCAAGTGTATATTTACATTCCTTATTCAGCAATTTTATTTCTTGAAAAAGTCCAGTATCACTAGGAACTTCTTTTACTGTTTCTATTTTCATTTATCTCCAGGTGTTGTTAGTTCCTTTATATCTCTTCATTAACACATTGTTTACAAGCATACCATTTATTGTCTGTGTGGTTATGTTTTTTCCCCAACATTTTTTGTAGTTGATATCTAGTTTCATACATTTATAGCCAAAAAATATGCTTGATATGATTTCAATCTTCTTAAAAGTAGTGGGATTTTTTTTGTGTGTCTGTGGTCTATCATGTCTTTGAGCATGTTCCATGCGCACTTGAGTATGTATTTTTTCTGGTTTTAGAAGGGATGTTTTATATAAATATATGTGTGTCAATTTAATACCAGTATTTACTTCCTCATTTTTTGTCTGAATGATCTATCCATCAATATATGTTGGATATTAAAATCCCCACTATTATTGCATTGTTGTCTATTTCTCCCTTATTGCTATTAATATTTTTTATTTATTAATTACAATATTGTGATGGTTTTTGCCATACATCAATATGAATTGGCCATAGGCATACATGTGTCCCCTCCATTCTGAACACCCCTCCTCCTTCTCTCCCCCACCTCATCCCTCTAGGTTGTCACAGGGCACCAGTTTTGGGTGCCCTGTGTCATACATCAAACTCCCACTGGCTATCTATTTTACATACGGAAGTGTATAAGGTTCAAAGCTATTCTCTCAAAGCATCCCACACTCTCCTTGTCCCACTGAGTCCAAAAGTCTGTTTGTTCTGTCTCAGTGTTCCCATGTTAGGTGCATGAAGATTTATAAAGGTTACATCCTTTTGTTGGACTGATCTTTTTATCATCATGTAATGCCCTTTCTTGTTCCTTATTACAGTCGTGTTTTAAAGTCTATTTCATTTAACCTGAGTATTGCTACCCCATTTTCCTTTTATTTTCCAAATACATAGAATATCTTTTTCCATACCTTCACTTTCTGTCTTTGTGTATCTTTCTATCTGAGAGGTGAGGTTCTCATAGGCAGTATATACACGGCTCTCATTTTCTGTTTTGTTTTTAATATCCTTCCAGCTACCCTATGTCTTTTGATTAGAGCATTTAGTCTATTTACATTTAAAGTAATTATTGATAGATATGTACTCATTGGCATTTTGCTAATTGTCTCTCAGTTGTTTTGTAGCTCCTGTTTCCTTCTTTTGGTCTCTTCCTTGTGGTTTGATGGATTCCTTTAGTCTTCTGTTTGGATTCCTTTCTCTTTATTTTTGTATATCCATCGTAGGTTTTTTGGTTTGTGGTTTACATGAGATTCATCTATATCAACCTGCATATTTAACCATCTATTTTAAGCTGACAGTTGATTAAATTCAAAAGTATTTTAAAAGCACTACATTTTTATCCCCCTCCCATACTTTATGTTTTTGATGTCATATTTTATATCTTTTTATTTTGTGTATCCCTGAATTACGTACTGTAGTTATGGCTGATTGTACTACATTTTTGTCTTTTAAACTTCATACTAGATTTTTAAAGTGGCTAATCCATTGCTTTTACTATATATTTGTCTTTACCAGTGAATTTTTTTCTTTTATATATTTTCTTATTTCTAGTTATGATCTTTCTTTTCTGTTTATAGAAAACCATTTATAAGGCCAGTTTAGTGGTAATAAACTCCTTTAGTTTTTGCTTCTCTGGAAAAATCTTTATCTCTCCTTTAACTTTTAGTACCAACCGTTCCAGATAGAGTATGTTAGGTTGAGTTTTTTCCTTTCAGTACTTTAAATATATCTTGCCTGTAAAGTTTCTTCTGAAATATCCACTGATAGTCATGGGGTTTCCTCTTACATGATTAGTTGTTTTTATTTTACTTCTTTTAAGATTCTCTCTTTATACTTGATTTTTGCCATGTTAATATGTCTTGCTATGGATCTCTTTGGAATCATTTTGTTTGGGACTCCGTTCTTCCTATATCTGGATGTCTATTTCCTTCTCCAGGTAATGAAAGTTTTCAGTCATTATCTCGTCACATAAGTTTTCTGTCCCTTTCTCTTTCTCTTCTTCTGGGACCCCTGTAATACAAATGTTAGAATGCATGAAGCTATCTCATTTAAAAATTTCCTTTCTTCTTTTTCATGTTCTAATTGAGGGATTTCCACTATTCCATGTTCCTGATGTTTTATTCATTCTTTTGTATCATCTTCTTTGCTATTGATTACCTCTAGTGTATTTTTAAATTTCAGTTATTGTATTCTTTGTTTCTGATTGGTTATTTCTTATATTTTCTAAGTCTTTGTTGAAGTTCTCGCTGAGGTTCTGCAATCTTTCCTAAGTTCAGTGAGCATCCTCATAATGATTTCTTTGAACATTTTGTCAGGTAAAAAACTTGTCTCTGTTTTATTTAAGTTTTTCTGGGGTTTTATTTTGTTCTTTCATTTGGGACATATTCTTCTGTCTCCTCATTTTGTTTGACTTTTGTTTCTGTGAATTAAGCAAAAGATATACCTCTCTTATTCTTTAAGGAGTGGCCTCGCGTGGGAACATCCTTTGTGTAGACTGTTTTCACCTGGCACCTTTCACAGGCCAGCTGGAGCTATATTTGACCTAGGCCAGAAAAGTCACTGGGGGATGCTAAACCCAAGGTCACCTTAGTATGGTGACTGGAGCTGTAGCAGAGCATGGTTAGGTATAGTTCCTGAGTCTAGGCTGCCTTGGCAAGTGGCTGGAGCTGAAGGAGGCATGGGTCATAGGGTCATAGGAGCAGTGGTGCTTATCAGCACCTCTGACCCTGGAGAGGGCTCCAGCTGTTTCCTGTCATTTTGGCTGGTGGCTCAGATGGTAAAGAATCCACCTGCCATAAAAAGAGACTCAGGTTCAATCCCTGAATCAGGAAGATCCCCTGGAGAAGGGAATGGCTACCCACTCCAATATTCTTGCCTGGAGAATTCCATGAACAGAGGAGCCTGGTGGGCTACATTCCATGGGGTCACTAAGAGTCAGACATGACTGAGATACTAACACTTTCATTTTCACTAGGGTTAGCAAATGGGTTTCCTTCTTGTATAGTCTAGGAGCCCTTTAAACTATTTTCACTGTGTCCCAGAGTGGATAAGTTTGCACTCGGACCCTTCAGCAATTTTGCTTCCTATTGAAGGTTGCTGTGATAGGGGTGGGATCCCCGTGTATACCATGTCTCCTCCTCTCCTATCTATTTCTAGGTGGTCTGCCTATGTGCAGTAGTTATTCAATCAGTCCTGAAGTATTCTTCAAGAGGAATTATTATATACATAGGTATATATTTGGTGTGTCCCTGGGAGGTTGCGAGCTTAAGATCTTCATACACTGCTACCTCCTCTCTCTAGGGAATATTTAAAAGCTTACTTTAAGAGAAGTAAGGGTTAGAGAAGAAGGCAAGCAAAGGGATGCATAGACATTATAAGCATATAGGCCTGTATTTGAACCTGATGCTGTCATTTACCAGCTATGTGACTTTGGAGAATATCACTGAATTTCTCCAGGTCTTAGGTTTTTTCCACTGTAAAATGGGAAAAAACAATAGAACTTGAATTGAAAAGTGAGACTAATATATGTGTATCTTGCCATAGGGCCTGACACTTAGCAAATACTTTATAAATAATTGATGTTATTATTACTGTTGTTGTTATTGTTACTAAGTATTCTTAAGAAGAAGACTCATAGGCTCTCAGAGACCCTTTGCTTTCTTCTTCAACTCACTTCAAATGTTAATCTGCTTGGAAGATTCACTTTCCATCTTTTGGTTGTAGGTAAAGCCCTCATAGTCCTTACCCCTCTCCTGGATCCCTGGCTCTGGGATCCAAAAGTCTCAGGAACTGACTCTGTGGTTTATTCTTCAACAAAACTTCTTTGTTTTCCCCAAAGATAATCCTTAGGGTCTTAACTTTAAAATGATTTTATTATTAATCCTAGGAAGAGTAGATAACAAAAAAAGAGAGACAAAAGCCTTGGGCCACCCTTTTGAGGTGCCTGAACTATTCTCATAGCCATGATCTGAAATCTGTAGATGCCATGTAGAGATAAGGCGTGATAGTATTTATGAAATGGCTTGCATGGACGGTGCTTTGCATGTGGCAAATGCTCCATAAATGGTGTTTCCCCTCTTCTGGTCATGCCCCCAAATTTGAAGTTACTTGCAGGTCATTCTAATTTTCCAATCATACTCACAAGCCTCTCTGCATGGAGATTTTGTCCTAGAGGTGCAATGGGGTGTCATAGCCTTTTGTTTCCTAGCTAAGATGCAGTTTCCTTCATGATTCTTGTCACTATCTACTTGTGGGTGAAAACTACAAGTTTCCTTCTCTCCTCCCTTTCTCCCATTCTTCCTGTCTCCCATCATTTTTGTTTATCATTTTCTCTTACTATTAATATTTTATTGAGTTCTGTCTTTTCTTTTCTCCCCTTTCTAGCTTCCCACCTTCTTTCTTTCCTTTATTTCTTCCTTTCTCCTTCTTCTATTTCTCTTATTCCCTCTAATTATTTCCATCTTTCCTCCTGGCCTCCATCTCACAATCCCTCCCTCCTTTTCTTATTTCTCAATTTCTTTTTATTGCTATTTTAATTTCTCTTTCTTCTTTCCCCCTTTTCCTCTGTTCTCCTCTCATTTCCTCTGTTTCTCATGCCTCCATTCTTATTCTTTTTTCAATATCTGACATGGCAAGATTTTGAAATAATAACCAGGGAAAGACAAAAATCAGATCTTATTTTGTCATGAAGAATCTCATATCCCCAGAGGAAGGCAGATGATCCAAATGGAATTAAAGGGGAAGAAGGGCAGGATCCAAAGTAAAGCAGCTTGCAGGTATCACTAGACTCCAACCTGCTCAGACTTTTTCCACTCCTTGTCTCGAAGCTTTGCCCGCTGAATTTTCCCTGTGTTGGTCTTGGGCAGATCTAGGACGAACTCTATCTGTGGAGAAAAAAATCAGTCCAAAGTGGATTATTTGTGACACCAATGGGTTGGATTTTCAGAGGAATTTCTATAGAGCGAGGGGAAACTCTTGAGGATGAAGGCCCCAGGTGAGTAAGGACAGATCCTGGTAAGTCCCGTGGGAACTGCCTTGTGTGATAAACATTTTCAGAATGTGTTCTGGGACAAGGACAAGAGATTAAGCATAAAGATTAGTCAGCTGGTCTATGACAGCCTCTAGAAGAGTGAAGATGCAGCAAGATGAATGCAACATGACACAGTAAACAGCCATCTGAGTTTTTACCTCAGACTCTCTGGGCTTCAGAATTTCCTTTACCATGTGCCTGGCTTTGGTTAGGTCATTTAGTTTTTCTGAGACTCAGTATTCCCACTAAGTAGACTGAAGGATAACAACTTCATTGAGTTGTTATGATAAAAAAGTGCAATTACACAGACTAAATTCTTGCATGAGGTTGTAGGGGAAGAAAATTTGCCTCTTGGGCATTAGAATTAATTTAGGCTGATTATTTTAAAGAAATAGAAGACACAGGATGTTTTTGTTCAGTTCAGTCGCTCAGTCATGTCCGACTCTTTGCGACCCCATGAACCGCAGCACGCCAGGCCTCGCTGTCCATCACCAACTGCCGGAGTTCACCCAAATCCACGTCCATTGAGTTGGTGATGCCATCCAACCATTTCATCCTCTGTCGGTCCCTTCTCCTCCTGCACTCAATGTTTCCTAGTATCAGGATCTTTTCAAATGAGTCAGCTCTTCACATCAGGTGGCCAGAGTATTGGAGTTTCAGCTTCAACATCAGTCCTTCCAATGAACACCCAGGACTGATCTACTTTAGGATGAACTGATCGGATCTCCTTGCCATCCAAGGGACTCTCAAGAGTCTTCTCCAACACCACAGTTCAAAATCATCAATCCTTTGGCACTCATCTTTCCTTATAGTCCAACTCTCGCATCCATACATGACCACTGGAAAAACCATAGCCTTGACTAGATGGACCTTTGTGGACAAAGTCATGTCTCTGCTTTTCAATATGCTGTCTAGGTTGGTCATGATGTTCCTTCCAAGGAGTAAGCATCTTTTAATTTCATGGTTGCAATCACCATCTGCAGTGATTTTGGAGCCCCCCAAAATAAAGTCAGCCACTGTTTGCACTGTTTCCCCATTTTTTTTACTTACTCCTTAACTGCTTAAAATTTTTAAATAGTTTGTTCCCTAGATATCTCTGCAAAGAATATAATCTAGGGTCTGAGGAAGATTCAGCAGGGCCTAGACATCATTGTCCATCTGTGACCCATTGTATCTGTACAGCTCAGAAAATATTTATTTACCAAATATTTGCTTTTCCATTTTCATTAGAATTGTATAACACCATTTTGAGGTCCCAAAACCACTACTCCTAACATCATGTTTTGTCTTCAGCTGAACATGGTATTTAAGGTGAGGGTTCTGACTCTTTTGGTGAGTTATTGAGTTTTCCTGAGTCTCTCCCAAGAATACATGACTAAACTTGTATTTGACTTCTCCCATTAATCTGTCTCATACTGATTTAATACTTAGACCATCAGGAAGAACCTAGAAAGGTAGAGGAAAATTTCTTCCTCTCCAACAGGGTAAACACTCAAAAATATTAGGTATGGCTATTAATATAGACCAGAGAGGATAGGTATCTAAGAGTTACAAGGTCTGGTTATGAATTCTATCTCAGTCATTTCCTATTTGTCTCTCCTTGGAAAAGGCAAAATGGTTGTCTGAAGAGGCCTTACAAATAGCTGTGGATGTAAGAGAAGTGAAAGGCAAAGGAGAAAAGGAAAGATAAACCTATTTGAATGCAGAGTTCCAAAGAATAGCAATAAGAGATAAGAAAGCCTTCCTCAGTGATCAATGCAAAGAAATAGAGGAAAATATTAGAATGGGAAAGTAGAGATGTATTCAAGAAAATTAGAGATACCAAGGGACCATTTCATGCAAAGATGGGCACAATAAAGGAGAGAAATAGTATGGACCTAACAGAAGAAGATATTAAGAAGAGGTGGCAAGAATACACAGAAGAAATGTACAAAAAGGATCTTCATGACCCAGATAATCACGATGGTATGATCATTTACCTAGAGTCAGACATTCTGGAATGCGAAGTCAAGCGGGCCTTAGGAAGCATCACTATGAATAAAGCTAGTGGAGGTGATGGAATACCAGTTGAGCTATTTCAAATCCTAAAAGATGAGGTTGAGAAAGTGCTGCACTCAACATGCCAGCAAATTTGGAAAGCTCAGCAGTGGCCACAGGACTGGAAAAGGTCAGCTTTCATTCCAATCCCTAAGAAAGGCAATGCCAAAGAATGCTCAAGCTACTGCACAATTGCACTCATCTCACATGCTAGTAAAGTAATGATCAAAATTCTCCAAGCCAGGCTTCAACAGTACATGAACCGTGAACTTCCGAATGTTCAAGCTGGATTTAGAAAAGGCAGAGAAGCCAGAGATCAAATTGTCAACATCCATTGGATCATCAAAAAAGCAAAAGAGTTCCAGAAAAACACCTACTTCTGCCTTATTGACTATGCCAAAGTCTTTGACTGTGTGGGCCACAACAAACTCTGGAAAATAATTAAAGGAATGGGAATACCAGACCACCTGACTTGCCTCCTGAGAAATCTGTATGCAGGTCAGGAAGTGACAGTTAGAACTGGACATGGAACAACAGACTGGCTCCAAATAGGAAAAGGAGTAAGTACATCAAAGCTGTATATTGTCACCCTGCTTATTTAACTTATATGCAGAGTACATCATGAGAAACGCCAGGGTGGATGAAGAACAAGCTGGAATCAGGATTGCCGGGAGAAATATCAATAAGCTCAGATATGCAGGTGACACCACCATAATGGCAGAAAGCAAATAGGAACTAAAGAGCCTCTTTATGAAAA
The DNA here is from genome assembly GCA_007570785.1 of Antilocapra americana. Taxonomy (NCBI): domain Eukaryota; kingdom Metazoa; phylum Chordata; class Mammalia; order Artiodactyla; family Antilocapridae; genus Antilocapra; species Antilocapra americana. The sequence continues at coordinate 133,535 of ML664186.1, forward strand.
TGAAAGAGGAGGGTGAAAAAGTTGGCTTAAAACTCAACATTCAAAAAACAAAGATCATAGCATCCAGTCCCATCACTTCATGGCAAACAGATGGGGAAACAATAGAAACAGTGAAAGACCTTATGTTCTTGGGCTCCAAAATCACTGTAGATTGTGACTGCAGCTATGAAATAAAAAGACGCTTACTCCTTAGAAGAAAAGTTATGACTAACCTGACAGCATATTAAAAAGCAGAGCTATTACTTTGCCAACAAAGTTCCATCTAGTCAAAGCTATGATTTTTCCATGTATATTTCCACTCCCATGTATATCGTTTTTCTTATATTCCATGTATGGATATAAGAGTTGAACCATAAAGAAAGCTGAGCTCCGAAGAATTGATGCTTTTTAACTGTGATGTTGGAGAAAACTCTTGAGGGTCCCTTGGACTTCAAGAAGATCAAACCAGTCAACCCTAAAGTAAAGCATACCTGAATATTCATTGGAAGGACTGATGCTAAAGCTGAAACTCCAATACTTTGGCCACCTGATGTGAAGGACTGACTCACTGGAAAAGACCCTGATTCTGGGAAAGATTGAAGGCTGGAGGAGAAGGGGATGACAGAGGATGAGATCATTGGATGGCATCACCAACTCGATAGACATGAATTTGAGCAAGTTCCAGGAGTTGATAATGGACAAGAAGCCTGGCTTCCTGCAGTCCATGGGGTTGCAAAGAGTAGGACACGACTGAGTGACTGAACTGAACTGAGCTGATCTCCTACTATATGGATCAGCTTACCAGGACTTTGGCCTAGGAATCAGATGGTCTTGGGTTTAATGCAAAGAATACCAAAAGGGATTGATGTTTAGTCTATAAGTTTTGTCTTACTCTTTTGCAACCCCATGGACTGTAGCCCACCAGGCTCCTCTGTCCATGGGATTTACCAGGCAAGAATACTGGAGTCAGTTGCCATTTCCTTCTCCAGGTGCTCTTTCTGACCCAGGGATGAACCTGTCTCTTGCATTGGCAGGTGGATTCTTTACCACTGAGTCACCAGAGAAGCCCCAACAACAGGGATACAGATATAGAAAAAATATCTTACCAGCTGATATGGGAATCTTCTATAAAGTAAGACTGACTATTTTGAAGGAGTTTGTTAAAATCACAATGGAATAAAGCAGGAGCTGGCAAACTATAGTCTTTGGGCAAAATTCAGCCTTCCTCTGCTTTTGTAAATGAAGTTTTATTTAAACACATACCCACCCATTCATTGACAATCATCTCTGGCTGCTTTCACACTATCAGGGTAGAGATACAATAAAGAGAGTATGACCTAAAATATTTAATGTTTGGTCCCTTGGATATAGATGGGGTAGAAGGGCGTCTCAGGGGAGATCTGGATTTAACAGCAAGAAGAAAGCCACTCTGCATATCATAAAGAAGGAAGCAGAAGGATATAGTCACAGGAAGGAGGGAAGAAGTGGAAGAAATCTGCTGCCCAGGGCATGCTAGAGGAGAAACTCAAAAGAGAAGACATATCTATTGAATAATATAGTGTTATACTGTGGGATAGCACTACTCCACCTGATCCTCCAAGATGCTATTAAAATTCAAAAAAAACCTTTTCTCTTAACACTGAATTTACATGGTACTGTAAAAGTGTAATATCTTTATTTTTTAATTAATTTAATTTATTTATTTTAATTTTCTTTACATTATCTTGTTGGTTTTGCCATACATTGACATGAATCTGCCATGGGTACATGTGTTCCCCTTCCAAAACCCCCTTCCCGCCTCCCTCCCGATTCCCTCTCTCTGGGTCATCCCAGTGCACCAGCCCTGGGCATCAGACCTGGGCTGGCGATTGATTTCACATATAATGATTATCATGTTTCAATGCCATTCTCTCATATCAGCCCACCCTTGCCCTCTCCCCTAGAGTCCAAAAGACTGTTCTACACATCTGGGTTTCTTTTGCTGTCTCGCATACAGGGTTCTTGTTACCATCCTTTTAAATTCCATATATATGCGTTAGTATACTGTATTTTTGTTTTTCCTTCTGAATTTATATTATGATTGGATTTCTAGTCTCTTTTTTAAAGTACTTATGAAGTGTTTATTAATGTGCTGGTCACTCTTCCAAATGCATTATGCCTTACAAATATTAATGTTAACTCGTCTTAACAACTGTGAAGGTGTAACACCACTAGCCCACTTTACAGGTAAGGAGTTTGAGGCACAGAGTAATTGTTCAGAAAAGTAATGGAGATAAATTTTGAATGGAACAGTCTGATTTCAGAGACTCTGCTGTAATGCCTCACTATCAGTTTGAGGTTAAAATTCTGTGTGGTGGATTCTTTGATGTGCTACTCAGATCCCCCTGCAGGAATGAAAGACTTACTCCCCCACTGCCAAACCAGCTTGGGGAGTGCAGAAGCCAAGGAGAGTTCTCTCTTCCCAGGGCAGCTTGCATCCATATCCAGCCTACATAAGCATAGAGACCCTTCACCTTGTCTTCCCCTGGGAAAAGTTGTCCTAGCTTCAGACCTCCTCACGGGGTTGGCTGAAGCCCTTATTAAGACTCATGACAGTGCATTCTGCCCTGGAGTTTGAGGATAAGTCTTTCTCTTGGGTTTGCACTTCTACCCTCTTTGTGTTTTGAAGATCCTCAGGTTTTATTCAGGTTCTAGGTTAAAGGTTTTATCCTTTCTAGTTAAGGCCTTGTTCTGTGTGCAGGTGCTTCATTGAAACTTTAGCCTGATACTAAAATCAGGCTGTCCCAGTTGTAACTGTGCTAACCTTTGGCACGATTCTCTTTGAAACCAGGACTGTTTCTCCTAGAACTGACTAGACTTAGGCCTACTTCTTTGGGAACAGGGGTCAGTTAGTCAGATTTATGCAGACTCAGCCTTTGGCTGAATTCTTTTGGAATAGGGATTGTTCTGTTGGAATTGCACTGAGCTGCTTTTGGCGTACCTCCTCTGGGACCAGACAATTCAGTTCAGGGACCAAACAATTTCCTCAAAACTGGCTGGCATTAGGCCTCCAGGCAATTAAAGTTGTTTGAGTTGTTCCAGCTGTTTGAAAATTATTCTTTCCTAGAGAAAAACCTCTGGGAAATAGAATTCCCAGTTATCTAAGTATTTTCACCTTGTCTGTCCCACACACCACAGACCCTGGTCTAGTTTATGTTTGAAAACCACAGTCTTCATTCATGCTAATTTCTAATTATATAAACTGACTTAATCAAAGACAATTTAGAGTATCAATGGTTATTATGGGGAACTTTTGAAAACCCCAAACTTATTTTTCTTAAAACCAAATTGGACAAATACAGCTCTAAAATTTCCCAAACTGAATGGAACATCTCTTTCAATTGGTGTTTTAAGACTTTCATTGTTATCAGGAGTCTCAAATTGCCCCCTGGCAAAATCAGATTTTAAAATTAACTGAAGCAAACAAACAAAGAAAGATAAATTGCCCTTTGAAGCCTAAGGCTCTTCTTCCTTGGCTTTTTTGTCTCAATATCAGTCTCTGGGGACTGTCTTATTGCTCTAACACAGTCCCTCCTCCTCTGGCCCCACTTACAGCACCATCTTCCTCCTTCCCTTCTCTGCCTCCTACACTGCCTCCATATCCTCAGTTCCCCCTCGCTAATTCTCTCACCAAACTTTCCTTTTCCCCTAAAATTCTCCTCACCCTATTTTCCTCTGAATAAATCAATATCTGCTCCTTCAAAATTAAGCCTTCTGAAGATCCAGAGGCTAAACCCTTAATTTCTTATATTCCTTGAACTAAAGCGGGACCATAAGCCATAGTCAAAATTTTCCCAAAGCAACCAAAGATCCTCACAAATTTGCTGAGTAATTAATATAGTCACTCAAACTTAATCTGGTTTCTCCAACTTATATCAGCTCATCAGTAAATGCCAGGCTCAGTACTGGATGAGAACTGTTAATAAGGAAAAGCTTGAATGATCTCTGGGTCTGGAAGATCCCCTGGAGAAGGGAATTGCTACTCACTCCAGTATTCTGGCCTGGAGAATTCCATAGACAGTGGAGCCTGGCAGGCTAAAATCCATGGGGTTGCAAAGAGTTGGACATGACTGAGCGACTAACACTTCCAGTCCTAACTGACATAGAAGCCATACTCTCAGTGCTCAATCACAATACTCTAAAGCGTTCCCCGTCTTGGAGTATTAAAAGGGATCTCTAATGAATGTCAAGAGGTTCCTCTCTCTGAATCCATTTCCTTTTGTTCAGGCTAGTTGAGAAATAACATATACTTTTCCCCTTAGTGCCTCTGCCCCTACCCATTTATTAGGCTGATACTTCTTAGGAAAGTATCATGTCAGAATTTCTTTCCCAGAAAAGGGAACCAATAATTTTAGAATTTGACAGTGATCATCAAAGCAGCCAAGTATGTGAATTATTTATTTGCTCTGTGTCTGCTGATACTACAGCTGATTCTAGAAACACAGATCATCTGTCCCTGTTGGATTGGTTCCCAACCTCCTAATGAGCAAAATCTCCACCTGATATTGGCAAAATTCACAGTGCACCTCCCATCAAGATTCTAATAGATCTGTCAAAATCTCTCCTCAGAATTAATCAATATCTAAAAGTAAAGAAGCTCTGCAAGACATAACATCTGAATAGAAGATTAAAAAGTTCAAAGTCGGAGGCGAAACTAAGATGGCGGAGGAATAGGACGGGGATAACACTCTCTCCCCAATAAATATACCAAAAGAACTTTTAAAGGCCAAGCAAACTCCAAAAAACAGGAACTGAATGCTGGCAGAGGACATCGGGCATCTGGAGAGGCGACCCATTGCCGACATGAGGAGGTAGGACAAAAGAAAGAAAAGAAAAAAAAAGTAGAGGGAGAGACAAAGAGCTGGGGACGGGTTCCGTCCCGGAAGGGGAGTCTGGAATAAAAAGGAAAAAAAAAAAAAAAAAAGGAGAAAGGTTTCTGAATACCAGGGAGCATTCTCTCTGGCAGATCTGTGGTGGATCTTGGAGAGCAATATAGCTGAGAGCAGAAGCAGATTAATAGCTAAGCCCTGCAAGGTT